>OY743148.1:16363530-16802714 GCA_963555695.1 Dasypolia templi
TTTTATTACCTCCAGCCCAATGCACGCTCGTCCTTGGACACTTAGGGATAAAGATGTCCAAATGGATAATAAAACATGATTTATGTGGGTTGAAGAAACACTAAAAATGCATTTTATTTTGTTTATTTTTAGACGGTTCAATATGAAAATGTACGACTTCAGCATAGCTCCTCGAAAACTTGTTTACTTTGTATAACTTAAAGTTCATAAATAAGGTGTATTATGCCAAGGTGGTATTTTGACTAACCTAGGCACAGAACTTTGCCTAGATTGGGCATTAGGTATACATATTAATATTCATTTGAGTTATATTTAATCTTTGTAGGTGCGCGTTTAAGTGCAACTTGAGTTTAAAAGTCTTTCTTCTATGAAAGTTACGTGACAAATTGTGTTAACATCGTCACTCCAATATCGACTTTCAGATTTACCTGATCCGAAAAAGAAAACCCTTTTCATTTAAGGATAAGGTGTGAACGCGGGTTTTCTTCCACATTGTGTTTCATAATAATAAAGAAAAGCCGCTTTTATTCATAATTAACAAATGTTTTAAAAGTCAATTGGCTAAATAAAACAATCATAATTTATAACGGTACAGTGACTTTCTCGTGATTACAGCGTCAAAGAAAATTACAAAATAATAAAAAGATAAAAGAGAATTAAGTAGATTCTAACCAAAATGAAATCTTGTTAATCAATTGGCGTTTTGAGCAAGGACGAGACGTCTGTACTGTGACCTCCTGTCAGAAACTCGTATTTTTGTCGAAATAATATCCATATATCTATTTATGACAACCGTTTATGCTTCACTTTTTGATGTAAATTAGTAGATGTAGATAGAGTGGTTTACTTGATATGAGTAACTTGTCTATTTTATTAAAGGTAATTAATATTAAGGATATTATTTTATAACAGATTGTCTTTTGTTTCTGATAGTTTTAATCATAATCTGGCAGTTTGAGCTCCTTAAATACTGAGTTGAGCTGTAAGCTTACTGAAAATGCATGCACTGACTGGACATGTCCCCTCAATCTGTGTGCCTGTTTCCGCATAAGACCATTTCAGACACGAATCTACATGGTCCTCAAAGTCCAGTAATGGTACACATTGACATTGATGAATTTTATATGTACAATGACATGAGTATTTACTTTGTATTTTTACTTGGTATTTTTTTTCCTCAGTTAGTTTTTATCACGATGGCATTTTGAGTAATTTATGCGACCTACGGGTCTTTGGTATTGTTCGTCAAATCGTTGAGTTACTTAAATTCTGAGTTGAACTGCACGATTACTGACAAATGCGTGTACTGACTGGACAAATCTGTGTGGTGCTTTCCTCGAAAGACCATTTCAGGCACTGATCTACACCCAGAGCGGGGCAAGTCATTTGATAATTTACCACCCAAAAAAAAAGGCACTGATCTACATTGCCTTCACATGATTTGACCAAGATTGTTTATTGACTTTAAAAGAGTTGGATTCGGCCTTTCATCGAGAGAACACCGAAACGTCGACCTTATAAAAAAATGTGAATGACGTTTAAAAGTGTTTGCATTTATCATTCGCTGGAAATTTATAGAAACACGAATGTACCTATTAACAAGTTCGTGCACGGAATATTAATATGTATTACGAATTTAAAATTAGGTTAAATTGGTTTAATTAGGATGTATATTTCCAGCGTGGCGGCGCGTGTGGCCAGCTTCGGCTCACCAACTTTGTAGTGTTCGTCAAACATTGCGTCGTTACTTTCAAATAACTTTGTTGCCCCTCTGTTCACGGCTGCATTATACACCGAAGCCACTTCGCCACCCTCATAAAGCCTAATTTTCAGGATGGCTACGTCAATTACGTAATGGTGCGTGTCACTTAAATTAGTTTCACAGTTATGTTTGGTGATAGACCCACGGTGAACAAGAATACAGTAACGTCGTGTTAGCTTTCTGTTTAGGAGCCAGAAATGAAGACTGGTTTAACTCCTTTACATAATATCGGTTCGTTCACTTCCAGATAAGATAATAATTTATTTGATTAAATATGAGTACTATGTCTGCAACACAAATTGTCAGCTTGCAAGAGATGTAAAAGTAAAGATAAAAACAGATCATCACTTTTGCCTAAGACAATGTCATACAAAATTAAAATAGTGTATAACGTCACTACAACTCCAAGTATATAAAAATTTCATGATAAAACAGATCATCTTCTCCTTCCTATATATATAAATCAATTGCTGTTCGTTAGTCTTGCTAATTCACAAAAAACGGCTTAACAGATTTGTTTATTTTGTTTTGTTCCTTCTAATACAGGGGTGGTTTGAAAATAAAAACTCATTATCTAGTTACAAATAACAAAATTGTAAAATTTTATCAAAATATCACATCTAAAAACTCATTCAAGTTAAAGTAAGCTTTATTTGCTAGAATGTTAATAACTTTATTTTTAACGCGGCGCTTTTCCGCATAGGTGCCGTCCTTTATTGACGTAAGCAAATTTGACTATTGCACAACGAGGAAATCGATCTGCATACGCTAGACAAATACATAATGCTAACACTAGTGTATCAAATATTATGTATATAGACCTAATGCAAACATAGAACTTTGATGGAGATTGTTTTTGGAAAACTCAAAAGAAAGTGCTATACTCACTATGAAAAATAAGTGCTATATTCACTTTACAGATATTGTCTAACATTTACTTTGTCTACTTATACAGACAAGATGGCTCTAAGGCTCTAGATCTTCATCCATCTCACATAAGATCGACTGTGACATACAACCGAATGTTTGAACTAAAACCACCTCATTTTTGGTTGGAACCTTAAAGCTTACCGAATTAATGAAAATTTAATTACGACCACCGAGAGTCTCCAAGAGTAAAGTAAATCTTTTTAGAATTTAATTTAGTTGAAACGTCTTTTATTCAATATATTTTGATTCGTAAAGTTTAGTGGGCAATGCACTAGGGATCCGTTCTGTTCGATCCTCAAAGAGTGTTTCTGTACGGACAGATCCTAGACTCGACCCACACAAGTATGTACGGTATCTATTCCATTCCCTACGGACGGACGGACATTCTCCTAATTATAACCTATATTCCCTGCACACGTGTTGTCACGCGATGTGTCATTTTCAAACGATGGCTGAACTTTCACTGGAAATGAATATACTTAAGTTTTTTGAATAACACTTAATAAATTGACATTTTGTAGCTTTACAGTCTGGTGGAAAAGCTTTACAAGGTTTATGAATCATAGTTTAAGTAATTGAGTTCTTTACGTGCGCTAGGTGGAGCGACGATGTATTCCAAACACAGGGACTCCAGACTGGAAGTTCCAGACTGGAACTGGAAGACGATAGCCGAGAATAATGTTAAAAAGTTTTTGTTTGCAAAGGCCTTTGTCCAGCAGCTACCTTGTGGATGAAGATGACGTTTGTATTTGAAATTGAGTGAAAAGTAACTTGAGCTTTTAGTTCGAATACCAAAAAAAAAGTAAAGGAAGTATACTTTATGTGATCATTGCCAATTATATTATTTACTTCAATAAATATTTGTAAGCAGCCAATTCATGTAAGACGCTGAATAATAAAGAACAAGCATTTCAAATAACAATGAATGACAGAGTCCTTGAAAGGTGTGTCTCTGAATGGCCATTGTCGAATACCGCTCAAGGTTGCGGTAACAATAGCTGCGTGAAGCTTAGGATGGTCGCCTTTGGCTGAGCTGGCTCCTCTCTCGGAATCTTGTTAAAGTTTTAGTTACATTGGGTTGCTATTTCCACGAACTGTGAAAGTATTCGTTGACTGTGCGGATTTGCTAGCACTTTTTACTTTGAGAGCTATAAAGGCACTATCGTCGACCTCGAGGCGATGAATGACGATGACAAGAAAGACCGTAGCTTTATAACAATTATACTTACTTACACACACATAACATAACATCACGCCTGTAATCCCAGAAGGGTTAAGCAGAGGTGTTGGTTCGCCAGTTATGTTTAAGTCCCATGTAATAGGAATTTCTCAGTAGCAGCCTGGAGTCATCAACCGGGCACAAATACAGACTCCGGGCTGCTACTGAGAAATTCTATTTAGAAAAACCCAATAACATTTTGCACGACCACGGAATCGAACCCAGGACCTCATGCTTAGCAGTAGCTCTTGCGACCACTAGATCAACGAGGCAGCCCACCTACTTACCTACATACCTACTAACTACCTACATACCTAGTAAGTTTAACTGTTTATTTTAGTACTCATAATAATATGTTCTAGACAGATTTCATTATATTAATTACCTGGATAATATTTACTACTAGTACCTCAAGCTAAGTAGGTAGTACGATTAACTCAGATTAAAATGTTTCTCAGCAACAAAAACACTTTTACTCTCGCGAACCTTGATGTAATTTGCATTAGGTTTATTAGCTGTTATAAAATCCAATTAATTTAGTATATGACACCGTAAACTCTCAATACAATCGAAATTAAATGAATTAGCTTCTATTCTATTTTATGTAAAAGAATAATAATTGTTACAGTAACAGTATCTAAAGAAAATTGTGGTACCTATTTTACAAACGATTTTTTTTTTAATTTCTGAACTGAAACTAATGTTGTTTGACACGCACTTCGTATGTGTTAAGTACATTATTTAGTTAGTGACGTGTTTTATGGTAAAGAATTAGCAACGAACATGTCACCACAACCTAAATAAATAAGCGTAATGGCCGTGATTGCTGTAATTTCCATAATACCTAATATTATTTTGGAAATAACTTTCCGAGACACCATTTGATTTCTTTTTTCCGTGACTTGCTGACGTATCATCAGTGATCAAATCGTAACGAATATATCTCCAGCATTCGGAAAATTCGTTCCCTTTTGGATGAATCAGCAAATAAATCTGAACATGATATGTGATATACTTGTACAAATTGGTCCAATCCCGCCCAGCTTTGTAAAAACATCTCCTCGTAGTAAATGCGTAGGTATATCTGCAATATTTCACTTATTTGTTTAGGTGAATGAAAAGGTCGCGACTAAATTAAGGTTTATTTAAAATTGAAAGGTAGAAAAGTATTCATTTTCTGTATAAGTACACAGGGCTTTTAGCGGGAGTGCTCTTTCTTCAAAATCATGAAATTGAAGATTGAATAAATCAAATGATAAAATTCAGTTTCTCACGAAAAAAAATTGATTTCATTTTCCTTTGACAAGTAGGTACAATTTAGAAGGCGACGGCAGACTGTAGATGGCAGCGGCTGTGCTGACCAACCGTTATGAAATATGCGGTATTTCATCACGGTTGGTAATGAAAGACCGCATCGCATAAAAATATAGGTATAGCGGCAATAGAAAGATAGAAAAGTATACATTTTCTGTAACCGTAAACTGGGCTTTTAGCGGGAGTGCTCTTTATTCAAAATAATGAAATTGAAGCTTTAATAAATCAAATGATAAAAATCAGTTAACCCCTAAAAATGTAGATTTTGTTTTCCTTTGACTATGGTACATTTGAGAAGGCGACGGCAGACTGCAGAAATAGGAAAATGAGGATACTATGTTGACCAGATCCGCCGCACGTCGAGCACGCCCACCACCTCCGGACTCGTCCCTCAGCTCCGCCTCTTAGCCGCCTGTACCCAGCACTACTGTGAGCGCTTTGACGGCCGCCGGACGGCTTAGGACCTCGAGGCCCACCGACCTCTGATAGGGTCCAAGCTCCCGGCGGAAGTGTGCAGCGCATGAAATGGACACGATCCATCAATGAAAACGTCATACGCTCATACTATGGGGCTACAGAGGGGGGAAAAATCTCTCTTTTTCAGGTACTTGAGCCAGCTGTTAACGTTTCGGCACAACGGCTGTCTGTCAACGAGGTCCTGAGCCGTCGGGCAGCCAGCGTCCTCCTCGTCGACGCGCAGGTGGTGGCGTCGTGGGTGGGGAGAAATACTCGTCGCTCGAGCTCGACGCAACTACCGCGGTCGGTGTCGTCACAGCGCTCACAGTAGTGCTGGGTACCGGCAGCGGCTGTGCTGACCAACCGTAATGCTGGTTTCTATTAAAAAAATGCTTCCGTAGATCTACTATGACGTCCGTCAATGCCGCCAAAAGCTTCGGTGATCGGAAACTGCAGACGGCATACCAGTAGTACTGTCAGTGACTGTCACTAACAGAGCGAAAAGACGTAATTGTATGACAAATGAGTTTTACTACGGCGCCATGGCGTCGTAGATGTGATTTAATGTGATGTCACGTTCGTAATTGAAACTACAGCAGTACTATAGACTGCAATTATTGTCAACCGAAATGCCGGTGCTGTCTGCGATCTGCCGTCGCCTTCGAAAGTATACCTCTATGGTTACGGCGAAGGTCTTTCCTTTTAGGATAGTGTTGAGTTTGTTTTAATAATATGTAGAAGAAAACTGTTTTCTTCTTTTCATAATTTACACACCTGACCATTTTGTAAGCGAACGTATATTTTTTATATAAAAAAAAAATCTATTACTTCGGTAAGACGGGCAGGGGCGGCGTTTATTACCTACCTGTTCAAATTACGTTAAATAAAAAAATAAGACAGATTACGATCTTCATTTAGAATCTGGATAGGTTTCACGGTGCACGGCTCCAATTTGTCGTTTTCTATGAAGAAGAGACGGCAAGAAACTTCACGGTTACTCTTTTTAAAATAATTGACTGGTACAATATTTTCAAATTACAGTGTTAATAGATATGGGAGGACAGTGTAGGCCTGTCAACGTTCCTTCTGCTAAAAATAGACATTTGTCTACAAATCTAAAGTCTACAAGAACTGCAACGTTCTCACATTCATAAAATATAAAAGAATCTAATAGAAGAAAAATAAAATAATATAATTAAAAACCTATTTAAACCAAATGAAATGATTGCCATTTCAACTGTAACATATCTGAATTAACATCCTATTCACAAAAACCACTAAGAGTTGAAATTAGAATTGTATATAATGTCAAATAATGAGAAGATTATGTCAAAGAAGTATGTAAAAATAAATATTTAATAATAAAAATAAAACACCGTAATTTGGGAGCAGTTAATAGAAATTTTCATAGTAATGCCGTTTATGAGGTACCAGGGATACATGTGCAGAAGGAATTATTGGCAAAGTTCCTTGTCTTCGACGTAGTCTAAAGACTTTTTTGTCGTCGTATATCTTATAACATGGTTTTTTGATAAGGATACGTTTGATGTGGGTTTTGAACTTTTTATCTCTAAGTTCTGTAACCGGCTTTTTAAAAGCGGATACTGTTATTGAAATTACTGGCTTGTTTTAGTTAATCTGAATACGGGTATCACAATTTAATTTTTACTGCGTGTATTTATATTATGGAAATCGCTTCATATTTTGAAAAGTCCTAAGTTTTTGCAAACATACAAAATACTTTGTAAGATATAAAAAGAAGACAGAGTTAGTTTTTAATATCTTTGAATTTGTTCTATTCTACGAATAAGACTCGCGAGGTCCCATTTCATAGATAGCGCGGATTGTAATGGTGTTTAATTTTTATTTTTTATTATTAGATATGGACTTTTACATATCTCTGACATAATTCTTTCATTATTTGACATTATTTACCTAAAATATTTTTTTATTTTACTTTATTAGATTATTTTATATTTTGTAAATGTGAGAACGTCGTAGGCCCTGTGGATTATAAATTATAGACAATTGTCTATTTGTTTAACATATGGTACCTGTTGACAGGCCTACACTGTCCTCCCATACCTGTTAATCACTGTAATTGGGAAACATTATAAAAGACATATTTTTAAAAGAGTAACCATGGAGTTTCTTGCCGGCTCTTCTCCATGGGAAACGACCAATTGGAACCGTGCACCTAGAATCTGACGTTTCATAAGTGCCCATGTAGGTCTATGTGAAATAAAATATTTTGATTTGATTTGATTTGATTTGTCCGCTTTTGTAAAATGAAAATTGAATCTACGTAAGCTGCTGATCCCCACAGCAGAACGCCATAAGACATAATACTGTGGAAATAAGCAAAGTATACTAACCTAGCTGTGGCTATATCGGTCACCTACCTTATTTTTCTTACTGCAGATGCAACTTAATTTACTTGAAAGAGCTCTAATGTGGAAACCCAATTATTATTTTGAATCTAAAGTTACTCCTAGAAATACAGTTTCCGTAATATCGTCTAGTTTCTTGCCATCAAGTTTTTAATTTAGACCCACTTGGGGTACATTTGGTAATGAGAACTTAAGACATTTAGTTTTTATTTAAGACATTACATTACATTGCATTAAGTAAAAGATTATCAGCTGCGAACCATTTCGAAAGAACAGCCAGACTATCGTTTACATGTAAGACATCCGTATCTTTTCTATCTATTTTTAAAATAAGAGAAGTGTCACGATCATCCGATAAGTTAGCCATCATGTAAGGAAGGTCATTAATATAAACTAGATATATGAAAGGGCCAAGAATTGAACATTGAGGCACGCCCATCCTAACTAAGGACCCCGAGGACGTCGCTTCGTTAACGATTACGTTTTGCTGATAGGAAAGAACAAGATCAGCCGCATGTCCACGAATGCCGTAGTGATGTAATTTACAGATTAGTGTATTGTGGTCAACGCAGTCCAACGCTTTTCGATGTTTAAATTTATATAATTATTAGACCAAAAAGAAAAACATATTACACAATTTGATACTAGGTAATACATGCAAAAAAGTAAATCAGTTACAATTGTGTCTCATTATTAGCATCTGCTGCCGAACTAGGTTTATAGCCTGTGTATCAGCATGCCTCGCCAAAAGCCCTCGGGCTGGCTATGCAAGTTTGAGCTTTTGAACAAAAGGAAACAGTTAACATGAAAATATTAACTTATTTAATTACTTTAAAATAATGAAACGGTAGCTGTCCTCTAGGTGAGCATAGTGAAGAAGGTGAGTGTATGTGTGTTAGAGGGTGTGAAGGGAATTAAATAGTTTTAGATAGTAGAATCTTATATGGAGACAATAGGTTGACAAATCCGTCAATCTGTTGAATCACCATTTTAAGATGGCCAGTAAATTTTTAGTCTCATCGTATGTTTACTTTCAAAGCCACAGAGATACCGAATTCTTCATAGTCAATTTATTCATAGAGTACATTTCAAGTATCTTATTAATTTTGTCATATTAATTCGGGCCCAAAAATGGGTAAATAAAAGACGTTTTTGAGTGAGATAACCTCTTACAGGTAAACCCTTCCGCCTTCTTAACAGGGTTTGATTGAACTCCAAGATAGTATGCTGTTTTGATACAATACTTAAGACAAACAGTTGGCGTACAGTCAGCACCTCACAGTATTCATTAATAAGTGTGGTTGAGTAACAGAAAGGCTTTTAGGTCCAGAGTTTCAGTATGGGTCTTTGTGAAACTTCAATTAGCTTTATCGTAGTTTTCGGAGCACCGCCCCAAGACGATATGCAATATGTAATTAGTGACTGACAAAGCACATAATAGATTTGTTTTAGGATTATAGGAGTTACTGCATTTTTCAATATTTTAAATATGTAGGTAAGCTTTCGAATCCTTTTACTCAGCAATTGAATGTGTGCCTTGAACCTAAAGTTTTCGTCAATAACAATGCCCAAATATTTGATTGTCTTTGTACGTTCTAAAGGATTGCTTGAGCATTTAAAATTACCCGACGTGTTAAAGGAACAATTATGCGGGATTAGATTTAGGCTTTATTGTGAAGAAGTACGGATCGAAAAAGTCAGATACTTTGTTTCTTCAACGTTTAAGGTATGTACATTATCATAAAGCCATTTCTTCAACAAATCAAAACCCTTTTGCGCTAGCTAGCGAAAATGTGTAATCTGCGTATGAGATAATTTTCCCATGAAATGAGTTTACACAAAGGAGATCGTTTATATAAACGAGAAAAAAGGTTGGGCCAAGAATGGTACCTTGCGGAACGCCATAGGTTACTGGACGATCAGTACAATTGCATCCTGGGAGTTCTCCCAGGATTCCAAAATATGACTGATGTGTTTTACTCCCGCGTCATTCGTCGTCCTTTCGTGAAATCAAACTGGCGACTATGTAAAATCCAATTTGAGTTAAAATATGACAACATCTGGTCTAGCATGTTTTTTTCAGAGATTTTCAATACTGGTAGCACAGTCTATAATTAGAAGGATCACTCTTACTACCCGATTTGAAAATTGGTACTACTTTACTATGTTTCATTAAATCAGGAAACTAAATCTGACCTAGTGCTTTCAAAATCTATGTGACTTTGTAAGTATGTGGGCTTTTGGATCTTGTGCAGCCAGCAGGTTTATTTCTTAGTCTATTTGCCAAGATTGATATCTTGGAAAATAGACTAAGAAATAAACCTCACTAAAGATCTGCTAAGGCTGCACAAGGAGGTTGTTAGAACGCACACCTATGAGTCTAGTGACATTTGCAGAATCTCTTGGGTTACTCGGTAATCTCGCGCCGCGCTCTAGCGTCGAATAAATTTGGGAAAATTTATGGGCATAACGACAATATTGTAAGGCATTCTAGGATTTTTGAACAAAATTTTTAGATTGTTTTGAGTTCTTTGGAATAAAAATGAGGCTTTAATATGTGGCCTGTTTGCTGTTACTCGAATTAATAGCTAGACAACACATTTAACTAGTTTACAATAATTATACGACATATATCGTGCATAAAATGTGGCCATGAATGCCTTAAGTGCATTGACACCGATTGTTTTATCCTTTGCCCTGATATTATAAATGCGGAGTAAATTTACAACCAGTAAAACCTTGAGATTAACCATACATTTTTCGAAGCTTAGAATAAATATAGGTACCTACTCTGCGTTTATTCATAAATAGGCGAAAGCAAATTGGACAAACACAATCATATAACACGAGTTTACACATAAAGATGGAATTGCTCAATCTGCATTAAGGACTGTGAGTAAATTATTAGAACTATGTTGAGTTGAGTCACAAATCTTATTTAACTAAATTATGTTACTTATTCATTATTTGAATATCTAATTCTAAGTTATAATACTTTCTAAACATTTGAGCTCTAGCTGGTATTTACAGAGAGACTAAGTTACTAACTTGCACTGAGGAAATAATACACGAACCTTTTTGGATTAAAACGAAACAAATGACTAATGACAAGGGTTACAAGTTGTTTAACTTTACCTAATTGAAGTTATATACTATGAGAAGACAATTTATTATCCTGATTAAAATGCTTTAATAATATCAAACCTTTTCCTAAAAATAGTAATCAAATAATTTGTGCCTTTCTTAATTTAATTTAAATCCTGTTCAACTTTTGGAAATAAAGATAAATGCGAAATAAAATAAAATAGGCTCAGTAGTAGTAGAGGATATTCTTTATATGGAACCTAGAAATAAAAGAATAGAACACAATCTTAAACTCTTTAAAAAAATGCATGCATTCCGATTGCATGTTCAAACTCCAACTCAAAAGACTCAAAGCATTTATTTCAAACTAACTCCTCCCCGCGGTTTCACCCGCATAAATCTTGATTCCGTGGGAGTATCGGGATAAAAAGTACTAGATGTGTTAATCCAGGTTATAAACTATCTGTGTGCCAAATTTGTCTGCCTGACTACTCTGAGAAGAAGCGCCAAAACAAACTCAGAGGTCACAGTCTCTTTTAAAGTCCAGACATAATCTTGTTCAGGTCATGTGAAGACCATGTGGATTGATGTCTGAAATGGTCTTTTGGGGAAAGAACCACACAGAATGAGTGGACCTGTCCAGTCAGTGCACGCATTTGTCAGTTGTCATGCAGCTCAACACAGAACTAAAGGAGCTACACGATTCGACGAACATTACCAAAGAAAGGACATTTGGGTAAGCCGCATAAATTACTCAAACTGCCAGACCATGATTAAAACTAATAATTTAAAAAAATGCATTAAATAAAACATCAAATCCACAATGTCTTCACATTCACAATAATTAAAATAGTATAATCCTTTACAAAGTAATAACATTAGTTATAAACGTGACCGCGTGAATTGACTCCGTTTATTTGATCTTGTTGTTGTCTATCATTCAAATAAGATTTTACTAAAATGAGCGCAAGTTTTCCAAGTCCGTAATGCTCAAGTTTTAAGATTAAGATTTCGTGGTCGACGCAATCAAATGCCTCGTATAGGTTACAAAAGGATCCTTTGGCGTCTTAGGCCTCTTCTCACGCCGTAAATATGTGTTCTAATATGGTGACACCGGCGTCAGTTGTACAACGTCCCTTGGTAAAACCATACTGTTGACCGTGTAAGATTTTATTGGTGTAAAAATTATTTACCTTTTCAAGCACCTTGTTGAAAACCGGCAACACGGTTATGGGTCTATAATTATTGGTGTCTTTACTGTCCCAGGATTTGAAAAGTGGTATTACCTCACTGTATTTAATTAGATCCGTGAAGACTCCTTGATCCACACACAAATTAAATATTAAAGCCAAGTACGGCGCAGTAGTCTCAAAAATGGAGGTGCAAACTTTGATAGACAATCCCCATAGATCTTCTGTTAGTTTGATCTTGATTTGCTTGAAAGCTTTCACTACTATTGAAGAAGAGACTAATATGAAGAAATAAACGACGACGCAAAGTGAGAAAAATAAATAACTACTTCCATACTTTATTAATCCCCTATTATATTGTATTATTATACGAAGGTGGCAAATAAAATTAAGACAGAGAAAGTGCACTTTGTTTCCACAATTAATATTTCAATTAATTTATTCTGTCCGGCTTCTAAGTAAACCAACCCATTAAGGCAGTTATAGGCACAACGTGGCGTGTGCGGTAGCTAGCCGAGTACTGTCTAGTACTTTCACTTTTGATCACTTGGGACGAGTTTGCTACAGAAACTCTATTAAACGCCGCGTTCACTAAACCACGGAAACTAGTCGGCGGGTGCCGACGCAAACAACCCACTCCACAGCACTTTTCAATTAATTTTAATTATAAACGCAACTATTACAGCTATTCTAATAAAGACGCCATACGGACCAGAATTGATTACAATCTTGATATTTCAGCAACTGTTGTTTAATATCGAAGCTACCGCGAGTCCATACACACGTTATGTTATATATGCACGCATTGAAGGTTTAAATAAGACCTTAAAATTCGGTGTAATATTGGTGTAATATTCACGATGTGATGGTAATTCAAAGCTGGTTTTACGTTAAGTAAGTTGTATTTTTTTTAAATCCTAATGCAACGGATTTTTCATCCGTGTAATAAAATAACGTCCCATTTCTCTTTGATTAGATTCAAAAAACATCTGCTCATCTTTCATTTCCGTCGAAAGCGCTACGGAAATATAATACCTACGTAATGATACACCCTGGGTGCAAATCTCAGTCTTTATTATATTCTACATTAAACGTTTAAAAAAAGTTTCGTATGCTTTTATATGTACATAAGTAGATAAGAAAATACAATAGGTATCTTTAAACTCTTCAAGTTGGGACGTAGTTTCTTTTTGTTTCCTTAGAAAAGATATTCGAAAAGTTATGAAAGGTTTTTATGTAATGTAATGTGTAAGTAGAATGTGCATAATAGTGCTGTACTCAAAAAGTAACCAATAAGATCCATCTGCTGTGGAGATTTATCTTCAAACTAATAAACAAAAAGGAAAGTGCAGAATGAATGTGAAAAACTTCGTCCCCTGGCTGCGGACGAAGTTCTCTCAACATCTGAATGGCGTCAATAGGGATTAGCAGTAGGTTCACCAACTTGTAGTTTTCCTTTTGTATGTCTAAATAAAGTTGAGGGTTTAAAAAACCGACTAATTGCAAGTCTTACTTGCAAAAGTTCCTACTATTACGTATCAAACGAATACCAACGTATTTCGCAGAGCTTGATCCGTATGGAAGAAACTCATCGTAATGAAATTCTGATAAATTCCATTACATTTTAAGTATTCGAGCTTTTTAGAGATTTAACTTGACGGGTTGTTCGTTTGCGATTTAATCCAATTCTTAAAAAAAAGAAGAAAAAAAAATCCTCCTGAAGAGTTAGAATCTAAATTGTGCTTTAACACTTAAATTTAATCTGTGCTTAATTTGGGGCCCATATAATTTTACATTACGGACAACGAATGACACGATTGATTCCCTAAGTAAAAATTATTTATTTTAAGGGAGCACTAAACGGTTAAAACCCTTACCGTCAAATTCAAAATTTAAAAAAAAAAACTTTCGCGGACGTACTACATGGATACAAAGCAAACCTCTCCTCACTTGATAAAAAAACAAATATGGAGAGCAGATGTAAATTTGTGTTTGAACGAAACGGAAAACATCCTTGGGAACTCGCTGTTGTGTTAAATTAGATAAACAGTACTGGACTGGACGGTTGGCAACAAGGTTCCAAAATTTTTAAACAAACCCTTAATTTAGAACTCAATTTCGTGTAATCCACTTTTGAAACGATGCCAAGTATTTCGTGAATTTAGGTATTCATTCAAATAAAGTTACTTTTCAAAGTAATGGTTCTCAGAATGTTACTAAGTCAACCTGGAGTTTCCGCTCTATCTTCCCCTTGGGAGTAAGGTGCCATCAAAATTTTAATCGAATGTAATCATCTAAACTTGGAAAATGTATGTATCACTCTTTATAACTTTAAAAAATAAATTAGGAATAAAATATGGTACAGAAAGTAAAGCCGCCGCTAATAATATGTTGGAGTTTGTAATGTATTGCTTAAAAAAACCACACTCACTCAAGTAAGTTCCTAAATTTCCTATAAATGTAAAGAAAATCAGAAAAATCTGCGGAAAGCTTGTCATTGGTTACGTAGCCTAAAGGTCGGCTAAGGACATGGGCCTTATTTCTTAAAAATGTAGAGCCTCAGGACTACTTGCGCAAGCTCTAAATGATCAAATTATGCCGCGATTCTTTCTTCATTATAAGTGGATTTTGGATTTGAAAAGCCAGTTTTATTAAATTGCACAAAACTTGCAAACTTGTAAGTATTTCTCAACTATATTAAATTTGGATCAAATCTTGTTTGTCTTCCAGGATCCTTCAAGGTTACTGAAGAGAAGACAAATATATCGCGAAGAGTTTGGATTTCCTTTCATTACGATCGAGTTAAATCAAACTTCAAAGTTAAGACCTCATCGTCATGTTTACCGTAAATAAACGTTCTTTTCTTTCTTTTTTCTTTCTTCTTTCTATCCTTCATATATATATCACTTCAAAAAATGAATCCACTGAGTAAGCTTCAAGTTCTCATCAGACAATTTATAATGTTGTACTTAATTAACTAAATCGATAAAGTTGAACTATTTCTCTGCTGAATAATTCTTAAAAGAAGGCGCAAAATATTGTTGTTTTGTTTGATGAATACCTTCCATAACACCAGCAGTGACCAATTGCAATAAAAAGACGATGATGTTTTTTTTTTTGTGTGGGAAATCTTCAAATGCCTTCTCCCGCTCTGGGCGTAGCGCGAGGGCGTGTCAGACTTTTACTGAGTAAAACCCACCCGTGTTCCTTAAGTTTCCTGTGCCAGAGTCACGGTAACTCTTTCGAACAACCCGCGATCCTGGCAGACGATGATGACTTGAAGTTGTGCCTTTCAAACGATGAATACCTACCTAGTTACTATTGAGAACTTTCTAATGTTTAACCAGTGGATAATCATCCCATAATAAGCCAAGAAACGATTCTTAAGTTCTTTTGATGCGTAAATTTTAACTTTATTTAAGCTCAGGATTTTTCTGGTCAAAAGCCCATTTTTCATAAGAAATGCATTCAACTTTAACAGTATCTTAAGCAACATTAAATGATGTGATGATCTTGGCTTTTTATATAAAGAGCACAAGTACTTATTAAGCAAGTGAGTATTACGAAGTAGATTGTTGGTAAGGTAATATGTATATATAGATTGTTGGTAAGACGTCACAGAAAAGTAAGCTAGATGAGCTTACTTTCCTGTGACGTCTTACCTACAAGCCTTAGATTCTCTGAAGTTACTTTATACGATATATTAAATCTTACTTAATTAAAACGTAATGTGATAACACTTTATGTAGGTGTAATATATAGCTCAAGTTATAAGGGCGTCTGTCATGGTATAATAAATGAAAAACGGGTCTACGAAATACCAAGGCTGCCCTTTAATAAGTTGAAAACACATCTCTGTAATAATACAGGGACAATATAGCGGTAGTGGAAAGGAGTTATATATTCGGTGCTGCGTTTGGCCGACCCTTCGCCCATTCATTGTGATACTTAACATGAATGAAACACTAACGAACCTTATTTTTATTTCTAGCAGCTTATGTTTATGTTGCAAATGGATTGTCGAATCCGCTGTTTTACATAAAGCTCCGTTATGTAAAACAACTGATCAAAGTTTAGCGGTTTTACATTATAACTAAACCATAACACGTAATATTGCTTAAACGTTTTGCGTTTAACAATGCAGCGGGTCAACGATTTGAGGTTTTGTAAAACAGCGTGAAATTAAACGTCAGATTGTAGATTTTTGGGCACGCCACAATAGCGGCGGTAGGTAAGTCCTCTCTTTGAGGAGTGGTTGGAGAGATTCCACGGCGTCCTCATCTTCCGCCTGACACAGGTCCTCACCGGAAACGGTTGTTTCGGAAGGTTCCTGTTTCGCATAAGGCGGGAGGAAACGCCCGGGTTTCACCATTGTGTGTATCGCCCGGAGGACACGGTGGAGGTCTGCCCAGCCTGGGCGGAGCACCGCAGTGTCCTCGCGGAGGCGATCGGCGGCGATCTCTCCCGTCCGGCCCTGGTCCAGGTCATGGTACGGAGCGAGAGAGATTGGAAAGCCGTCACCTCCTTCTGCGAAGCAGGAATGATTGAAGGAGGAGGCGGAGCGCGTGAGGGAGAGAGCCTTGCGCCCTCGAAAGAGTAACAATGGCCCTGGCACAGGCAATTAAAGGAACACGGGTGGTTTTTAGTCAGTTAAATTCTGACACGCCCTCCCGCTCCACCCAGAGCGGGAGAAGTCATTTGATGATTTCCCAACCAAAAAGAAAAAAAAAAGAAAAAAAATTGCAGTTTTTAGTTCAAAATTGGCGCTAGACTAATATTCGTTACAAGTGAAAACCGAGTTTTTAAGGACAATTTGAATATAAAGTTGTCAGAGTTTTTATGGAAGTCAGTCCTAAAATACTAAATAGCCAAGAAGCTGCGACCAACTCGGAAGTAGCGCTCGCCGGACGCTGCCGCTTGCTTCGCTCGCTCGGCTCGCGCGTGATTGGTCACAGTTCTAACCTAGCCTGGTCAGGGTGTCTTAGCTTAGTTACAGCGTCTAATTTGGCATTAGAAGTCACACCAAACGCTTATTGCTACTGCAGATGTCTTTGATGCTCTATTATGTCTTAACGTCGGTAGCAGTTTCATTAATCGTAACGCAAAGGCAATCCAGCTGAACTTTGTTCACTTGTTTTGCATAACGGAGCTGTTTTGTAAAATAAATAGGGGATTCGTAAAACAGTGGATTCGTCAATCCATCTGCGACATGTATAGGTATGTAAATACGACGTCGTTTACACACGTCCCTATTGAAATTTCTGTACTTATATCCGAAGCGCGCTCGTAGTTTTAAGTCAAAGTATTTATATTTGTAATGATATACTCGTACCTAGGTATTCTAAATACCGACAGATTAGTTTTTTTGTTTTGGCAGTTATTCCAGAAGTATCTACAGCTAGCCGGTTATAGTATACTTATGATATGTTTTTATGTTATCACGTAAATAATTCATCTTGCTTCAGATGTCAAAAACATTACGTTTTTTTTTAAGTGAACCTTTTCAAAAGAAATTTAATCGAACCGTTCGCCACATATCATTCGCTAAAAGAACACATGACCCAAAAAGGGTATTTTATAAAAGGCCGTTTAAAAACGTATTATTCCTTAATGAACTTGAATTATAAAATGTTACACAAGTAAACAGAAACATAAAAATCCAGTTCTATTTTAACGTCTTAACCTTACGTTGCCCTACGTCATAAAAATCATTGTACCAATATCAAACGCGACCTCGGATGGAAATAGTAAAGGACTTGAATGAAAGTAAAACAATGTTCAGTGAACCGGAATACGTCTGTGACTGAAAAAAATCTGTAACCACATTTCTTAGCTGCTAGTTTCGCAGACTTTTGTTTATAAAATGAAAATAATGGCTCTAGCTTTGATAAGCTTTCAAAAAGCCTGACTGGAGAAGGGGATGTACGGGCTGTTTCGATTAATTATTTCAGATCATAATTCATTGTTTAATTGACGATACTCTTCCTCGCAAACGAACCTTTCATTATTGGAGAAAGTCCATGAAGCTAATCACATGAATATTTTATAACCCTCATCTCGGTCCCGTGGAGTCAATATCTATCGAACCGAAAAACTAACCATAAAATCGTGTTTGATTCAATTTTCTCCAAAACGAAATATGAATACATTTTTAGGGTTTGGTTTTGTTATTTGAATATTCTCCATACCTGAGCAGAGTTTTATTACGGCTATATATTTGTTTTCTCCAATAATAAAGGCTTTATCATCCCTATTCATTCATATTTGTGCAGAAGAGACGTAGCTGATCGAAAAATATTATATTTTTCCTTTAGTGCCCGTAGAAATGTAGTACTTAGTTTATGCGGTTCTGCCAAAGATTCAAAATTTTCATTTTGGGAGAGATTTATGTTCTTCAATGTGACCTTAGACAATCGACGTTTTCGTTCCATTTGCTACTTAGGAAAGCAATTTGTAATGTGCTGCTATTTAATACTTATATTATCCTGTTTGATACAAGATTACCTTAAATCTTCACCAATTTATTCTTAAAGCGTCCTTTGAAGAGTTAAGTAGGTGAGCGGTGCTTGAATGATCAATTTTGCATGTTTTGAATGTTCTTGTAGGAAATTTTGTCAAGCGTGCAGGTCGTTTTCGCCGAAGGATTGATTGTATAAGAGACATTAGACTAGGCTATTATAAATCCCGGGCTTCAAAATTAGAATGAAAACTATAATAAAAACTTAAACATACGCTACAACTACTCCAATCAGTAAGTTGTTTGAATTTTAACCAACAAGAAGCTAAACTTAAATTAGGATAACTTGATGGAAATAGTTTCGAAAACATTCTTCGCTGTGTAATTATCCCATCTACAAAATTAAACACTTGTGTAACTGAGGTTGTAATAAAAATTTACGAAAGCAAATAAGCGTGTGTTTTAAAAAACAGCTAGTTTTAAAGGCAGAGAGCATTAAAGAAGCGGCATCATCTTACTTGTTGTCAGTGCGATCCTTGCGAGCGTCCTCGTCGTGGGTAACAATTAGAAGCACATAGTATACAAGGGCACGGCGCTCAAGTTTGTTGTGCCGGCGCTCGGCGCGGCGTGGCGCGGCACGGTACGGTCGGACGGTGCAGGGCGGTAGGCGCGAACGTGCGACTGGCGCGGCGGCGGGCAGCTACTGGAGGCGGCGCGCCGGCGGCCGGCCGCGCAGCCCGCCCGCCCACGGCGAGGTTCAAACGTCACGCCATTTACCCCACAATCTTTACATCATAATATCACACCAATATTTTTTTCACATAAAATCGCAAATTCGAATATTTGATTTATTTCTCAGCAATTTCGATCAATGCGCGACATATTTTCAAGTCGAAACACGCGGGAACGCGCCGCACATTTATACACGTCTCTCAAAGTGTCAAAGGGTGATGTTTACACAACATGTTCTATTTATATCAGTTTTGTCAATAAGCTGATTGTTTTCTGTTTATATTGGTAAAGGGCTGGGTGTTCATGTTTCAGGCCCTATGTCACGTTCATAATAAAAAAAAAAAACTACTTATTGAAGAGTCGAGGGCTGTTCAAAAAAGCAAATAACTATATTTTTCGTTTAGTATTCGTAAAATAATAATCAATTACGGGGAAAGCCTTCGTTATATATAATAGGAATTAGTTTAATGCGTCATATTAATATAGGACTTGGAATGAGTGCTTCACTATTGTGTCCAGAAAAAACGGTGAACCTAAAGTTCGGGATGAGTCATATGTTTGTGACTCAAGTTTGTGGGATAGCTTTCTTCAAACCTCAGTAATCTATAGCTACATAACAATAAAATTTGCTTGTCATGGTGCTCTTCATCTCCTCCCACGGTTTCTCTCATAATATTGTTTACAGCTCCATATAAAAAAGCTATAATAATACTTGATCGACTAGATGGGGTTTCAACGACACAAAACTTGCACAAAGGGTAAGAGGGGGATTGTCTTTTGTAATTTGTTTCATTAAATCCCATTCGGGCTGGCAGATAGTTAGAGATTGGTGCCGTCTTGAGCCTCCCTTTGTATAAATATATCTAGATATTTCTAGCAAAATAACATAACACCAAAGGAACTACTGATCGTTCATTAATATTTGAAAGACGTGGTGAACGATTTCAAGCTGTTAAAATTAAAACATGACTAAATGCAAAATTGGTGATGTAATTTACAATGTCTGTCGTATGTTAGACATTGATTCATAATTCTCGTTGGAAATACGTTTAATTCCAATCGAATACCTCTAGTATTAATTTGGAATTCAACGTATTTTAGGAGATATTTCGTAAATCTTACCCACATTAAGTGGCCTATATCTTGATTTCTTTTCCAACGTGGGAGAAACCATAATTGTCTTCCTATATCATTTTTCTTGCTTGTTTACAAAATAAATATTGTAAAATAAAAATAAAGCTTAAAGAAGAAATTGATTGTTTTCTATTCTTTATGTCTTGTTCCGAAAATTATTATGTAATAAACGCGTGGAGCCTGTAGCGAATAAACCGCCCGTTCACTCTGCGTGGATGTATACTATATAGTTAAGGGATTATTATATCATAAAAGTGGATGCAAAAACCACCGGAGCTGTGGATTAATAACATTATACTGAAATGTAAAGCACTGCCACCATTGGTTCGTTCATTCATGAGAAAAAAGCCGCAAAAAGCCTGCAAAATGTTCAGCAGGATACTCAAAAGCTTATGTAAATTAAGCTACATTCTTATTGAGATAGTTTACACTATTAATTGCCTTCCATGGGGATCATAAAACGCTACTATCGCTGTCGAATGAAATTCACCTATGAAATTCACCTACGAGCGTCGTAGCGGTCTACGGAGGGTGACGACTTCGAGCGGTGTCTACGAGAAGTGCTACGAACCCGTATTATGAACTTGAGCCGTTTAATTCCTTTAAACTCTATTTTTCATTAAATTTTCAGTTAATGTTACAACTGGGAAATTCAATGTAATAATGCCTAAATTATTCCTGGCTGAATTCAGGAGCTACGTACGTATAAAACAATCATTTAAATTGTTTATTGATTTCTCTTTGGCATTTGTGAGGTAATTTCAAAGCGTAATTGTAAATTTAATGAAGTTATCCGGATTTCGTTAGTCGACGAAAATTAATTAAGAGCTGTAAAATGAAATAAAATAAGTTTGAAGATATTTCAAACGAAAACAACCCCTATTTTAAAATTTAGCTGTGCCTACATCAAACTGTTGGTTTGATAATAATTTTATTAACACGAAGTTTGAAACCTAATTTGACTATGCTGATTAAAAAACTTAGATAAGAGATTAAAATTAAAACGACTTTAGTGGTGTTGCAGTGTTAAAGCAACTTAGTGTCAAACTAGTGAAACTATTTTGGTCTGTGTACTGATTCGAGTGTAAAAAAAATTCAAAGCTGCCATCAACCACCACGCAATCGTGGGTGATAACCACGATTGCAGGTGGCGGCTTTTACCTCCATTTTGTTTGCAATTTAAATACCTGACTTTATACAGTAATAAGAGACGTAATTTACAACCTAAATGGACGTTAAACAGGCGGCGGCGTCTTGAACAAAAAACACCTGAAATTTGTGCAGTAGACTTGTCTTTGGAAACACCAAATGGTAAAAACAGGTTGACAGCCTATCATTAATAAGATATCATTTGCGTCTAGAATACCTTAGTACACTTTCAGTACATTTGCGCCAACCACAATATAAATCTTTGTTCATCACACAATCGTCTTCTTTAATGTCCCACTCACCGTACAAACTTCATTCACTCTTCCTTCTTCGTGCAGTCTATCTCTCTGTGGAAGGCACTCCCCTAGAAATCAGGATGGCAACTAACCGATTATCGTTTAAAGTTAAAGTTCGTGAGCACATTCGTAAGAAGCTGGCAGTATCGCCGTATCGGTATTGTTTTCTTATTTTTTGTCTTATTTGTGTTTAGTATATTCATATATTAATGCATATTGGTTGCGCTATTATTTTATGTAATTAGGTGTGGTGTATTTACCAGGCCACCCAGAAAGTATTGCGAAAAAGTGTTTATGTATAAGAGAGTGGCAAGTTATAATATTTTCAAAATACACCCTCTATTTCAAAAATATGTTACATGTAAGTAAAAATAGAAACGTTCAGATTTAGCGGGGTGAAGATTTTGATCACGAGCTTTTTCAATTTGACTGGCTACTTGTTGTCAATTCCTTTACGGAACCAAAGAAGCATCAACGCTAAATGGTATACTACCAAATGATTGGCAGAAGTTTTCTCTGTTGTGAGCAAAAAGCGACTAAACAAAAAGAACAAAAAGGCTCCACTACGCCAACGCGCCTTCGCACACCGCGCTCAAAACGAGGGACTTTCTGGACAGCACGCCGGTCAAACTCCTGGGTCACTCTCCATAAAGCCCTGACCTAGAACCGTGTGACTTCTTTATATAAAAATACATGAGCTGCCAGTCATCCGTGAAACGAGTTGAAGCGTGTGATGGACGACCTATCACGGGTGTTCTACAGCAATCTGGTGAGTCACTTCCATTTTGTTATGACTCTGGGGCTGAATGTTCTCTAATTGCTGAAACATTTGCTGAAAAGTTGCCTGGCAAACATATCTCTTGTGTGGTCAATATAATGGCAATAGGAAATGCTAACATACCTAAAATGTACCGAACAAATTCTAAGTAGAAATAGATGGTAACCATTTAGAGGTGCTCTTTCATGTGATACCGGATGCCTATATAAGTCATAGTATCATGATAGGCCGTGAGATATTAAAATTAGGTTTTGCGGTTAATATGACCGAAAATAGTCTTACCATTATAAAAGTTAAGATTATTGATCAATGCTCTATTTCTGAGACACCCAATTTTCATGATAATGATACTGATATTCCAACCGAATATAAACCACAGTTGACTGAACTCCTTAAAAAATATTCTCATGCTTTTGTAAAGGGACTACCATGTACTCGTGTCACATCGGGTGAACTTAAAATACGCCTTTTAATCCACATAAGACGGTACATCGCCGGCCGTACAGACTTACTCCCAACGAAAGGCAGTTGGTTCGTTTCAAAATTAATTATATAATAGACGCTCAAATAGTTAGACCTAGTTGCTCTCCGTTTGCAAGTCCGATTTTATTGATAAAGAAGCGCGACGGCTCTGATCGAATGTGCGTAGACTACCGTGAGTTCAATAGTAATACTCTAGCAGATAGGTTTCCACTGCCCCTTATAGCTGACCAAATCGCAAGCTTATGCGGTGCTAACTTTTACACTTGCCTTGACTGTATTTCTGGGTTCCATCAGATACCTATTCACCCAGATAGTATTGAGGCCGCTGCCTTTGTAACACCAGATGGCCAATTTGAATATTTGTCTATGCCATTCGGTTTATGAAATGCTCCTAGTGTTTTCCAACGTACTGTAACTAATGCATTAGGCAAGTTAGTCTATGCTTGTGATTATCTACATCGATGACATCATGGTGCCCAGTAGAGACCCCTGTGAAGGTTTACATCGACTATAAGAAGTCCTTGATAATGATCAAGGACTTCTTATAGTCGATGTAATCAGGATTTTCTTCAAATCTTAGCAAGTGCTCTTTCCTAAAGCGTAGAGTAGAATATCTTGGGTACGAAATTACGTCTGGGGAACTTCGCCCAAATCCTCGAAAAATAGAAGCTTTAATTAACTTAAGTCTCCCAAAACTATTCACCAATTGAGACAGTTCGGTCTTGCATCGTATTTTAGAAAATTTGTGGAGAACTTTTCACAGATTATGAAACCTTTGTTCTTCTTAACTACTAGTAAACAGACTTTTAAGTGGGCTGATGAACATGAGAAAATTAGGCAAGAAGTTATTTCAATTCTTACTAATGAGCCAGTTTTAATGATTTATGACCCTTAATATCCTATCGAATTACATAATGACGCTAGTGCTGATGGTTATGGTGCCATTCTTTTTCAAAAAGTGGAAAAAAAAATCATGTTGTACAATACTCGTACTATAGTAAAAGAACGGCTGCAACTGAAAGTAAATATAATTCCTGTGAATTGGAAACTTTGGCCGTTGTTAACGCAGTTAAGCATTTTCACCATTATCTGCAAGGACATAAATTTACTGTTATAACTGACTGTAATTCCCTTAAAGCCTTGCGCAGTAAGGCTGATTTAACTCCCCGAGTACAGAGATGGTGGGCTTTTCTGCAGGCTTATAATTTTGATATTTTGTATAGAGAAGGCAGATATATGAACCACGTAGACTTTCTTTCAAGAAACCCTCTTCCAGAATCAATCAACAAAGCAGAACAGAAACGTGTTGATATTACAACTCTGTCTAATAGTTGGCTTTTAGCTGAACAAAAGCGTGATTCTGAGATTTGATTAGAAATTGTGATTAGAAATTGTTTCTAATCTGAAAAATAACTCTCTACCCCTTGATGTTGCCCAAAGTTATGAATTACGATTAGGAACCTTGTGCCATAAAATACAACGCAATGGACAAACTCGTTGTTTACCTATTGTCCCGCGAGCTTTTAGATGGTCTGTTATAAATCACATCCATGAACCAATCATGGATTTAGGTTGGGATAAAACATTTGAGAAGGTTTATGAGCATTACTGGTTTGATAAAATGTCCAGATATGTTAGAAAATTCGTAGAAAATTGTATTACGTGTAAAGTTCTCGAAATCTAACTCTGGTAAAATTCAAGCAGAGTTACACCCTATACCTAAAGTCAGTATACCTTGGCACACAGTGCATTTAGATATTACGGGAAAACTTAGTGGAAAGAGTGATCTCAAGGAATGCATCATTGTTATAATTGATTCCTTTACAAAGTAGGTTTTACTGTACCATACTACCCAGATTGACGCATCAAATTGCATTTAAGCTCTTAAATCCATTGCATCATTATTTGGAGCACCTATTCGAGTTATAGCTGACCAAGGTCGTTGTTTTGCTTGCAAGATCTTTAAAGATTTTTGTGATTCTCATAATATTGCTTTGCATTTAATAGCTATCGGTGCATGTAGGGCTAACGGGCAGGTTGAACGCATAATGAGAACATTAAAACGTATGCTTACAGCCGTTGAAATTGCACAATTAATCGGGTTATTAAATCTAGTCCTTTAGATTTATTTATTGGTCGAGTAGCTTTAAGTTTGATGACTGTTAACAGTGAGGAGATTGAAGTAAATCTGTCCCGTGTAAGGGAACAAGCAGCCCTGGGTATAACTAAAAGTGCCGAATACGATAAACCCCGATATGATAAGACTAAAGCTATGTTGAAAAAGTTTCAAGTTGGAGACTTTGTACTCATTGCTAATGAGGAACGAAACCAAACTAAATTAGATCCTAAATTTAAAGGTCCCTATTGAGTTTTAGAACTATTGGATGGTGATAGATGTTTGTTAAAATCTCTGAGTACCAATAGAATTTACAAATATGCCCATGATCGTGTACGAAAAATGCCTGAATGTCCAGTTACTGCTAGTGATGATTTCAATGTTGACACTGATGATGATTCATCTGCTACTGACATATTATAGCTGAATTGACAAGATGTCTATGTTGATACTTTTTTATCTTGATACTTAATCGGATGTCTATGTTGACTCCTGGATTTGGACGTTGAACTTGACGCTTATGCGTGTTGACTATGTTGACGCCTATGCGGGTTGTCTATTTGACTCCAAATTACTTGTCGAAATCCCATGGTGTGATTTCGGCTGGGAGACCATGTCTCTACTTTAGTTGAGTTATGTATTGTCTGTAGCAGTATGGTCATTTTGAATGGTTGCGATGCAACTGCTATTGATAATAATTTTATTGGACTACTTCTGGATTTTTCTTTTCAACATACCTCTTGTAAAGGCTTTTGTTTGTCAGAAAGGCCGATCGATATTCACAAAGAGATTTTGTTTTCAGGATCACACGAGGCCGTGTAAAACGTCAGTTCTGGCCGTGTCGGAGATGGTTAACAATTACAAGTGATTTTATTATTAACTATTGTTTAATAAATCGACACATAATTTATTAAGTGCTCTGTGTACGCACCAATTGATTCTTGTTAACTTGTTTCAATAATTGTAACCGATGGTTTTGTTCAAAACAATTGATTGTTTGTGGTTTACGACAATTATTCTTGTATTATTTATAACGCATTTATTGATAATGTAAGTCTTTTAAGATTTAGCACATTTTAGTGTTTTGTATCAAGTAAACACGTGACGTACTTCCGTGCATTATCGGACAGAGTTGTTGTGGTCAGTCGATCTTCGGATTCGACTCAATAAAGAGCTCCCCTGCTCCCGACAAAACTGTCGGTTTACCTGGTACAGCGCTGCTGTATATTGACATAGCTGTATTGGCTTACTGAAAGCGAGCGATACACTTTGTCGTTGGGTGGCTAGGCCACTATACGAACTGAGACCTGAAAAAGTCTGTTCGGTTAATTGTATTGTTGTAACTTGTATTAGCGTAATTAATAAAAACCTTGTTATTGTTTATACGGTATTGTTAATCCCAATCAAATGGTAACTCCAAACCCTGCCGAAATACCTCTCGACACTCCTGATCCTACATATATATATTAAATGTATTTTATTAATAGTTTTAATTGGTTTTTGCGTATTTGTATATTTAAAAAAAACAAGTGTTTTTTATATAATTTGCACCTAACACTGTTTGTCTCTGCATCACCCAAAGGTTTTGAATGGTAGAAAATGCCTATGGCATTCAGTCCGCCTCTGCGCATTCGTGTGGGTGAAGTATAAAAAAAAACCTAGTGTTTGTCGGACATACTCGTATACCCACGTGACGCTGACGCCACGTCAACGTGACGACGCTAGCACAGCGCCTTTGCGGCGTTTACTCATAAGTCAACCAGGTGCTGTCAAGACGAGACTTTACTACCATATCGAAACCATTTCAAAGAAGAAAACTATTTAAAGAAACTGTGCGCTTATACTGTTTTCAATTGAGAAGGTATCGTTATGTTACTTTGTTGAATCGATAAAATTCCACTTCGTTTATACCTTTGACACTTATCGTTACTCGTTTCACGATAGCTAACAAACAATATCTATTTTTCTATTGGTATAGTACAACTCCAGCTTTTAAAAAAAAACAAATGCTTTAAGATGGATGGACCACCAAGGTTTTTTTCACTCAGAATTATCTCAACTCGTACTCCCAAGACACACGCCCATCACCGCCTCTGGGAACCACTGTCAACATTTCCAATAAGCGACAATGATCAATTACCAGAAAATACTGGAAAGCCGTTATTATACGCCATTATATTGAAGACATCCATCACAATAATACAGAACCAATTTATTGTTATTATTTATGGATGAAGTTCGTTGAATGCTAACAGTTCCGACGAGGTAGTACGAGTATGTAAGTTAATTGAAGTTATTTTACACATATTATTGACCTGAATTTACTTTACATGCAATTAACCAGTTTCTACATACCTACACTATTTAAAATGAGAAATGTAATTAGGTTACTCAACATATATAACTACTTACGCGTACTTAAAATATCGGGAATACCCACTGAAAATAATGTGTATTCTCATGAGCATATTTCTCTTTACAACCTTCAATCGGGGATGCGATTCAACGAACCAGGTAACTATGTCAATAACAATATTTTCCGATAGAAATCAATTAAATATACCTACAACTGGAAGGATATTATGTTTTAGTGTTTTTGAAAGAAGATATACATAGATAGATAGCATACTCTTTATTATGTACATCTTGTAAATTACAGATATAGATGTAGAAATTTTACATTGGGTGTTCTACTGCTAAAAGCGATCTTTTACAGACAACCTTTGGATGGATTAAAGGTCGAAGGAGAGACAATAGTGCAGGTAGGGAACATGTGCATCAGTGGATCACGGGGAACAGTGAATCATTTGTTAAAACTCTGTGTCTAAAGTACTCACACATACACGCGTTTGGTTCGCTACCGCTATCCGCTACCCCGCACCACCCGATTAGTCGCCGTCACTTAACACAACGGGAGGACACGTGCGACAGCGCGTCGGTCAGTAGGTAAGTACTAAAAAAACAAATATGTAAAGTTTAATGTTAAATTTATTTATTTATATTCGTAAACTTGCCTAAGAGATAGCAATTTACTATGCTCAAAATATTGATAGGTCGCAAGGCAGTTTGGTTTGTAAAATATTTTTATTCGTTTTTAATTTTTGCAAGATGAATGTGCATTTTTTGTTATTTTCATTTGTTCAATTTTTTTTTTGGAGATTCATGAGACTCATGTTCAAAAAGGGGTTTTTGTTGTAAACCTAAACAAAAGTAGTAGGTAGAAGTTGCCGATTTTGTTTTCTCTCATAATTTTCTGTACTTACAGTTTAAGTGATGATTTTATTAATGTGTGATAATAAGCAATGACTATTAATAGTATTTATGTGTAAAAAATAAAGATTTTCATTGTTGTAATAATATCAATGAAAATCTGTATTTTTTACAAATAAAATACCATTATCAGTCATTGCTTGCATCAGCCTATATTAGTCCACTGCTGGACATAGGCCTCCCCTTATGAGCGCCATAGCGCCCTGTCTTCAGATTGACGCATCCAGCATCTGCCTGCAGTCTTTCGCAGATCGTCATCCCACCTGGCCGGAGGGCGTCCTACACTACGTTTGCCGAGTCGCGGTCACCACTCAAGAACTCGTTTACTCCAGCGGTTGTCGGTTCTACGCGAGATATGGCCGGCCACTGCCACTTCAGCTTGCTAATTCTTTGAGCTATGTCAATAACTTTTGTTCTCTGTCGGATGTATTCGTTGCGAATCCTATCCTTCAGAGAGACTCCGAGCATAGCTCTTTCCATAGCTCGCTGAGCGACTTTGAACTGGTGGACCAGCCCTATCGTGTGTGTCCACGTCTCAGCTCCGTAGGTCATGACCGCACTGATTGAAAACTTTAGTTTTCAAGCCTTGCGGTATGGATGACGAGAAGACTCGGCGTAGTTTCCCAAACGCTGCCAAGCCTAGCTGGATCCTCCTCTTGGTCTCCCTCTCAAAATTGTTTTTACCTAACTGTAGAATTTGCCCAAGGTAATTGTACTCGGAAACAATTTCGAGAGGGTGGCCATTTACGACGACCGGTCCCTGATCAATGGGACCATTGATCATGACTTTGGTTTTATCCAAATTCATACCGAGACCGATGAGTCGCGAGGCTGAAGCTAGGCCGTCCAGCATCTGGTTCAGCTCCTCCAACGACTCCACCATTAAGACTATGTCATCAGAGAATCGCAAGCGTGTTAATGCCCTTACCTTTCTAGTCCAGCGTCTTAAACATATTATCTTCCATCGCGCTCGTGAACAGTTTCGGAGATATACTCGTAACATCCCCCTGTCTCACTCCTCTGCGCAGTTGGATGGGTTTGGATGGTGCTGGTCCTGTACTTGGACAGCGTCGTAGAAACATCTCAGTACCTCGATATAACGACAGCTGTAAGGATTCCAGAACAGCCCAGGTTTCGACAGAGTCAAAGGCCTACTCATAGTCCACAAAGGCCAGACACAGGGGCTGATTATACTCTTCGGACTCCTGTATTATCTGCCTCACTGTGTGTATGTGGTCTATAGTGCCATATCCTCCGCGAAACCCGGCCTGTTCCGGTGGCTGGAACTCGTCGAGTCTCCTAGCGAGACGGTTCATGACCACTCGTGAGAACAGCTTATAGACGGCTCAGGAGTGAGATGGGTCTGTAGTTTTTAAGGAGGGCTTGATCTCCCTTCTTAAAAAAGAGCACCACCAAACTCCCGCTCCACGCCTTTGGAGTTCTCCCACTGTGGACAGCGTTGAAAAGGTTCTGTAGTTCCTGTATAACAGGAGCTCCTCCGGCTTTCAAAAGCTCTGACGTTATGCCGTCCTCACCGGGGGCTTTTCCATTTTTAAGCTGTCTCAGAGCTAACACGATCTCGTCTTGACTGATGTCTGGCAGTTCGTCGGTATAGTGGCAGTGGTAGTTGAAGTGAGCCTTAGTGGTATTGTGTAAGGCTTTGGATATGTCTTCATGCATATCCTCCACTTCATCATCCTAGTGTGCCGAGGTCGGTGCGTAGACATGAATTACCTTCATGCTATACCGCTTGGATATCCGAAGGATCATGTACGCTACCCTGTTCGACACACTGGAGATTTCTTAAACGTTGTTAGTGAGGGCCTTATTAACGAGAAAACCTACTCCACCCTGGGATGTTTTATCGCCCTCGCGAAAGTAGAGAAGATGACCCGAGTCTAGGGTTACGGTGCAATTCTAGGCCGCCACCACACGGCGCCGCCTATATACACTAATGAACACGAAACAGGAGCAAGGAAACTCTAAGTGATGATGATGTTTAAGGAAAGAAAAAGTGTTTTGTTTCATACTACAAGCTGCAGCTGAAATCTCTGGCGGCAATTGCCATATTTAGACAAAAAGTTGCACATTTCAAATTCAACATTAATAACCAAACCAATGATCGTAAAACCAAAGAAACAAGTTGATGACCTTCCTACCTACTCACTTCAGAGATCCAAACTAAATCAATAATAACTTTTTGAGTTTGCCTGGCAACCCCGACTGCAGTATAGTGCAAAGCTGTTTCTTTGAGTCTTAGTGTTATGGCGATGATAGTTAAATGCGAATTGGAATTACAACCAGTAACTGCTGATCAAATCGAACAGCTGAAGGCTGTGGTAAAATTGACCTTTATATGCTTTTGCTTACACTCACAGGTTTACACTTAAAGCCATCACTGTCATTGTGAACAGCTCAATTTTCTCAGCAACTTTACCTGACATCTGGAAAATCGCAATCTTTTGGGAATTGCTTAAAAAACCGACTGACTTCGTCTTTTAGAACTTAGATCAATTAGCATTCTGCCTTGCATATTCGAAATTCCTGAAACTAGGCTATCAAAAAACCTAAACAAAAACACATTCTGACTGAGCTACAGTCAGGCTTTCGTAAACAGCGTGGTTCTTCTTACGGCTCTTTTGGACGTGACAGATGACATTCTGTCAGCACAAGATAAGGCCCTGCGTACACGTCTCCTACTACTTGATTTTGACTGCATAAAAATAGATTGGTTTCTATTGAAACTTTTAAATAATAGTGTTAAGGATTTGATCAAAATACGATACACTGGTTCCAATGTTATCTTTCCAACCATCAGCAGTATGTGTAAATACGATAAAGCAATGACTCATTCCTTATTTCTACATTTATTTTCGTTTTAGGGGAGTGCCGCAAGGCTCAATACTGGGCCCAATCATCTTTATTTCTTATTGTGTCCGGATTTAACCAATAGCCTGAAGCTATGTAGGTACCACATTTATGCTGATGACGCATACGTCTACATCTGTTTTAAGTCAAGTGACTATGACAGCGTTAAAGGCGTTAAAGGACCTAAACGATTGTAGGATAGCATGTTGGACAGAAAACAACGATTTGGTACTCAACCAAACTAAAACTAAATGTATGCTGTTTGGAACCAAGAACCAAATCAATGCAGTGTCGGCGACACTCAACGTTACCCTACTGAGTGAATGAGATACGAAGCATGCTCGCTTGTTTCTACCGGCTTAACGTTCTTAATAAAATACGACCTTATTTTTCAGAGAAGCAGTGGACTCAGCTGGTTGAGGTACTCGTACTATCCAACCTAAACTGTCACTACTGGCGAGTTACCCACTGATCCCGAGTCTTCAAAACACCTGCGCTCGCTAGATTCTGTTTGTCAATTCCAGCAAGTAGTCACGTAACGCCTTTTTGAAATTAGTACGATGCTCAAGATGAAGTCACATCCTAATCATAAGTTGAGTTGCACTTAGCATGCCTACTTTTTCGGGTTATAAGGAACAAGCAGCCAACCTACCCGTAAAACAAACTGAACTGGATCTGTAATAGAAGAGAATGCGCAAGTGGACAGTGCTCTCAACACATCTCCACTCAATCGCACAAGACAGCTGCCTTCAGGGTAAGTTTTAGGTACGCTGCATCCGCAACTCTCGCCGATAAGGAATCCTAAATGTCTTGATGTAAGACTGCGGCAGTTTCTTAAGGACCCCGAAGATCAATTGCAATTGTCAAATTTTACCTGATTGGTGCGCAAAATGATCCTTTACAAAATGCAATTGAAGCGATTGACAATAAAAACACAAAACATTAGCAAAATAGCAATTGATCGTTTCGGGGATCCCGTATCGTTTCGCAGAAAAATCTAGGTTTTACTTTTTCGAACACATCCATAACATAACTGTTACGTACGGTTCTCTATGTGGTGGGTTTTACCTACTGCATTAAATCTTAGAGATTTTTAGGATAGTTTATTTTCACCCAACTTCGAGTAATTAAGCTTTTATGTGTAATAAATAAGGGTTTGATTTGATTAAGTGAATCGGCTTTCTCATTGTTCATTGGCTGAGCTGGCTGAGCAATCCAAAAATCAAATGGTCTACGCATGAGCACAGTAGCGCCATGTTTCCGTGTGTGGTTTTACGCGATACTAACTGTTCTTAACGTGAGGCGTGCACAGCGCACTATTAACATTTTTCTAAAACAAAATACGAACACAGCGCCTATGGAATACATGATTGTGTAGTGAAGTGTAGCAGGACTCAAGACATCTGGACGCGCCGCGAAGCCATTCACCAGCGCTAAGCAGGGTGCAGGAGTCTGCTTGGTTGGTTTAATCCTACGAGCCGGAGATATATTTCTACTCTAAGTACTTGTCGTGGGGTTGTTTTTCCTAGTTTTCTGAGTTTTAACTTCGTAGTACATTTTGCGTCGCTACGCGTCCAAAATGGCGGAACTCATTGGACAAGATATTTTCGAACGCGAGATTTTTATTGATGATCTCCAACGAACATTACAGTTCATACATTCCGACGAACAACAGTTTAGGTCACGCTCAAAAGAGTTAATTTTGCAAAAGTTCTTCATACTTCAGGCAAAAATAGAAAAAGTCTTGCTCAAGTCTTAAACTTTCGACAAAGAAAAACAAATACAGACTCGCGACAATTTCAATTATTGTTATTACGCAATTAGTGTTCACTTAGATAAATTGAAAGAACAGGACAATGAGCGTAAACGCAGAATCTCGTCTAGTACGTCGAATAATAATTCAGTGGTCCATATTCCATTTAATCCTATTAATACTGGGTGTGCAAGTAGATTTTTTATCAGGGGAGACCACGGATTGGGCCCCATTTCACGATTTATTTCGTTCATTGGTACACGGCCAAAATACTTATACGGATACAGAGAAGTTTCGTTATCTGTTGTTATCATTAAAAAATGAACCAAATAACCTTATTCGGTCTGTACCAATTACTGACGACAATTATAGTGTTGCGTGGGATATTTTGGTTTCTCGGTATGACAAAAAACGGGCTATCACAAAATGTTCAAAATTCCTTAGTTTATCTACCCGTGATAGGTATTCTTTTATTCAAAACAAAAAAGTTTGCTTCAATTGTTTACATGTCGGTCATGATTTAAAACAATGCAAATCCAACTTTGTTTGTCGTTCATGTCAGAAACGACATCATTCATTAATTAATTTCGAGAAGTTTCACAGTTTATCAGTTATTAATGAAGTGGGTAGTAATGATAATGTCATTTCATTTTCTGGGGACGAAACGACAGAGACAGCGGTTCCCAGTACTTTGCACGCCGCCGCACAGTGTACCGCGTAGAACATGCTAGGTGGACAATATTATTTTATGATATTTAACGATGCTTTTATATATAAGTAGTCATGTTGAGGCATTATTAATAGTTTTTGGTATGATTTTGTAAAAAAAAAACAAAAAAAATATGTAAAACAGAAAAAAAATATTTAAAAATAATAAACAAACAACAAAAATGCATTAAATAAATAAATACTTACTGTACAAACTAACTTAACCTAAACCTAATCATCAGAATCATCATCAAAACCTTCTGGTGAATCGTCATCATTTTGTGGTAATGTGCGACAATATGATGACGTTTCCGGTCTTGATGCTACTATGGTCGGGCTTAGGATTAACTTTAATACTTCTGCACATATTTTTTCCGGCTTTTTTCGGGGAATCTCACGAAGGCCATTGATCAAAGGGTCAGATGTTATTATTAACATGGACAGCAAGTCTCTATTCGTGGCAACACGTGAGCATTTGCGGGTGTTGTACTCCCTAAATCTGCGGCAATATTTGTTACGTGCTTCTTGAGCCTCTTCGGAAAGTTGCCCAATTGGAAGCAATGCCGCTTTGATGACCTCAGTACTGTGTACTAATATTTTATGTACAGTAGCAGGCATATAGTACCACGAATAGGGACTAAGGTAATGTCTTCTAGTTTCAAGACAAAAGAACATCGGCCAAATTTGTATAGACGCTGGACCTGACTTTTATTTTGAGTGTCCAGAAACCAATTATAGTGAGATTGGATTGTTTTTATGTAGTTATCACCATACTGTTCGAAAATATAGTCTAAATGGCCAAGATATTTTAATAATGGAAAAAATATATTTGAGGTTAGAATCACTAAATAAGTCGATTTAATGCTAGGCAGACGACATACAGTTTCAGTATTTTAGCGATAAGCGAAGAGTGTAATTAGCGATCTCATTTCGTACTTGTTTATTTATTTCGATTTCGTTCAGATCAATCAAAACGCACTAATAGCCACAGAGAAAAAAAAGGGCTTTTTAAAGCTTTTTAATGCCCACCATGACTGATTCAATTCTGACTGAACAGAGATTTAGTCGCAGATACAGTCTTTAGTCTGCATTGTCACTGGGTAAACGAATGAAAAAAGGGTGTCAAATAATTAATCATTATCGCGCGTCGATGACATTTAATGTATGTGCTCCGTTGTACGCAATTGAACAAAAAATGGTTTCTATTAACTTTTATTTTTTATGACAAGAATCCAATTCATAATGAAAACTTGTTGTTTTGATTCATTTTTATTTTTAGAATTTAATTACATGAATAACTTTTAATAAAAACGTGAATAGTAATAATCTTTGAGTACTAGGTCATTTCGTAAGCCAAACGAATCGTCAATAGGGTGCGTTTTGAACATGCTATTCTAAAAAATTCAAAGAAATTACTTAAACAAGAAAAAATGTATATCTTTTTTTTCTGGCTTCATAATGAGATATTTCTTATTTTTTATGAGTATTTGAAAAATAACGGATTTTTTTATATATATGGCATAACGGGACGCCACAGACTCATCGTCAGGTACGATTTGGCCATCCTCCTTTATTAAATTCAACTAAGTTTATCTCGAACCCAGAAGACAATGTCCTCAAAATAACATCGAATTGTTTGATAATAGTAACATCCAATCCTGTGATTTGAGCGCTCATCTCAGCATTCTTAAAAAAGCGACGGGCTGTGTTTCCATCATTGGAAGAACCAAATCCTGGCTTTGGTTTATCTACAATGAGTCCCATCTCGTTATTGAATATCAACTTGATTTCTTCGGAACGAATCTTGATATCAGCTTTGTCTTCGCCGCTTCTAGCCTGCCATTTCTTAATATTCAACTTATAGCTGATATGTAAAAGGCATTCAAAGCAACGAATCCAAGCATGAAGTGTAGATAAACCAAAGCCAAAATGTTCCTGATTGCTGTTAAACTTCGCGGGGTCATCGTTCATCGTCTTGGGGGTGGCACCACAGATGAAACACTTTTGAGATGAACGAGTTTCCGTTAAGGCGTTACATACCTTTCCGTCTATCATTGTCTGAAGAAGTTCGTGTTTCACAGAGATTTGAGAATCACCAAAGTTGATGTGTTGGAAGAAGAGCATTAATTTCTTCCAACAATCTATTTGTCTCCGCTAACGTGAAGTCACTCGTTTCCTTAGCAAATATAAATTTGATGGGGCGACAATACATAGTTGATGAAGACCGAGGATTTTGCCAAATAATTTTAGACCCATCATATAACTTAAGGGGAACGAAAGAAAATACGAAAAGAAATTCGTCCGTATCTTCAGTGTTCTCAAATTTCTGTTTGTATGTGCTGTGCCCAGAACTTCCATCACATCCCCATTTACTAACAAGTGTAAACGTTGGACTTGTTGGGAGGACACTACTGATAACTTCATTCTGTCCTATTACTAGACGTTCCGCTGTTTTATTTAATAAGGCTTGCAAATTTATTTCAGCACGAGTTTCTGTTATAGAAATGTGATCCTCTGCAGGGTAACAGGCCTTTTTAGACTAAAATATGACGGAAACACATTATGTCCTGCCATTATGGACCACTTCCTAGTTTGTTTGTTAGCATGTGTTGTTGACTTAGAATCTATATAGTATGCTAAGGCTTCGTCACTCTTTTGACTTAATAATATTATCTGGCGTTTCACTAATGTCTCTAATCACATGGGCAACTTTTCTTTGCCCTGCTGAACGCATAGCAATTTCGGCAGCAGTCACTAATTCACTGGCACTTCGAGATTCTACGAGATCCACGACTCGACGTTTCTTCGTCTTAAACGACGTTTCCTCGAAATCTTTGCGAGGTCTTCCTGCAGATGTCACAACCTCACTCGATGTTGAAGGTTGTGGGGCTAAAGAACTCACAGTAAACTGTATGTCTCCTTCATCCAGCCAAGTCTTATTTCTAATTAAAAAACGCTCCTTCGATTTTCCCGAAGCCAACCATTTGGCTTGAATCTTAGTAGAAAAGTTGGATATTTTCAACTTTATTTCTCTTTGGCTGCTTTCAGTAATATCACCAAAGTGAAATTTTGAAGAAAGATAGTCATAAATACGCGATCTTTTATCATTCTTCGTGTGTTTCAACCACTCTTAAAAAAAATGCTACCCTTGAAATAGAGTAAACGTGTTCTGAAAAATATATAAAAAAATATGTTGTACTGAAGTGTGCTAAACAATATGTGTATTTTTACAAACTACACAGTTATACCTACAATATATCTAAAAACTAGCCCGAATAGAGGCGAATCAATGTATTTCCTGAACGTTCAAAGTTTTGTTTATGAAAAAAATTACGCAAAAATGTATGCATTAAGTTAAAAAATGCAAAAAAATCTTTTTAATAGATTCTGATAAAAATAATATATTTAATAATAGTACATACCCTCAGTATTAATATCCATCACAAAAAAGTTTCACAATATCACTATAAACCACTATGAGATGTGCACAAAAGTGTCGCTAAATTGCAACTGATTGACCGGAACGCTTGCATTAAACTCATTACCTGACTTCTGAACTCTATGACTCATCAGTTCAGCATTTCAAAAACAACTTTTTCTCGGAATTTGGAGTTTGGAGGTGTTGTTTGTGTTATGCAATTAAGATTTCCTGGAAATGAAAACTTGAATTTTGTCCACCTAGCATGTTCTAGGCGAAATACTGTGCGCCGCTTTGACTGCGGTAAGTCACGCGAGAGCACAAGCGAAATTTGCGATCCATTGCTCCGTCGGTTACTGCTAGCACAGTGCTATTATGTACAGCACTCATCAATGTTCATGTTGTCCCGCAAAAACACACAGTTCGGTGTATTATTGATACAGGGAGTCAAGCGACTTTTATTACCAAAACTTCTGTGTTCACGTATGCCATGTGTGCAGTTGCCTTATGAGTGATGGACACACATACTGAAATTAACTTTAGCTGATCGTTTTATCTTCCACAATCAGTGGAAATACCTCTAGGTGCGGATATACTATCTCAAGTTATGTCACGTGGTATTAGGTCACGTGATCAAGGATCCGCCAGGCTCACCGATGGCTATGAATAGTATCCTTGGTTATTAATTGATGGGTGATGTTTCTTGCAACCAAAAACACCGACTTCACTTCAAGTACGTCTCAGTAGTTTAAGCTCATCTTACAATGACGGCATCAATCGGAGATGATTCTGGGAATTGGAATCGCTTTCTGAAAAGAGAATCCTAAGTCCCGACGAAGCTTTGTGTGAATCTATTTTCGATAATTCGCATACTCGCGATGCAACTGGGCGATATGTCGTTCCACTTCCTTTTAAACTTGATGCTCCAGCCCTTGGCGAATCACGAGACACGGCGGTCTCCGGGTTTATAAAGTTAGAATATAGGCTAGAACGTAATCCGCAGCTAAAGGTAGACTATCATGCCAGGAGTACTTGGAACTTGGTCACATGGAGCCAGTTGATAGGCTTACTTTTTTTGCTAACAGCTGTTACATTCCGCACCACTGCGTGGTCAAAGAGTCCAGCGAGACTACTCGCACTAGCGTTGTCTTCAACACCGGGTGTAAAACGTCGAATGGAATAACACTTAATGATGTTCCTGCTCCACACCACAACTAATTAATTGACATTTGAAACACTGTTGAAGCTGCTGAAGATTGTAAGAATATATTTGCATTATATAAACTCAATCTCCTTTTTACCATATAGATGCATTGCACAGATGTGAGTACTTTGTACTATAGAGCTACCATTTACCGGGTAATGTCATAGATTGACTTGAATGTGCCTTGGCGGCTGATAGTATGTCATGCTCACTCAAATGTCTCGCTGACGGTGGCGCGTGTGTCGGATCATTTAGCTCCCTTCAAAATGGTTGAGCTGAATGGTGCTGATCCATGCGTCATGTTCGTGAACGGGCGCCGTCAGTTGGGACTGGTCATCTCTTAGCTACCACGGCATATTTTATTAATTAATTTTGCTGGATTGTTTTTAATTATGTTTTGATGCACTCTGGACGCTTTTAACGTGTACGGTTTTTGTACATCGTTCTCACTTATAGTGTCAACAATAATCGATGTAACTAATATATTTGTAACAACAATATTATTTAAAAGAGTGTCCATGGAGTTTCTTGCCTGTTCTTCTCCATAGTGACCTACTGCGCTTTGGAAAGGGCAACTAGCTTCATATTTCTGACTGACCGATTCCTTGACAATTCAAAAGTGCCTGTAAATGGTTTAATTGAAATAAATGATTTGAGTTTGAGTCTACTAACTGGTCCAAAATTGCATCAGGACATAGTAGATGTTTTATTGGGTTTTCGTATCCATGGTATTACTGTCACTGCCAACATCAAGCAGATGTACAGAAACATTAAATTACAACAATCCGATTGGGATTTTCAACGCATTGTGTGGCGTACATCACCAACTGAACCGTTGCTTGATTATCGATTGCGAACCGTCACCTTTGGTGACCAGCTCATCACCGTACTTAGCCCTTCGTACTATTCCCACCAGAAGAGGCCGCTAACTTCTCGCTGGGTTCTAAGGTTCTGCAGGACCAGGTTTTTGTTGATGACATCGTCACCGGAGCAGGCGAAGTAAAGCATGCACTGGTTTTACAACGTGAGTTAATAGGTATTTGTTCGTCAGCCGGTTTCAAGCTACGTAAGTGGCAGAGCAATTCTCCAGCGTTCCTCGCTGCTTTACAAACGTCAGGTGTTCAAACCGAGCGGCTTGACAACGTTTTTTTCGCTCTGATGGAAAATGAGAAACAATAAAGGTTTAAGGACTTCTGTGGAATCCTAAATCTGATACTTTCACTTTTAGTGTTCAATCAACTATTGATAAAATTAAAAGTGTGTATGATCGCCATCTAAACTGTGAACATGTTTATGCGTGGACTGATTCTTCCATCGTGTTAGCGTGGCTTCGTTCTTCACCACACGGGTTGAAAACATTTGTTTCGAATCGCACTAGTGAAATCTTATCCCGGCTTCCTGCCAACTGTGCGAGACATGTTTCATCAGCTGACAATACAGCGGATGCACCAAACAAAAATAATCTGCGTGTCGGCGGGCGGAATCACAAATCGCTTTTACTGTTTGTTTCCAAACACCAATTGATTCTGCCTAAGAAACATCATCTTCCAAATTTAATCATTGATTATACACATATCACGCACCTACGTGCCGATCCATTAGATCCGTTGCCTTTGACACCTTCTCATTTTTTAATAAAGGTCCGTGGATGACCTTACCTGATGTTACATTAGTCGAGAATGTTTCAAATCGACTCACTAGATGGCGTAGGGTGCAACACTTTTGGAAACGTTGGAGTGAACAACGTAATAAATGGTTCCGAGATCGCGGCTCGCAACTCCGTGAAGATATTATTGTCGTTGTTCGAGATGATAATTTACCACCGTTACAGTGGAGACTGGCTCGGGTCCATGCTCTTCATCCAGGTTCCGGCGATGTTACTCGTGTTGTAACTTTACAAATGGGTAAGACTTTTGTGAAACGCTCAGTAGTAAAAATATGTCCTTTGCCCTTAGAATAATTATTTTGTAAGTTTTAGTTGATATTGTTGCGAATCTAAGTTATTTTCGTTAGTAGACCAACTTTAATTTAAAAATATAAGGCTTCATGCTTTCATAGCATTTTTCATTCCTCTTTCGAGTGAAACATTACCATTCTTACACAGTACCGTTTTCTATATGGTGGGTTTTACCTACTGCATTAAATCTCAGGGATTTTTAGGATAGTTTGTTTTAACCCCACTTCGAGTAATTAAGCTTTTATGTTTAATAAATAAGGGTTTGATTTGATTAGGTAAATCGGCTTTCTCATTGTGCATTGGCTGAGCTGGCTGAGCTATCCGATTGGTCTACGCATCAGCACAGTAGCGACATGCTTCCGTGTGTGGTTTTTCGCGATACTTACTGTTCTTAACGTGAAGCGTGCACAGCGCACTATAAACATTTTTCTAAAACAAAAAGGTTCTTCGGTGTATTTGTGATTCCACCCCCTCAAGATACGAACAATTATACGAACACAGTGCCTATGGAATACATGATTGTGTAGTGAAGTGTAGCAGGACTCAAGACATCTGGACGCGCCGCGAAGTCGTTCACTAGCGGCAAGCAGTGTTCAGGAGTCTGCGGTAAGCTTTTTCGAATCCTCACCCTTTCTACTACACAATTCGTTTTTACACAATGTACGAAGGGTAGGGTAATAAAACAAATTTGTTCAACATTTTAATAAACATGTTTATTTGCGGTATATAGTTTTAGGGCAATACATTCATGGTTACATTATGTCTAATTTGAATAGCAACATTGAAAATATAATGTAAGTTCAAAGTTCTGTCAGTGAACGACTAAACCACCACGTCGCATTCATCAGCTAGCCATACTGCGACGGACAAAGTTAAGGTAAGAGTGTTAATTTTCTAAAACATTTGAGTGTATTATTTAGCGATTAACAGCCTTATTTATATAAATCTCGCTAACCATTGATTAGCCACTGCATATCTAAGCAATTAGTTAGCTCTTAAACAATTATTAAATTTTCTTTATTTATAAACGCTAGCTAGCAGGTGATTAGTAGCGAAACGGAATAGAGGTGAAATAATGCATTCAGCACAGATTATAATCAAAATGGTCGACTACAAAACAGAATTTTTTGAATAAAATTGTCAAACCCACGATTTTTATATCTGTTGTGACTTTGACAGACAAAGTATACATCAGTCAAAAATATCAACAGAAAATTTAACTAAGAAAAAAAAAATGTCCAGGATATAAACCAATAATGATAATGATTGGTTGGGTCAAGTTATCGAGTCCAACTTACAAAGTTTAAAAAAATCAAAATTCAGTGTCAGAGTCCGTATTGGGACTAATATTTCCTCGCTGTAGGGAATTGAAATATCTATTTCAATTCCCTACAACCATTATCTTTTCTATATTTTCGACTTTCAGTCTGTTTCGTTTTACATTTAGAATCCACTTGTAAGTGGAAAATGACCTCTCAACGTCTACAGATGTGAGAGGTGCAAATTTGTAAAAAAAATCGTCATCTACTTCAATACCCTTTACATTTTTTTCACCAATATCTCTAATTGTATCAAATAGTTATTAAATTATATACTGTACCAATTGTGAAACGTAATAATGTCTATGTTATAGCGGCAGTCATTCTTAATACTAAAATCCCAGGATCCCGGAGGCATGTATATTTAAACGTAAACGTTTAAAATTGCTCACCTACTGCGACTGTCAATACCTATTACAAAAGTTCCCGGCATCACGGGATTAAAAAAAAAAAACTATAGTTGGTGAGAATTATATCGTGTTGTTGATAAAAGTTTAGGATTAATTTACTAAATACGTGGATAATTTTAAAATCCCGGGATCCCGAAAACGTGTTTATATTAGGATATGTACGTTAGAGATCATTGCTCTAAATTTTTAAACTTACTGCGACAATTAATACTACTTAATACCAGTTCCCGGGATTGCGGGATGCAATAAAAATAAATTAAAATTTTTGGTGGTTTTAACCACACTATGTTATAACTTCCCGCCAAATTTAGGTATATATACTCTACCTATTCCGGACACTGATAACTACTAATTTAAACTGACCAAATGAATGTAAAACAGTAGCCGATAGGTTTGTATTTTCATGTCCTAGCTTGAAGAGAGAATACTCTTGTGGAAACACTAGTCGAATGGCAATAAAGATATTTAATAATATACCGAAGGTTATTAGAGAACTGCGAACCAGCTTATTTCAAAAACATCTCAGAGCATGGCTTATTGAAAATTGTTTTTATACTATTAAGGAATTTATGAGTTATAAGACAAACGGAAAAGTTGCATGACATGAAAATTAAATTTGATAATTTTACTTAAGACATTTGTAATTTTAATTTCCTTTGTTGACATTTGAAAGTTGACTTATAAACAATTTGTAATTTATGATATTTGTAATTTGATATGTAGACAAATCTTGATTTAGTACTTTTTTTGACATGGGAATCTAATTATTTTGTTTAAATTGATTAAATTAGAACTATTACTATTGTCACAAAATTTGCATGCCGAATTTAGTAGGCGGAATATGAAGAACTATTATGTATGTGTTATAAAATCTGTAAGATACCATATTTCAGGCAAATAAATGAATCTATCTATCTATCTATCTATTATAACATATTACTTCCTAATTCCAATTGCTGTTGCAACGGGGTTTTAGTGTCTTTTAATAACAACTATTATACTTATTTACAGGTACAAGTCTGACATGAAAGCCACTATTAGCACCTAGCACCGATACTATTCAACCTCGCAAAGACGGGGAGTGAGGAGACCATTAGAGCTACGTGGAATTGATGATAAATGAGAGTGGCATGAGAAAAGAATGGCACAGTCCATGTCTTTATAAGAAGAATATTGGAAATCGAAAATAGGGAATTTATAACAAAAATGTTACTTAATTTTGTATCAAAATAAATTATTTGTATAAAATGTCTTTTGTTATTTGTTATCTGCCACAACGTGACTTTTCTTTAGTTTATGGTCTTCGATCTGGCGTCATAAGATAAGGTGCACATGGGATAACACATTGGATAATCTCGTGAGGAAGCTCATATAGGGAAAACTCAAGCAGGAGAAGGCTCAGTAGGCACTCAGGAGGTTTGAAGAGAATGGGTTCGTACTCATTCTCTTCAAACCTGAGTAAAGGAAATAAAGGTAAAACTCAATCAGGAGAATAAGGCTCAGACCTTCTCCTGCTTGAGTATTCGCTTTAAATCATAATCATTCTAGTAATGAAATTTAACGAGGTTTATAGGTCTTCCTCTTAATTTTTCTGCGTCGTTCTGAAATGCCGTATAAGATTGTCGAATTCCATATTTACTAAGGCATAGCTCGATATTAGGAACAAAATAACATCGAGGCACACAATAATTAATTAAAATTAAAAAGAAAATAACACTAAAACAAGATTAAATTATCTTTCTAGTCTGGTTCAATTTGTTTTTTTAAGTCTACTAGTTTTGGCATAGCAGACCTGCAAAGTCAGTGAAGTTCAAAACTTCACGGTTATTTACCTTTATTTACATATTGCAAACATATTTAAATAAAGTCAATTCTTTTATTTTATTTTATTATTCTCACCTACGTTACTACAATTTTATTGTAAGAAGATTATTAATTTGTAATGTATAAGTTATTCAATTATCATGTAATAAAAAACTCAATCAAAACATGATCGAACATGAACATTTCCCAATACCAACTTTACTTTAGAAAACATAATTTAAACGGATATACTTACACATAATTACACTCCGCACATAGCATTTCTTCACAACACCAATATGTGTGTATACGTATTTATCGCGTCTGCTTGACGTCCGTATGTACTGCAGGGATCCAGCAGAATATCAACGTCAGGTACATTTGCCTGACACATGCTAAGCTGGACACCTATTCGGTGCAACCTTGAGACACATAAATAAAAAACCCACTAACAAACGAACACTGGCGATATAAAAAAAATAACTTAAACGCTACATAATCATGTAAACATTTAAACAAAGACCCAATTCTAAAAACCATATAAACTACCAAAATGTATCTAATATAAAAGGTCAAACGGAAAACCTTATTGCCATCTTAGTTATTTAGGATATTGGCGCCGATTCTCTTGTTGAAAATGCCTCTAAACTAGAATAATAATCACTAAAATAGGTTTATTCCTCTCAAACGACGATTTCCGATTCTAAAATTGACTAAAGTGACTGGCACTGAGTTATTAGTTTAGTGAAAATGGCAATTTTGCTATTCTGAATTTTACGTTTTTCACCTAAAATTTTGAGTGTGTAACTAAATCTGAACATGAATCTTATTATTTTTAATCGTGATTAAAAAGGTGTGGAAAAAATAAGTTGTCGTGAACTAAAATTCACACCAACACCTTGACTTCAAACTTGCAAACAGTACTGTATCTTTTTTTCTTTTGCTTATATTTCGAAAACGGTGTGTCCTATCGCAAAAATAATGAAAATTTCGATCCCCTTTAGGAAATCCTTAAACCCCTAAAACTGAACATGTAGGTATTATTTTTTATATTTTCCATACAAAAAGTAAAAACTTCTACATAAAACACGTCGGGGCTGCCCATGCGCGCCTCCGGCTCTAACAAAAGTTCACCGGGTAAGTCAAGCACGTTGCGAAGCCAAAAGAAAAAAAAATATACCACGTGGTCAAATTCTATTTTCCTTGTGGCAAAATTATTATTTGATGGCGAGGTTGGACCCGCGTAATTTAATAATTAAACGGAACACCGTTATCGGGCAAGTTTACATTAATTATAATTAGAAGTTTGTAGGAGATCTATAAAAATGTTGAGTTAAAATCATTAATAACTTTTAATTCCCGGTACACCTAATGGGAATTATAAGTTATTAATGATTTTAATTTATTTATAAATAAGTTATCGTGCGGTTTCCGAACGGAACGTTTTTCGCGAATTACATTGGTACATTCCAATCTACACTAATGGTTTACCTTCTCACGCCTAAGTAAGTTTTTGCTTGGATGTTTTAAACTAAGAATATATAAAACGAAACATGAAAAGTACCTACAATGTAAACATACCGTACATAAAACATTTTAATTATTTTGTGTTATCACGGTATTGAAAAATATGAAACGGATAATGGACCGTCAGAGTCAAATTGTCATGTCAAATATCATATTTGTCATTTGACATTGTTTGTGTTCAACGGCTAACGTGGGATTTATAAGCTATTTTTGCGATTTTGTGGATTCTTGACGACTTGGCTTACCTTTGTACGGACTGTTCTGCACACCAACCTAGACTACGGCATTTACTTCTGGATAACGATTTGCAAGTGATAATATACATATGTAGGGGAGCACTTAACAGGAACGGACTACGGAATGCATACAATAGAAGTTTGCCGGTATGAGACTCCTATAAAAGTGGCAACCACACATCTATTCTATGTGCCTGAATTCAATCTACCCAAATAGGTAGCAAGTCTTATTACACGTACATCGCAGTAGTTATGAGGCTGGAGGGTCGAAATGCCATATTAGAATATTATTTTAATTGCCCCGTGGGAACACGGACAGTGGGCGATTGCTCTCATATTATGATCTTATTGCGGTACATGGGCGATGCAAGAAACCAGTGATTTGTATCTGCACTAGCTTCTTTCTTTTAACTAGATAAATAAATTATGTTTTATTAAAAGGTTATCCAGGATTGAATAAGAAAATAAAAGGAAAATAGTTATGTACAGCAATTGTATGTTTTGAATATTTTATAAATAAAATACATTTTTAAAAGTAATATTATAAAATATTTATATAAAAGAGATATTTTTATTAAACAAACCCCTAGTTTATTTGAAAGGACGGGCAGGAGGATGATGCTGTTAAAACTCTCTGATACCTGCTTTTTTCAGCTTGGTTTAATCCGACCACCGTAATAAGAGTAAAAGAGTTCCCTAATCCCTGCAGACGTATGTTGGCAGTTTTATGAGTCATCAATTAGATGGCAACGTATATGTGTTTAGGTATAAGAGTTTGAATAAAGACGAAAATCAGCATTAAGTATACCTAGTTATCGCCGAAAATACCAGCGATGCAACTCTTCCACTACATTATGCAAAAGGAACCTTAGTACTTCATATTTACACCAGGTTATCTGGCTTAACAGATGTAGAAGGAACCTATAGATAGTATTTGCTGAATCTGAAAAAAGTCTCTATCAATAGGTAGGCTATTGATAGAGATTTTTATTCAGATTCAGCATTATTTTTACTGGTCAGGAAAGGACACCCTGATGTCCTTAAAAAGTCTGTTAAGTAGTACTGCAACGGGGCTTTTATGACTCGGATGTATAAAAGTGGACGAAGCAAAAGGTGTAGGTATGTAAGAATCGTAGCAGGTGCTACTTTCCCCAGCGGGATATATGTGTGAACTTAAGAAAATATATATAAATAAGCCATTCTGCTTTTAAACACTAAACAAGTAAAGTCCATGCCCAAACTTTTAGAGTAGTTTAGGTTGTAATCTTCTACCTTTCATATCTTTTGTCTCCCAACTTCTCTTACCTACTTACCATTTGCTGTATTTTAGTCTTATATCGTTCTTTAAGTATTCATAGGTTTCCTTAATATACGCAAACCCTATCAATGGGTCTCAAATTACATGCAAGCTCGCCATTCTCCTTTAGAGCTTTTTTGTTGCATAATAGCTTTAAGATTCTCAAAGTCAAAAGTAAGGAACTTTAGTGACAGTTTAGTTAGTTTAGTTCGGTGTACAAGAAAATCGGCGCCATTACCTACCTCGTAACTAAATACTTCTGTGATAAGCAATAAAAATGCGTAGGTAAAGGTAGTTATAGATAATTACCTGACAAGATCCTTTGATAATACAAAAAACCACTCGCACACATAACCTATCTGTGCCTGTAGTAGTGTACCTGCGCTCGGCATTAGTATGAAGCTTTCCTTCTGCTCCTGCTGCTGTTTTATTTTCATGTGTTTGAGGTGCACACCGCACTTTGTAATGTTCGATATTTAATTTAAAATGGGTCACAAGTGTCCCTTTTTTTAAAACATGTATTCTTTTGTGCATTGGCACATTGTATTTTCTACTTAATCGTGTACCTTATTTGTTATCTTTTAATTTGATTGTGCTTAGTGTTGTGCTTCTTTACCAGAACCAGTAAAATATGTTTATGGTACCGAGACAAATGCGCTCGAGCCGAATGAATTTTGTCGGGCGATTGAGTTTTAATAAAGGGTCCTAAATACAGCCGAATAGCCATAGTTAGACCATACGCACTGAAACTAGTAGTCTGTTAGTAATATAAAAAGAATGTAAGGACCCACTAGTATATAGTAAGAAAAAAAAACGCGTTCCAGCTTGCAGAAACAATGTATCGAGTTAAATCGTCAATGAAATTAAATTAAATGTTTAATTCTGTAGGTAGATCTTAAAAGACACATTTATACGTCAAAAATTTTTTTGTCAATATTTTAAAACTAGATGGCGCGCCATCTAGTTTTAAAATATTGACTAACTATTAATAAACTAACTACTAATATTGACTGATCCCTGAGAATAAAATGACGAGGCATACTCAGAGTTCATGGTCTTAACATTATACTGTTAGGATTGTGAGTCTAACTATGCAGAACCATGTCTGGAAGGGCCTTTTGAAGAAAGAGCCATTGCAGTTTTGAGTTGAACTGTCCCAACAGACGGCAAGCATGCATCTCAACCCTATTTTAGGGAGCTCAACGACCCGTCGACGCTCCAGAAGGCCAATCCCCGTATTTAAGAACGTCCAAAATCTAGTTGTTATCTCAACTTAGCGACAGTTAATGTCAAAAGCTTGTCAAAAGTGTATGAAAATTGGAGATATTTTTGACATATTGAGACTGAGATTATATTGCGGATGTTCTTAAAAATACGAGAATTGCCCCTCAGATCTGCAGTACATTTACGTAGGCCATACAAGAACATTTAAAACGGCCAGACAGTTACAAAGTCATGTATTCAATCTAGCCTGTGTGACAGTACCTAAATTACCCTAGGCTGATAAATTTTTCGTTTTTCCTAATTATGTTAATATAAGCGTTAAGGTCGGTTTCCCCCTAAGGGGAAAAGGCCGCACTCCAACCCCGTGCGGCCCTGTAGAGCTCGTCACCAGACTTGGTCACTCTCCCACCGATAATAGAAGTGAATTCCCAAATTTATAGAAGCCAAATGCCTTGATATTATTAATGAGGCAAGGAAACAGTGTATCAATATTAGACGATACTTGGGAATTCATGGTTATGAAATATATTGGAAGTGATTTTAAAAAGCTAAATAATAGAGGGATGTAGAGTAAATTATTATATAAACTTGTGAGTAACCCAAACGCTATCGCGTAATAGGTATTTGATCAGTCGTAACTCACACAATACCTCGCATCTACACTCGGAGTACTCAGAGATACACTTCCATAAAGTGACGCAAGCGGCTTTGCAGCGGCATAGCGTCGACATCATGCTCTCTTGGAGTCATGGCCCCTAGCAGTTCTCTCGAACTGATAAACGTGACGAAGCGGCTTTTACTGCGGCAACCGTGCGACTGTCCTTGTCTAGCAACGGAGCGGCTAGTTCTAGCGGCATTGCGTCTGAATCATGCTCTTAAGGAGACATGGTGTCTATCAGTCCTTAGACTGGATATGAGATAGTTGTGGTCACCCGAACCCCTGGAAGTTCACTCTTTACACAACAAGCATATTTACAAGACACGTGCCCATGTCAGTCTGACCGAGTTATTAGTCTAATTTAAAGAATATAATATTCTTTGAATTATTCGATAATTTTAGCTGAGAAGTAAGAATCAAGGATCATTTTTAAATAGAGTTTAGAGTTTTAGTATCGGCCCAAGGCAAAGAATACGACATTCTAGAATTACTAGTTATGAGAGTAGAGAATCAAACTCAAGCATAATTAATAGAGTTGTGAATCAACTCTCTTGAAAGTCTATAGACAGCCCCAAACACGCTTTTATTACGCTTGCGCTTTAATTAATCAATAACAGCTACGTTAATGTATATGTGTATGATGTACCCATTTCTGTGAGACGGGGAACCGTTTTACAACGTTTGTCTCATTGTACGTGTTCTACTAAACCTAACGCATAAAACCTCTGAGGACAATATACGATTTTAGTAGAACATGTTCCCTAAGCACAATATAAATGTCTTACTCAATCCTAGAGACAGTGAACTATGAAGCCCAACTGTCATTGAGTGAGACAAGTATTGAGTATAAAATTCTAAACGCGTATTTATGTTAATATCACCTTTACGGCAGCCTAGCCCCATTTCTAAAATAACAGAAAATATTGCACAAGCGTACCGTAGACTCAGTCTGTAGCAAAACTCAATGCGATCGTACTCGGTGTCTGCCGAGGTGGTTATTTCGTCACCTCACATCTCGTTAATCTTCCCCATTTCGAGGATACAGTGCGGCTGTAAGCGGCAAAGCGTCCAAATTGACGTGTTTCGATCCCGTCAGGGTATATATGTTCTGTGGTTTCGATAAATAGTGTCGATTTAGAAATTGGCGTACCATATGCCGGGTGTAGGTTTTATCGAGACACGGTCCCTAGCGTTCTTAGAACGACTACCAATCCAGTTTGGGGAGCTGTGTGATGCCTAACCCTCTCCCGGAGATGCGCGTACAACGAGCCTTTCGTAAAGAGTTGTGTGGCCAAACCTTTTTGGAAGCAGTAATTATCACTAACGATTGATTGTTTTATAATGCCGATTTAGATCGACTTTATAGCATATGTTGTTTTAAATGAACTGAGAGTATTTGCGGTTCTGCCTTCCGTATGTGGTTGCGCATATTACAGGTCAAAGTCGACAAAAGTCGAGCGTCAGTGCTCAGTGTCAAATAAAGTGGAAGGCCTTCTCCGTTTCCCTATAATCAAACGCAAATGACAAATATCTGTCAGGGTATGGATTAGGAGATGGACACGTAATACAATAGAAAATAGAGTTAATTAATAGCGCAATGTCGCTATGCTGGAATAAATGATTATTAATAGCTCTGCAGCGATATTATCTAAATGTTACCTACAAATCATAAAACAAATCAGCCTACGAGAACAATACAATGGAAAAGACACATTATTAGTAAAGAGTTTAACACTTACCAATGATATCTTTGTAGCGAATTAGATTACTACTCACGAAATGCCGCACGTAGTACCAACTTCACCTCGAACACAGCTCCTCCCAGCTCACAACACTCACCCACCTCCTAACTTAACTAGCTTTCCCTCTTCAGACTATCACGACCGAACCCTGTCATGTCCTAAGACCCACTGTCCTTCCTCAACACCCCCGCCAACTATCCAAAATCGGCGTCTGGTCCTTTCCCACACTATTTTTCGTAAACTTCGACTTATAACACATTGTTCTATTTCTTAATTGTTTCTCAATTGCGTCCCGGGTCGGATTCACAGATGGCTGCATTATCGCGTCCTCGCTTTAACTTTCTCGTTCTCAGAATTTCTAAAGGACTATGGATTTCGATTGTCTTAACATTTCTTTCGAGCGACGATGGCTGCCATAAGTGGCCATAAAATAGAAATGTAATGCATTTCTGAGAGGCCAATAAGTGCAAAGAATTAGGATATCTTGTTATTTATTAGGGTAACGTGTCAAGCTGTCAGACCATAAAATTAAGATTTAATGTGTTTCGTAAAGTGGGCCGAACCACGTGCATGGTTTTAGAATAAAGTGACAGACAGTCACACCTGCATTATACTCACATTCACAGTCAGTTTTCTCTTTAAATGTCATCAAAAATATCATAAGTCACGTAAATCAATAACATTTACATTATTATTTCTAAAACATTAGTATAAAATAGTTTGTTGCTTGTTGGGGTACATTGGATTAGATTAGATAAATGATAGGTCTTGCGGAGCTCGACTAGATACCGCCGGCGAAATTGTAAAATGCGGCAATAATTACCACGCCCAAGTAGGCGTATCCGAGCCAGTCACACTGCAAGCACGAGTGTCACAATGTCACGTGAACGTGCCGAATATTTTATAAAATTTTGGGCATAATCGAAAGCAAAATGCCAGTTTACGTAGTGAAACCCTGTAACAATAATACTAAAAAAAATAAGAAGGACACGGGATTCGAACCATGAATAAAATTTCGAAATTACAACATAAAATAACGTGAACGGTAAACGACATTCAGTGTTGCCGCGTATACAAGAGTCAAGTTCCCCGTGGTTGAGATTTTTATAATGTGAATTTATTGTTTTTGTGTTTTATTATATATACTATATCATTTATCTAATCTAGTTGTTGTATACTTAACCTTGTTCTATAAATGATTTAATATTTATCTATGTAATCTACACACATAAGGTATTAAAATGTTAGCTGACACTATTTCAAGGGCTGATTCTACCCATGAAACTGAACAACTTTCCCTGATAGAATAAAAAAATCGTCTGAATGATGAATGAATGAATGAATGATATGCACCGACCCCAGCGTGGTTTGACCAGACTCGATTAATCGAATGAACCCCAAGATTTGCACTAGCCCTTGAAGCCTCATGCTTCATGGTGCTACAAAGACCATTGCATTTCAAGGAATAGACCGGGGGGCGCTTTAATGGTAGGGCGGTGGACGTGCCCTTAGGATAGGAAGGAAAGTGAGAGCCAATCGAGTAGTGCACCCTAAAATTAGCATTGGAATAGTGGAGAGGCGGGTGATATTTGTCTGTGGGACGGCATCTTTTAACGACGTCGCAGCCGGGTTGATTCAGGTCGAGCTTCATCGGTGAATCTTCTAGCGGAATTCAACTGGTTTCTCGGCTGTTTACTATGTCACTGCTCTTCTGTGCTAAATGTTGCTGTTTTCAAACATTTCAATGTCTTCGTCTGTGGTCTCGCTAGTAACCGTTTCCGGTTTTTGTATATCTCGTTCTTGATCTTCCACCGTGTCCATCCAATAATTGAAGCGCTCTTGTCGAAATTTTGTATGTCTTGAGCTCTCGTTCAAGTCTTGATCAGCTGTTATTCGAAGTATCCAAAAGTAGAATGGGCACTGTTGGGAATCGAACCCAACTCAACACATTGCGCATGGTCTGCACGCGCCGGCAGAGTGTTTAGCACGTCATCGGCAGGCTGAGGCGCAGCGCGGTAACGACACTTACTTCCTCTGTCTTCATCGCGGCGGACGATACTCCTCTTACTTTAGTTTCATTATTAGCTGTTTGTCAGGAACGGTTTTATTATTGTTATAAGCACGGCATTAAACCCTTGCCTAAAATACAGGAGTCCACTCTTTAGATGCTCCCCGCGCTAACATTGGTCCTTCAAGGATCTCGTCGTGTTAATTTCAAACGAAACGGTCTCAAAAAAAAAAAAAAAATAACTCGAGGCTCTTCAGTTGCGGTCTTCAGAGAGGACAGTTCCAGCAGGAATCATCAATACCTTGTTGAAGAAACTTCGCGTAGCACTGAACACGCCCAGAGGACGAAGTCATCCAAACGTCGACCGGCGTCGGGCTTCGGACCCGTCGAATGTTCGACTCGTCTTCGCGGGCAAAGAAGGACGAAAACTGCAGACCATCGTTTATCCAGTGGATGGTTTAGACATTTATTCCTTATTCCTTAAATATATAAGTTATTCCTTATTTATTCGTTTACTTAGTCTTATTTCATATGTTTAATTAACAATATTCAAGTAAGTGTTTTCGTTTGTCTTCAAATCTTTTAGTGGCAATCATTCTTATTAATTGCCTTATATTTTTTCGAAAATCACTTCTATTCTTATAACGCTAGAATATAACGGTTAGATAGTCCACCTGTTTACGCAGTTCCTTCACATCACTATAACAGCTGATAACACGGCGACGTGCTTCCCTGTTGTCTTCGCATCAGCTGTTCCTTAATTCGCGCCTAGTCATTCATTATCATAACACATCATCGCTATGGCTAACGAAACTGTTGAAAAAATAGTTAAAAAAACGCACATGTAACGCACCGTTTTTAGTAACTTACTAATATGCGTAAGATTTCATAGTTTTAAAAAATGATACCTTACCAGCTGCTCCCCGCGGTTTCACCCGCACAAATCCCGATCCCGTCGGAGCATCGGGACAAAAAGTACTCTATGTGTTAATCCAGTTCATAAACCATCCGTGTGCCAAATTTCATCCAAATCCGCTCAGCAGCTCTTGCGTGAAAGAGTAACAAACATCCATACTCCAATATCTTAGGTGTTGGTGGTAAATAACATATTATTACTTGTGTTACAAGGTATTCATTTTTGTATTGTGGCATTGTTTACGCTGAGCCAGTGATGGTATCAGACAGTAGAAAAAGAGATTGCAGTTTTATTAAATCATTTTGGCAATTTTGTCCGCAATTCAACGCAGGCCTGTCATATGTCAACTAATTGCTGTGCTACCTATTAAAGATTACTTATCCGCTCTTCGATAATTTCCGGAATTCATTATACTCTTTTTATCTTCTTATCATTATTCTCCTATTACTTTATCATTGCTTGCAAGTTATGATTTCCATATATTATGGCTACCTGCCTCACTCAAATAAAAGCTGAAGAAGTCTAAGCTTCAATCCGGACAGCATGTTGGGAATCGAACCCAACACAACACATTGCGAGCGGCCTGCACGCGCAGGCTGAGTGTACAGCGCGGCTTCGTCGCGTCGCGACATTCACTTTCTACCAAGACGGAACAAAAAAAACTCATTCGATCACTAAATGTTTTTGCAGCACTTAACACTTAGCACTGGGACCGACCATTTGTGACAAACCTTTTTTTTTTTGGTGACACCCTCGGGTAACTCTACCTGAAGCAAATTTTTGTAAGCGTTTTGCTACAAAATACTTTTTAAAACTTTTAAAACAATGCTTCAATTTTAATTTCCGATTCATTGACATAGGGTTTGTAGAACTATAATCCATAATTTCTAAAATAACAAGAGTTATGGTGAAGGCATTGAAGTAGCGCAATTTCAGTTAGAGAACTGTTCAAGGGCAGCGCGTACCTAAGAGTTTACATATACAGCTTCGAAGGCAAATGCCTCAAATATAAGGAACGATCTCACCAGGTTAGCTAGCTCGAGGTAGTCTCCTCAACCGCAGGCTGGGAATCAGGACCGCACGTATACCACTTTTGCACGGTTTTAAATTATTTTAATTTCGACACAGATGCACAGGCAAACAAATCGCGCCATATGTTGAAAACACGTCCGCCTCGGGCAAGGGTCTCGGGTAGGAATGGGTAGCTCGTGAGCTAGTGATAGAAAAGAGCTAGCTCTTTTCGATTGACGTCACTCTCGATCACTCACTCGCTCGCTAACTCCCTGATAGAATAAAAAAATCGTCTGATTTAAAAAATAGTAGATTATGCACCGAGGGGCTAAAGTTGTGTCTTATGTCACGGGCGTCATATTGAATCTCGAGCGCCATGAAGGATTCGGGATTTAACTCACGAGCGAAGCGAGGGAGTTAATACAAGAATCCTGAATGCAGCGAGGGATTCAAGCTAGCCCAAGGCAAATACACCTTTAGCCCAGAGGAGGATACTCTACTTTTTACACCTACTGTGAGAAAATAATAGCCATAGTACGAAAAACAAAGTATTTATTAAATAAACAAACAGTAAGAATAACATATTTGGAACTAGTTAGTTATATGCAAAATGGTTTTGGATGACTGTGTGACGATACCTAAATTACCCTAGGCTGATAAATTTTTCGTTTTTCCTAATTATGTTAATATTAGCGTTAAGGTCGGTTTCCCCCTAAGGGGAAAAGGCCGCACTCCAACCCCGTGCGGCCCTGTAGAGCTCGTCACCAGACTTGGTCACTCTCCCACCGATAATAGAAGTGAATTCCCAAATTTATAGAAGCCAAATGCCTTGATATTATTAATGAGGCGAGGAAACAATGTATCAATATTAGATGATACTTGGGAATTCATGGTTATGAAATATATTGGAAGTGATTTTAGAAAACTAAATAATAGAGGGATGCAGAGTAAATTATTATATAAACTTGTGAGTAACCCAAACGCTAGCGCGTAATAGGTATTTGATTAGTCGTAACTCACAAAATACCTCGCATCTACACTCGGAGTACTCAGAGATACACTTCCATAAAGTGACGCAAGCGGCTTTACAGCGGCATAGCGTCGACATCATGCTCTTTTGGAGTCATGGCCCCTAGCAGTTCTCTTGAACTGATAAACGTGACGAAGCGGCTTTTCCTGCGGCAACCGTGCGACTGTCCTTGTCTAGCAACGGAGCAGCTAGTTCTAGCGGCATTGCGTCTGCATCATGCTCTTAAGGAGACATGGTCCCTATCAGTCCTTAGACTGGATATGAGATAGTTGTGGTCACCCAAACCCCTGGAAGTTCACTCTTTGCACAGTGAGCATATTTGCAAGACACGTGCTCATGTCAGTCTGACCGAGTTATTAGTCTAAGATATAGAATATAATATTCTTTGAACTATTAGATAGGTTGAGTTGAGAAGTAGAGAATCATGGATAATTATTAAATAGAGTTTAGAGTTATAGTATCGGCCCAAGGCAACGAATACGACATCCTAGAATTACTAGTTATGAGAGTAGAGAATCAAACTCAAGCATAATTAATAGAGTTGTGAATCAACTCACTTTAAAGTCTATAGACAGCCCCAAAGAGCCCATCCGTCACCACTTCCTAGTGCTTATGCTGGGGAGAAGAAGTGGCGCAACAAACTCCCCAGCAACACGAGTCTGTCTGATTAGTTATAATGACTATCAACTCCATCAGCCTAGGATAACTATAATAACTAAAGGCTCTCCCAGTCTCACCAACAGACACTAACACATACTAAGTTAAAACTAGATGACAGAATAATAATAAACTATATCTGTGCTTCAACACAACTATATTTTACTTATTTAATAATAACTCGTTCTCCTACAACAGCCCACTTGGACAAAGGCCTCTTGCACTCAATAATTCTCCTAACTTCCTTAGCCAAGCCTTACACCGACCGCTCGGTCTGTCTCCCTTCTCGCTGGTAGCGCTAATAATACCTGCAATAGAATCTTCATAATGTGAAGAGGTAAGGGAGTCGTTACGCTTGCGCTTTAATTAATCAATAATAGCTACGTTAATGTATATGTGTATGATGTACCCATTTCTGTGAGACGGGGAACCATTTTACAACGTTTGTCTCATTGTACGTGTTCTACTAAACCTAACGCATAAAACCTCTGAGGACAATATACGATTTTAGTAGAACATGTTCCCTAAGCACAATATAAATGTCTTACTCAATCCTAGAGACAGTGAACTATGAAGCCCAACTGTCATTGAGTGAGACAAGTATTGAGTATAAAATTCTAAACGCGTATTTATGTTAATATCACCTTTACGGCAGCCTAGCCCCATTTCTAAAATAACAGAAAATATTGCACAAGCGTACCGTAGACTCAGTCTGTAGCAAAACTCAATGCGATCGTACTCGGTGTCTGCCGAGGTGGTTATTTCGTCACCTCACATCTCGTTAATCTTCCCCATTTCGAGGATACAGTGCGGCTGTAAGCGGCAAAGCGTCCAAATTGACGTGTTTCGATCCCGTCAGGGTATATATGTTCTGTGGTTTCGATAAATAGTGTCGATTTAGAAATTGGCGTACCATATGCCGGGTGTAGGTTTTATCGAGACACGGTCCCTAGCGTTCTTAGAACGACTACCAATCCAGTTTGGGGAGCTGTGTGATGCCTAACCCTCTCCCGGAGATGCGCGTACAACGAGCCTTTCGTAAAGAGTTGTGTGGCCAAACCTTTTTGGAAGCAGTAATTATCACTAACGATTGATTGTTTTATAATGCCGATTTAGATCGACTTTATAGCATATGTTGTTTTAAATGAACTGAGAGTATTTGCGGTTCTGCCTTCCGTATGTGGTTGCGCATATTACAGGTCAAAGTCGACAAAAGTCGAGCGTCAGTGCTCAGTGTCAAATAAAGTGGAAGGCCTTCTCCGTTTCCCTATAATCAAACGCAAATGACAAATATCTGTCAGGGTATGGATTAGGAGATGGACACGTAATACAATAGAAAATAGAGTTAATTAATAGCGCAATGTCGCTATGCTGGAATAAATGATTATTAATAGCTCTGCAGCGATATTATCTAAATGTTACCTACAAATCATAAAACAAATCAGCCTACGAGAACAATACAATGGAAAAGACACATTATTAGTAAAGAGTTTAACACTTACCAATGATATCTTTGTAGCGAATTAGATTACTACTCACGAAATGCCGCACGTAGTACCAACTTCACCTCGAACACAGCTCCTCCCAGCTCACAACACTCACCCACCTCCTAACTTAACTAGCTTTCCCTCTTCAGACTATCACGACCGAACCCTGTCATGTCCTAAGACCCACTGTCCTTCCTCAACACCCCCGCCAACTATCCAAAATCGGCGTCTGGTCCTTTCCCACACTATTTTTCGTAAACTTCGACTTATAACACATTGTTCTATTTCTTAATTGTTTCTCAATTGCGTCCCGGGTCGGATTCACAGATGGCTGCATTATCGCGTCCTCGCTTTAACTTTCTCGTTCTCAGAATTTCTAAAGGACTATGGATTTCGATTGTCTTAACATTTCTTTCGAGCGACGATGGCTGCCATAAGTGGCCATAAAATAGAAATGTAATGCATTTCTGAGAGGCCAATAAGTGCAAAGAATTAGGATATCTTGTTATTTATTAGGGTAACGTGTCAAGCTGTCAGACCATAAAATTAAGATTTAATGTGTTTCGTAAAGTGGGCCGAACCACGTGCATGGTTTTAGAATAAAGTGACAGACAGTCACACCTGCATTATACTCACATTCACAGTCAGTTTTCTCTTTAAATGTCATCAAAAATATCATAAGTCACGTAAATCAATAACATTTACATTATTATTTCTAAAACATTAGTATAAAATAGTTTGTTGCTTGTTGGGGTACATTGGATTAGATTAGATAAATGATAGGTCTTGCGGAGCTCGACTAGATACCGCCGGCGAAATTGTAAAATGCGGCAATAATTACCACGCCCAAGTAGGCGTATCCGAGCCAGTCACACTGCAAGCACGAGTGTCACAATGTCACGTGAACGTGCCGAATATTTTATAAAATTTTGGGCATAATCGAAAGCAAAATGCCAGTTTACGTAGTGAAACCCTGTAACAATAATACTAAAAAAAATAAGAAGGACACGGGATTCGAACCATGAATAAAATTTCGAAATTACAACATAAAATAACGTGAACGGTAAACGACATTCAGTGTTGCCGCGTATACAAGAGTCAAGTTCCCCGTGGTTGAGATTTTTATAATGTGAATTTATTGTTTTTGTGTTTTATTATATATACTATATCATTTATCTAATCTAGTTGTTGTATACTTAACCTTGTTCTATAAATGATTTAATATTTATCTATGTAATCTACACACATAAGGTATTAAAATGTTAGCTGACACTATTTCAAGGGCTGATTCTACCCATGAAACTGAACAACTTTCCCTGATAGAATAAAAAAATCGTCTGAATGATGAATGAATGAATGAATGATATGCACCGACCCCAGCGTGGTTTGACCAGACTCGATTAATCGAATGAACCCCAAGATTTGCACTAGCCCTTGAAGCCTCATGCTTCATGGTGCTACAAAGACCATTGCATTTCAAGGAATAGACCGGGGGGCGCTTTAATGGTAGGGCGGTGGACGTGCCCTTAGGATAGGAAGGAAAGTGAGAGCCAATCGAGTAGTGCACCCTAAAATTAGCATTGGAATAGTGGAGAGGCGGGTGATATTTGTCTGTGGGACGGCATCTTTTAACGACGTCGCAGCCGGGTTGATTCAGGTCGAGCTTCATCGGTGAATCTTCTAGCGGAATTCAACTGGTTTCTCGGCTGTTTACTATGTCACTGCTCTTCTGTGCTAAATGTTGCTGTTTTCAAACATTTCAATGTCTTCGTCTGTGGTCTCGCTAGTAACCGTTTCCGGTTTTTGTATATCTCGTTCTTGATCTTCCACCGTGTCCATCCAATAATTGAAGCGCTCTTGTCGAAATTTTGTATGTCTTGAGCTCTCGTTCAAGTCTTGATCAGCTGTTATTCGAAGTATCCAAAAGTAGAATGGGCACTGTTGGGAATCGAACCCAACTCAACACATTGCGCATGGTCTGCACGCGCCGGCAGAGTGTTTAGCACGTCATCGGCAGGCTGAGGCGCAGCGCGGTAACGACACTTACTTCCTCTGTCTTCATCGCGGCGGACGATACTCCTCTTACTTTAGTTTCATTATTAGCTGTTTGTCAGGAACGGTTTTATTATTGTTATAAGCACGGCATTAAACCCTTGCCTAAAATACAGGAGTCCACTCTTTAGATATTCCCCGCGCTAACATTGGTCCTTCAAGGATCTCGTCGTGTTAATTTCAAACGAAACGGTCTCAAAAAAAAAAAACAAAATAACTCGAGGCTCTTCAGTTGCGGTCTTCAGCGAGGACAGTTCCAGCAGGAATCATCAATACCTTGTTGAAGAAACTTCGCGTAGCACTGAACACGCCCAGAGGACGAAGTCATCCAGACGTCGACCGGCGTCGGGCTTCGGACCCGTCGAATGTTCGACTCGTCTTCGCGGGCAAAGAAGGACGAAAACTGCAGACCATCGTTTATCCAGTGGATGGTTTAGACATTTATTCCTTATATATATAAGTTATTCCTTATTTATTCGTTTACTTAGTCTTATTTCATATGTTTAATTAACAATATTCAAGTAAGTGTTTTCGTTTGTCTTCAAATCTTTTAGTGGCAATCATTCTTATTAATTGCCTTATATTTTTTCGAAAATCACTTCTATTCTTATAACGCTAGAATATAACGGTTAGATAGTCCACCTGTTTACGCAGTTCCTTCACATCACTATAACAGCTGATAACACGGCGACGTGCTTCCCTGTTGTCTTCGCATCAGCTGTTCCTTAATTCGCGCCTAGTCATTCATTAGCATAACACATCATCGCTATGGCTAACGAAACTGTTGAAAAAATAGTTAAAAAAACGCACATGTAACGCACCGTTTTTAGTAACTTACTAATATGCGTAAGATTTCATAGTTTTAAAAAATGATACCTTACCAGCTGCTCCCCGCGGTTTCACCCGCACAAATCCCGATCCCGTCGGAGCATCGGGACAAAAAGTACTCTATGTGTTAATCCAGTTCATAAACCATCCGTGTGCCAAATTTCATCCAAATCCGCTCAGCAGCTCTTGCGTGAAAGAGTAACAAACATCCATACTCCAATATCTTAGGTGTTGGTGGTAAATAACATATTATTACTTGTGTTACAAGGTATTCATTTTTGTATTGCGGCATTGTTTACGCTGAGCCAGTGATGGTAGCAGACAGTAGAAAAAGGGATTGCAGTTTTATTAAATCATTTTGGCAATTTTGGCCGCAATTCAACGCAGGCCTGTCATATGTCAACTAATTGCTGTGCTACCAAAGAGTGCTATTAAAGATTACTTATCCGCTCTTCGATAATTTCCGGAATTCATTATACTCTTTTTATCTTCTTATCATTATTCTCCTATTACTTTATCATTGCTTGCAAGTTATGATTTCCATATATTATGGCTACCTGCCTCACTCAAATAAAAGCTGAAGAAGTCTACGCTTCAATCCGGACAGCATGTTGGGAATCGAACCCAACACAACACATTGCGAGCGGCCTGCACGCGCAGGCTGAGTGTACAGCGCGGCTTCGTCGCGTCGCGACATTCACTTTCTACCAAGACGGAACAAAAAAACTCATTCGATCACTAAATGTTTTTGCAGCACTTAACACTTAGCACTGGGACCGACCATTTGTGACAAACCTTTTTTTTTTTGGTGACACCCTCGGGTAACTCTACCTGAAGCAAATTTTTGTAAGCGTTTTGCTACAAAATACTTTTTAAAACATTTTAAAACAATGCTTCAATTTTAATTTCCGATTCATTGACATAGGGTTTGTAGAGCTATAATACATAATTTCTAAAATAACAAGAGTTATGGTGAAGGCATAGAAGTAGCGCGATTTCAGTTAGAGAACTGTTCAGGGGCAGCGCGTACTTAAGAGTTTACATATACAGCTTCGAAGGCAAATGCCTCAAATATAAGGAACGATCTCACCAGGTTAGCTAGCTCGAGGTAGTCTCTTCAACCGCAGGCTGGGAATCAGGACCGCACGTATATCACTTTTGCACGGTTTTAAATTATTTTAATTTCGACACAGATGCACAGGCAAACAAATCGCGCCATATGTTGAAAACACGTCCGCCTCGGGCAAGGGTCTCGGGTAGGAATGGGTAGCTCGTGAGCTAGTGATAGAAAAGAGCTAGCTCTTTTCGATTGACGTCGCTCTCAATCACTCACTCGCTCGCTAACTCCCTGATAGAATAAAAAAATCGTCTGATTTAAAAAATAGTAGATTATGCACCGAGGGGCTAAAGTTGTGTCTTATGTCACGGGTGTCATATTTCGCGGATTCAAGCTAGCCCAAGGCAAATACACCTTTAGCCCAGAGGAGGATACTCTACTTTTTACACCTACTGTGAGAAAATAATAGCCATAGTACGAAAAACAAAGTATTTATTAAATAAACAAACAGTAAGAATAACATATTTGGAACTACTTAGTTATATGCAAAATGGTTTTGGATGATTGGCTGTATGCATTTTGAATTTAGAACGTCATTGGAGACGCGCGTGAAAATAGAGTATTTTTTTATAAAATGTGATTAATCGAATGTAGTCTAGATAGGTTTTATTATTTATTTATTTATTCACAAAATCCGCAGCAATCTTAGTGCAGTTTACTTTAAAAAAATTAACTAATGTTACAGCCAATTATGTAAGTAATGCAAGTTTTAATGTTATTCCATTCCTTTTAAAAAATAACATATTATTACTTGTGTTACAAGGTATTCATTTTTGTATTGCGGCATTGTTTACGCTGAGCCAGTGATGGTAGCAGACAGTAGAAAAAGGGATTGCAGTTTTATTAAATCATTTTGGCAATTTTGGCCGCAATTCAACGCAGGCCTGTCATATGTCAACTAATTGCTGTGCTACCAAAGAGTGCTATTAAAGATTACTTATCCGCTCTTCGATAATTTCCGGAATTCATTATACTCTTTTTATCTTCTTATCATTATTCTCCTATTACTTTATCATTGCTTGCAAGTTATGATTTCCATATATTATGGCTACCTGCCTCACTCAAATAAAAGCTGAAGAAGTCTACGCTTCAATCCGGACAGCATGTTGGGAATCGAACCCAACACAACACATTGCGAGCGGCCTGCACGCGCAGGCTGAGTGTACAGCGCGGCTTCGTCGCGTCGCGACATTCACTTTCTACCAAGACGGAACAAAAAAAACTCATTCGATCACTAAATGTTTTTGCAGCACTTAACACTTAGCACTGGGACCGACCATTTGTGACAAACCTTTTTTTTTTTGGTGACACCCTCGGGTAACTCTACCTGAAGCAAATTTTTGTAAGCGTTTTGCTACAAAATACTTTTTAAAACATTTTAAAACAATGCTTCAATTTTAATTTCCGATTTATTGACATAGGGTTTGTAGAGCTATAATACATAATTTCTAAAATAACAAGAGTTATGGTGAAGGCATAGAAGTAGCGCGATTTCAGTTAGAGAACTGTTCAGGGGCAGCGCGTACTTAAGAGTTTACATATACAGCTTCGAAGGCAAATGCCTCAAATATAAGGAACGATCTCACCAGGTTAGCTAGCTCGAGGTAGTCTCTTCAACCGCAGGCTGGGAATCAGGACCGCACGTATATCACTTTTGCACGGTTTTAAATTATTTTAATTTCGACACAGATGCACAGGCAAACAAATCGCGCCATATGTTGAAAACACGTCCGCCTCGGGCAAGGGTCTCGGGTAGGAATGGGTAGCTCGTGAGCTAGTGATAGAAAAGAGCTAGCTCTTTTCGATTGACGTCGCTCTCAATCACTCACTCGCTCGCTAACTCCCTGATAGAATAAAAAAATCGTCTGATTTAAAAAATAGTAGATTATGCACCGAGGGGCTAAAGTTGTGTCTTATGTCACGGGCGTCATATTTCGCGGATTCAAGCTAGCCCAAGGCAAATACACCTTTAGCCCAGAGGAGGATACTCTACTTTTTACACCTACTGTGAGAAAATAATAGCCATAGTACGAAAAACAAAGTATTTATTAAATAAACAAACAGTAAGAATAACATATTTGGAACTAGTTAGTTATATGCAAAATGGTTTTGGATGATTGGCTGTATGCATTTTGAATTTAGAACGTCATTGGAGACGCGCGTGAAAATAGAGTATTTTTTTATAAAATGTGATTAATCGAATGTAGTCTAGATAGGTTTTATTATTTATTTATTTATTCACAAAATCCGCAGCAATCTTAGTGCAGTTTACTTTAAAAAAATTAACTAATGTTACAGCCAATTATGTAAGTAATGCAAGTTTTAATGTTATTCCATTCCTTTTAAAAAATGGTTCGTAGTTATCTAGTTATTCTTACAATATTATGTCTTCGAAAACATAGCAACGATATGAAGAAGCAGTCGTTATGATTTTGTAGGAAATCGAGAATAGCTTTCCTCTTTCTGGCACTAAAGAGTGTTTGTTAGTACTATACTGCCAATTTAGCTGAGCATGTGAGATTCCAAATTCAAATCACATTATTGACCAGCGGGTCATAATGAAATCCAGTACAACATTATTGACCGGCTGTGCCTCCGGCCACTAATGACTCACTTTAGGTTAAGGTTGCTTGACATATAATTTGACATTTTAGAGCAGGTGGTGTGAAAAAGTATTTAAAATGAGGCCTAATCATCGATATACATAGCTTCCTTTTTCTAAAGCAGAAACCTACGCCTAACCTATACACAAATATATTTAGACATTCGCTTTTAATTTATTGTTAATTTTAAGTATTTTCTGAGCTATGTTTATAACTTAACTAACAGACCACAGCTTAAAATATTTTTCCCATTAACTCGGGTGACAGTTGAGCACTGTTAATCAAATTCTTCACGCACCCTAGTTCTCAATGTCAACTGACAAATGTCAAGTGGCGATGTCTTACACACATTACAATAATGTGTTGCCGCATTCACGCAGCTATTGTTTGTATACAGTGCGGTATCTAGTCTAGTGCTGCGGGACCAATCATTTATCTAAGGGAGTAGCATAATTAATCTCAAGCCTTTTTGTCATCTAAGTAATCTTTAACTTTATAGAAACCTTGTTGACAGAGTTTCTGTTTAATAAATTATTAGGTTGGGGGAAAAGTCTTTTCGCATTATAGTATGTAATCCGGAAATTTTTATGTCAAAGATGCATGTCACTCTAGTCGCCCTATTACGGATATGCCATTTTTGAGAAAGTGGAGCTAGATCGGCATATCAGTAGTTACGACGTAGCTGAAGAACTGGGAATTGACCACAAATCAATTTAAGCGCATTTGATAAAAACTGGGTACACAAAAAAGCTCGATATGTGGGTACCTCACGAGCTCACTGAAAGAAACCTAATGAACCGTGTACTCATTTGTGATTCTTTTTTACGACGTAATGAAACCGAACCATTTTTGAAGAAGCTGATAACTGGTGACGAAAAGTGGATCACGTACGACAAGAACGTGCGAAAAAGGTCGTGGTCAAAGGCCGGTCAGGCTTCACAGACTGTGACGAAACCCGGGTTAACTCGCAACAAGGTGATGCTGTGTGTGTGGTGGGATTGGAAGGGCATTATTCATTATGACCTGTTACCACCAGGCAGGACCATCGATTCTGAACTCTACTGCGAACAACTAATGAGATTAAAGCAAGAAGTTGAGAGAAAGCGGCCGGAATTAATCAACAGAAGGGGTGTGGTTTTTCATCATGATAACGCTAGACCTCAGCAAAAATTAAGAGAGTTTGGCTGGGAGGTGTTAATGCATCCGCCGTATAGTCCTGACCTTGCACCTTCAGATTTCCACCTGTTTCGGTCTATTCAGAATTCTTTAGGCAGTGTCAGGTTAACATCACGAGAGGTCTGCCAAAACCACTTGTCGCGGTATTTTGATCAGAATTCCTAAAATTTCTATAGCAATGGGATCATGTCTCTACCTACAAGATGGCAAAAAGTTATCGAATAAACTGGTACCTACATACTTTAGTTAAATGTAAATAAACTATAAATAAATATACTATATACATAACATCACGCCTTGTTTCCCCGAAGGGTTGGGCAGAGGTGTACCTATAGTACACCCACATTTCGCCTGTTATGATTAAGTCCCATATAATAGGGGGCGAGCCTATTGCCATCTACCGGGCACAAATCCAGACTTCGGGCTGCTACTGAGGAATTCCAGATATAGATAGATAGATAATAACACGTTGCCCGACCTGGGAATTTAACCCAGGACCTCATGCTCAACAGTAGCGATTGCGACCAAAAAATGCGAAGAAACTTTTTCCCCAACCTATTATTTTAATTTGTTGGGGCTTAATTCTCCAACTTTTCAGTTAGCTATTCCTGTTTTTTTTTTTTCAGAAGCTCATTTTCGGTAGCTTCGTGTCGGATTGTCTGCTACAACAGAGTAAAGGCGATGCTTGAGGACTACGATGGAACGTATCCCGATGAGTACTGTTCACTCGTGCGTTCTTTGATTATTAAAAAGTTTTTCTTCTGATTATTGCTAAATTAGCTGTGGGTACTTACTTCATTGCAGTATTTTATTACGAGCATCAATCCTAAATATCCTAAGTAATATTTTGAATGCGAAAGTAATTTTGTTTGTTGGGCTTTCACGCCAAAACGGCTGAACGGATTTGGATGAATATTGGCACACAGATAGACCATGCCCTGACGTAAGCTACTTTACCCAAACCCAAACTGTGCCCAAGCTTTCCACTGAAAGCGCAATTCTTGGTCTCAAGCAAACTGTCCAATATAACACGGATAGAAGTACCCACATTTATGCCTGCTTCTTTGACCTTTCCAAGGCGTTTGACCTTGTTGGTCATGATGTCCATCCTAAGTATGTTGTTTGATAAGTACGACGCACCTTGACTGTCGCACGCTGTGGAGGTGCTGGTCAGAAGACTCCACAGCTGAACCTTAAAATTTTTTGTTGTTGTTGTTTCTGTGTTAGTTTACTAACAATAGTTTTTAAGAACAATGTTACTAATAATTGGGCATATTTGCCATAAATAAACAAATATTTTTAATTTTAATTTAGTATAATGTTAATTTAAAAGAAAATTGATGTGCTTTAAAACGTTTTTAATTTCATAATTTGTATGCTTTAGGAAAAACTGCATTTTTAAAGTGTGGTACTAAGTTTTGTAGGCCAGTGTATTTGTAATTCCTATTTTCACGTGGCGCTTAGACTATAAATATTTATAATTGTTTTGTTCGGAAACAGTTTTAAAACACATACTCTGAGGATATTAAATATGGGCCCACGGGTAAATTGTAGATTTATTACAATGTTGATACCTACTGCCTGTAATTAAAAGCTCATTTGTAGTGAAGCCTAAATCGGCCACTAATGACTGACCACAAAGCTCCTGTAGGCTCTATTACTATGGAGTATTTTCATCACGTAGACGCGTGGGCAAGTATCTTGCTGCGGAATTAAACTGAGAAGATACTTAAAGAATTACTCTCATAGTAATCTTCCAAAATTATTTAAAAAATTTAAACACATGAAGGAAAATACTTATTAGGACGTATTTTTCTTTTACTCTTGGGGTGAATTCTACTATTTTGATTAAAAACCGCAGGGTTGTCTTATTTTCAAGTTCGCAATATTCATTCATAGGATTAGAAACACAAGCTTGTAGCAACATCTTTTTTTCTTTCTCTAACATGTAATTATAACAACTTTATATTTTTTCGTGCCCTTAAAATATGAAAGGCCGTGTTATAGGAGAAATCAAGCTTGTCTCAGTGTACGTGTACTCTAAAACGTTTTTCTGTCCGCATACAAAGTAATGGAGAGTACTTCATTACCTGTACACCATTATATTTTTATTACGCCTGCCCTGACCTACTTCTGGCACATTCTGTAATATGTCAGAATGGCAAGGACGCTACAACATGTCCATTATCCGGCCTATAATATATGTATAACAACCCTAAATTTTATAAAAGAGATCTTATAATGACGGGCGCTGAAGTAACTTGTACCTTTAAGGTTTAAAATGTGTTAAAAATGGGTTATTTACAAAAGAAACGTGTTTTACATTCTTTATATTGTAAAAAAATCTGTCTGGTTATGCGAAACCTACTTAAATTACCTGTAAATCATTTGCAAAAAAAATAATAATAATCAAACACGACGTCTTTCGCAAAACCCGTAAAAGAATACTTATTTACTAATGAAGGTAGCTAATTATATTAAGAATCATGTTTTCTTAGAGACTGCCATGTATCTTCATAAAAGCTTAATTTTAACAGAATACATACGATACTCAATGTTTTAATAAGGTAGAGGCTGTTTGTTAAATGGAAACCTGGTTTAATGATCTTCGTAACTTAATATCATACCTTTACAGTATTGTATTATTCAGAGGTGCTGGGTTCGGCTAGTTTGGTAACGGAGATCAGATGGCAGTCGCTTTGTGTAATTTTAATAGCAGTGATATTCAACCACGCTTAATTGGAGAGGATGGTGACTCGAGGAATGACTTAATTAAAGGGTACGTAAATTAGATTGAATTGTGAGAGGAAATAAATAAAGTTATTGACTAGCGGTTGCCCGCGACTTCTTCTGCGATTCAGGATGTAAAGTAGCTTACGTCAGGGCATGGTCTATCTGTGTGCCAATATTCATCCAAATCCGTTCAGCCGTTTTGGCGTGAAAGCCCAACAAACAAAATTACTTTCGCATTCAAAATATTACTTAGGATATTTAGGATTGATGCTCGTAATAAAATACTGCAATGAAGTAAGTACCCACAGCTAATTTAGCAATAATCAGAAGAAAAACTTTTTAATAATCAAAGAACGCACGAGTGAACAGTACTCATCGGGATACGTTCCATCGTAGTCCTCAAGCATCGCCTTTACTCTGTTGTAGCAGACAATCCGACACGAAGCTACCGAAAATGAGCTTCTGAAAAAAAAAAAACAGGAATAGCTAACTGAAAAGTTGGAGAATTAAGCCCCAACAAATTAAAATAATAGGTTGGGGAAAAAGTTTCTTCGCATTTTTTGGTCGCAATCGCTACTGTTGAGCATGAGGTCCTGGGTTAAATTCCCAGGTCGGGCAACGTGTTATTATCTATCTATCTATATCTGGAATTCCTCAGTAGCAGCCCGAAGTCTGGATTTGTGCCCGGTAGATGGCAATAGGCTCGCCCCCTATTATATGGGACTTAATCATAACAGGCGAAATGTGGGTGTACTATAGGTACACCTCTGCCCAACCCTTCGGGGAAACAAGGCGTGATGTTATGTATATAGTATATTTATTTATAGTTTATTTACATTTAACTAAAGTATGTAGGTACCAGTTTATTCGATAACTTTTTGCCATCTTGTAGGTAGAGACATGATCCCATTGCTATAGAAATTTTAGGAATTCTGATCAAAATACCGCGACAAGTGGTTTTGGCAGACCTCTCGTGATGTTAACCTGACACTGCCTAAAGAATTCTGAATAGACCGAAACAGGTGGAAATCTGAAGGTGCAAGGTCAGGACTATACGGCGGATGCATTAACACCTCCCAGCCAAACTCTCTTAATTTTTGCTGAGGTCTAGCGTTATCATGATGAAAAACCACACCCCTTCTGTTGATTAATTCCGGCCGCTTTCTCTCAACTTCTTGCTTTAATCTCATTAGTTGTTCGCAGTAGAGTTCAGAATCGATGGTCCTGCCTGGTGGTAACAGGTCATAATGAATAATGCCCTTCCAATCCCACCACACACACAGCATCACCTTGTTGCGAGTTAACCCGGGTTTCGTCACAGTCTGTGAAGCCTGACCGGCCTTTGACCACGACCTTTTTCGCACGTTCTTGTCGTACGTGATCCACTTTTCGTCACCAGTTATCAGCTTCTTCAAAAATGGTTCGGTTTCATTACGTCGTAAAAAAGAATCACAAATGAGTACACGGTTCATTAGGTTTCTTTCAGTGAGCTCGTGAGGTACCCACATATCGAGCTTTTTTGTGTACCCAGTTTTTATCACATGCGCTTAAATTGATTTGTGGTCAATTCCCAGTTCTTCAGCTACGTCGTAACTACTGATATGCCGATCTAGCTCCATTTTCTCAAAAATTGCATATCCGTAATAGGGCGACTAGAGTGACGTGCATTTTTGACATAAAAATTTCCGGATTACATACTATAATGCGAAAAGACTTTTCCCCCAACCTAATAATTTATTAAACAGAAACTCTGTCAACAAGGTTTCTATAAAGTTAAAGATTACTTAGATGACAAAAAGGCTTGAGATTAATTATGCTACTCCCTTAGATAAATGATTGGTCCCGCAGCACTAGACTAGATACCGCACTGTATACAAACAATAGCTGCGTGAATGCGGCAACACATTATTGTAATGTGTGTAAGACATCGCCACTTGACATTTGTCAGTTGACATTGAGAACTAGGGTGCGTGAAGAATTTGATTAACAGTGCTCAACTGTCACCTGAGATAATGGGAAAAATATTTTAAGCTGTGGTCTGTTAGTTAAGTTATAAACGTAGCTCAGAAAATACTTAAAATTAACAATAAATTAAAAGCGAATGTCTAAATATATTTGTGTATAGGTTAGGCGTAGGTTTCTGCTTTAGAAAAAGGAAGCTATGTATATCGATGATTAGGCCTCATTTTAAAAACTTTTTCACACCACCTGCTCGAAAATGTCAAATTATATGTCAAGCAACCTTAACCTAAAGTAAGTCATTAGTGGCCGGAGGCACAGCCGGTCAATAATGTTGTACTGGATTTCATTATGACCCGCTGGTCAATAATGTGATTTGAATTTGGAATCTCACATGCTCAGCTAAATTGGCAGTATAGTACTAACAAACACTCTTTAGTGCCAGAAAGAGGAAAGCTATTCTCGATTTCCTACAAAATCATAACGACTGCTTCTTCATATCGTTGCTATGTTTTCGAAGACATAATATTGTAAGAATAACTAGATAACTACGAACCATTTTTTAAAAGGAATGGAATAACATTAAAACTTGCATTACTTACATAATTGGCTGTAACATTAGTTATTTTTTTTAAAGTAAACTGCACTAAGATTGCTGTGGATTTTGTGAATAAATAAATAAATAATAAAACCTATCTAGACTACATTCGATTAATCACATTTTATAAAAAATACTCTATTTTCACGAGCGTCTCCAATGACGTTCTAAATTCAAAATGCATACAGCCAATCATCCAAAACCATTTTGCATATAACTAACTAGTTCCAAATATGTTATTCTTACTGTTTGTTTATTTAATAAATACTTTGTTTTTCGTACTATGGCTACTATTTTCTCACAGTAGGTGTAAAAAGTAGAGTATCCTCCTCTGGGCTAAAGGTGTATTTGCCTTGGGCTAGCTTGAATCCCTCGCTGCATTCAGGATTCTTGTATTAACTCACGAGCGAAGCGATCCTTCATGGCGCTCGAGATTCAATATGACGCCCGTGACATAAGACACAACTTTAGCCCCTCGGTGCATAATCTACTATTTTTTAAATCAGACGATTTTTTTATTCTATCAGGGAGTTAGCGAGCGAGTGAGTGATCGAGAGCGACGTCAATCGAAAAGAGCTAGCTCTTTTCTATCACTAGCTCACGAGCTACCCATTCCTACCCGAGACCCTTTCCCGAGGCGGACGTGTTTTCAACATATGGCGCGATTTGTTTGCCTGTGCATCTGTGTCGAAATTAAAATAATTTAAAACCGTGCAAAAGTGGTATACGTGCGGTCCTGATTCCCAGCCTGCGGTTGAGGAGACTACCTCGACTAGCTAACCTGGTGAGATCGTTCCTTATATTTGAGGCATTTGCCTTCGAAGCTGTATATGTAAACTCTTAGGTACGCGCTGCCCCTGAACAGTTCTCTAACTGAAATCGCGCTACTTCTATGCCTTCACCATAACTCTTGTTATTTTAGAAATTATGTATTATAGCTCTACAAACCCTATGTCAATGAATCGGAAATTAAAATTGAAGCATTGTTTTAAAAGTTTTAAAAAGTATTTTGTAGCAAAACGCTTACAAAAATTTGCTTCAGGTAGAGTTACCCGAGGGTGTCACCAAAAAAAAAAAGGTTTGTCACAAATGGTCGGTCCCAGTGCTAAGTGTTAAGTGCTGCAAAAACATTTAGTGATCGAATGAGTTTTTTTTGTTCCGTCTTGGTAGAAAGTGAATGTCGCGACGCGACGAAGCCGTGCTGTACACTCAGCCTGCGCGTGCAGGCCGCTCGCAATGTGTTGTGTTGGGTTCGATTCCCAACATGCTGTCCGGATTGAAGCGTAGACTTCTTCAGCTTTTATTTGAATGAGGCAGGTAGCCATAATATATGGAAATCATAACTTGCAAGCAATGATAAAGTAATAGGAGTATAATGATAAGAATATAAAAAGAGTATAATGAATTCCGGAAATTATCGAAGAGCGGATAAGTAATCTTTAATAGGTAGCACAGCAATTAGTTGACATATGACAGGCCTGCGTTGAATTGCGGACAAAATTGCCAAAATGATTTAATAAAACTGCAATCTCTTTTTCTACTGTCTGCTACCATCACTGGCTCAGCGTAAACAATGCCACAATACAAAAATGAATACCTTGTAACACAAGTAATAATATGTTATTTACCACCAACACCTAATATATTGGAGTATGGATGTTTGTTACTCTTTCACGCAAGTGCTGCTGAGCGGATTTGGATGAAATTTGGCACACGGATGGTTTATGAACTGGATTAACACAAAGAGTACTTTTTGTCCCGATGCTCCGACGGGATCGGGATTTGTGCTGGTGAAACCGCGGGGAGCAGCTGGTAAGGTATCATTTTTTAAAACTATGAAATCTTACGCATATTAGTAAGTTACTAAAAACGGTGCGTTACATGTGCGTTTTTTTAACTATTTTTTCAACAGTTTCGTTAGCCATAGCGATGATGTGTTATGATAATGAATGACTAGGCGCGAATTAAGGAACAGCTGATGCGAAGACAACAGGGAAGCACGTCGCCGTGTTATCAGCTGTTATAGTGTTATATTATAGTGTTATAACCGTTATATTCTAGCGTTATAAGAATAGAAGTGATTTTCGAAAAAATATAAGGCAATTAATAAGAATGATTGCCACTAAAAGATTTGAAGACAAACGAAAACACTTACTTGAATATTGTTAATTAAACATATGAAATAAGACTAAGTAAACGAATAAATAAGGAATAACTTATATATATAAGGAATAAGGAATAAATGTCTAAACCATCCACTGGATAAACGATGGTCTGCAGTTTTCGTCCTTCTTTGCCCGCGAAGACGAGTCGAACATTCGACGGGTCCGAAGCCCGACGCCGGTCGACGTCTGGATGACTTCGTCCTCTGGGCGTGTTCAGTGCTACGCGAAGTTTCTTCAACAAGGTATTGATGATTCCTGCTGGAACTGTCCTCGCTGAAGACCGCAACTGAAGAGCCTCGAGTTATTATTTTTTTTTTTTTTTGAGACCGTTTCGTTTGAAATTAACACGACGAGATCCTTGAAGGACCAATGTTAGCGCGGGGAGCATCTAAAGAGTGGACTCCTGTATTTTAGGCAAGGGTTTAATGCCGTGCTTATAACAATAATAAAACCGTTCCTGACAAACAGCTAATAATGAAACTAAAGTAAGAGGAGTATCGTCCGCCGCGATGAAGACAGAGGAAGTAAGTGTCGTTACCGCGCTGCGCCTCAGCATGCCGATGACGTGCTAAACACGCTGCCGGCGCGTGCAGACCATGCGCAATGTGTTGAGTTGGGTTCGATTCCCAACAGTGCCCATTCTACTTTTGGATACTTCGAATAACAGCTGATCAAGACTTGAACGAGAGCTCAAGACATACAAAATTTCGACAAGAGCGCTTCAATTATTGGATGGACACGGTGGAAGATCAAGAACGAGATATACAAAAACCGGAAACGGTTACTAGCGAGACCACAGACGAAGACATTGAAATGTTTGAAAACAGCAACATTTAGCACAGAAGAGCAGTGACATAGTAAACAGCCGAGAAACCAGTTGAACTCCGCTAGAAGATTCACCGATGAAGCTCGACCTGAATCAACCCGGCTGCGACGTCGTTAAAAGATGCCGTCCCACAGACAAATATCACCCGCCTCTCCACTATTCCAATGCTAATTTTAGGGTGCACTACTCGATTGGCTCTCACTTTCCTTCCTATCCTAAGGGCACGTCCACCACCCTACCATTAAAGCGCCCCCCGGTCTATTCCTTGAAATGCAATGGTCTTTGTAGCACCATGAAGCATGACGCTTCAAGGGCTAGTGCAAATCTTGGGGTTCATTCGATTAATCGAGTCTGGTCAAACCACGCTGGGGTCAGTGGGCACAGTCCCATACTTAAGCTATCACAGTGGCAAGCCATACAGGTCTGTAGTTGGATGGATCAGAGATATCACCAGTTCTGTTCTTTACAATGGGCACCACCACTGTTTTCATCATGTTTGTTGGCAAGTATGCATAGCCAGTAACCTAGGCAAATGCACGCCTGCATGTTTCAGGTGCACAATACTGAGACTTGTCATAGTGTCCTGCCTCTACACATTTTAATAATGACCTTAGTCACCTGCTTGGCAGAAAAACAAGAAAGAGTTTAGAGACCAAAATCAAAATCAAAAGTCATTTATTCAAATTAGGCTGAGAATCAGCACTTTTCGAACGTCAAAATTACATAAGACAGTCCCCCAAAAAGCCCGCCCTTCATCACTTCCTAGTGCTTTAGCTGGGAAGAAGAAGTGGCGCAACAAACTCCCCAGCAGCACAGCTGTCTGTTCGGTTAGAAGAACTTGTTTCTAAACAATTGCAAGTAATTACCGAAACGCCAATGACAAAAAAAAATAAAAAAAATTGCATGTAAATAACACAAATACATAAATAAAGCCTTCGGGCCTAAAGGGCATGGCAGCTTACATATGCAATACTGGAATTATTATACACACAAATAAAATAAATAAATGATAAACTAGGACCATTAAAGTAAAATAAATCAACAGAACAATTACTGTAACAATGATAAAACCAAAGACAGCAAGACGACCAGTCACCACAAGCAGCACCCGTTCACGAGCATAACGCAAAGGTCAGCCATTACCCCCCTCGCCATATTTGAGGGAAGGAGGAAACCCGACCCCCGAAGCTACCGCAAGCAGTGACATCTAAGGGAGCATGACGAACCTGCTGTTGGTTGCTCAGGCAAGAATATTATTATCAATTGTCGAGGTCGCTAGCTAACTATATATTGCAATACAGCTCATTAAAAACATTGTAATGAGTAGATCATGTCAATATTAAATGAAGACAACAAAATAATTGACTTATACCGTCAAATAAAAAATAAAAAAAATAAATGAACTCATATACCCTGTCAGTTAGTAAGCTGATTCTGGAGAAAGAACACGGACATTGTCTTGAGTTAATCATAGCGACCAACAGTTCTTATCGTTTAAGTAGTCGTTAATGGAGGAATATGCCTTTGAACAAAGGTTGGATTTTACTTGGGCCTTAAACGCATTAAAAGGTAAATCTAGTAAAGAAGAGGGCAACTTGTTATAAAAGGTTATACCAAGCCCAACAAATGAGTTATGGACCTTATGAAGCCGGTGAAAGGGAGCACGTAGTTTGTTCTTATTTCTGGTGTTAACATTGTGAAAATCACTGTTTTTAGTGTATAAGTGTATATTTTGCCTAATATATAAGATGTTGGCGAAGATGAATTGAGATGCCACCGTGAGAATACCAATATCTTTAAAAAAATCTCTAAGAGAAACTCTGGCTCCTAGCTGATAAATTGCTCGGACAGCTCGTTTTTGAAGGACGAATATGTTTTCAATATTATTTAATTTTATTATTATTTATTGATTTCAGACAACAATATGGTCCATTTTGTTAGTAAAACTCCTTAAAACTAGTGTTAGAAAATAAGATAACATAAAACAAAAAAACACAGTCACAATTTTTGAGTCCGAAGCAGGTTGCGCAGAAAACGATCACTTCACGGTGGTAAACCCTGATTGACCATCATCCCCACAAAATGCCTCAGAATGGGGGAGTAAGGACTCTCCGCCACTGTTTTCAGGATGCTATTGTTACTGACCCGTGTTCGAAACATCAGTGATGCAACTTTTTTGCGCATGACTGCGTTAAATCCGTCGGTTCGGTTCTGCGAGAACATCTCTGATGCACTACAGAACCGGGGCAGTCTCAACAGCATCCTAAAAACATTATTATATTGGACTCGCAAGGCATCTAGCGATCTTTTGGCATAGCAGACCCATAGACCCCCCGCATACAAACCTTGACAATACGCCTTGAATAGGGTGATTTTGACTTGGTCGGTACAACGGGTGAATCTACGGGCCAACATATTACCTCGGACCGCTAGTACCCTACGTCCCCTCTCGATGTCTACATTATCCTTAAGGTCGTCGGTAAGTATGTGCCCCAAGTATTTAAATTGGTTGACTTTAGTTATGTTCATGCCATTTAGGGTGAAATTAGGTGTATGATCAGAGCACTTACCGGCGGCCCTAAAGACCATGTACTCACATTTCTTGACATTGTAGACAAGTCCATGCGCTTCAGCGTACCTTTCACACACCTTCAGCATATCTCTGATAGATCCCTCAGTCGGGCCCAGCAGTACCATGTCGTCCGCGTAGCTGATGTTGTTAATATTAACACCACCAACTCGGCAGCCGACACGCATACCGCTGAGCTCCTCTAGGAGATCATTGACATATAGGTTGAAGAGTCCGGGAGACGTCAACCCCCCCTGCCTCACACCACACTCCAACCCATATGACTCAGAGAAAGCTCCAGACCACTTGACACTATTTGTCTGATTCGCATACCAATACCGCAGGATTTTCAGAACTTCCTCTGGTACATTTCTGTCCCCTAGCTTTCTCCAAAGCACATCATATGACACCAGGTCGAAGGCTCTGGAAAGATCCAGGAAACAGGCGTACACTGGCGTTTTGCGTTCTGTGTAATACTGGACAGTATTCTTTAGACTCAGCATGGCACTTTCGGTCGACAGTTCAGGTTGAAACCCAAACTGTGCGTCGTGCAAACTTAAATATTTTTTCAAATATGAGTTAAGCATACTGTCCAGTATTTTAGCCAAGGTAGTCGCCAGGGAAATTGGACGGTAGTTTCCGCTGTCCGAGATGTCCCCTGTCCTATTTTTAACAATAGGTACAACTATAGTTCGCATTAGTTCGGCTGGCAAGAACGAATGACTAATGCACATTGCATAGAACCAGGAAAGAATTCTCGGCAGGTGCACACCCGCAAATTTGAAATGTTCAATGCTGAGTCCGTCGTGGCCGGGGGACTTACCTCTGCTCATGTTTTGAATGGTGGCTTTTATTTGTTTTGCCGAAAAATGTATCAGTGGTTGCCCCGTCTTACGGTCGGACTCAGCATCACCCACTGCAACAGAGGGGCCCAGAGGCGACTGCACCTTAAAATTTTCCATGATGAAGAATATCAGCGGCTTTGCCCCACAGCAGAATACCGTAGGACATAACGCTGTGGAAAGAACTAAAATAGACTAAGCGAGCTGTATCAACGTCAGTGTATTGTCTTACTTTCCTGACGGCGTAGGCGGCTGAACTGAGCCTCCCCGCTAAGCTAGAGATAAGTGGGCCCCACTGAAGTTTGGCATCTACCGTTATGCCCAGAAAAACCGCCGAGTCTACAGTTTCAAGCAGCTCTTTATCTAAGACGATGTTGGGTCCTAGATTTCTAACATTCGGTAAGGCGAACTTCACACATTTCGTTTTCTTGGCATTGAGAACTAGATTATTTGACGTAAACCAATCCGTAACCATTGAGAGTGCACGGTTTACGTCGTCAAAATCTTGTCTATTCCTGTCTACTTTAAAAATAAGAGAGGTATCATCTGCAAACAGTACAATGTCACAGATATCATTTAAATAGAATGGTAAGTCATTGATATACACTAAAAACAAGAATGGGCCCAGTATTGAGCCTTGAGATACACCTAACTGAACTGGTAGCTCGGAAGATTTCACACCATCGACATCTACACATTGGAACCTATTATGTAAATAAGAATTTATTACGTTGAGAGCTTCGTTTTGGACACCGTAATGACGTAGTTTACGCAAAAGCGTGTCATGGCGCACGCAATCAAAGGCTTTAGAGAGATCACAGAAAACTCCAATAGCATTTTGCGATTTCTCCCATGCATTAAATATGTGTTTCAGCAGAGCAACACCCGCATCTGTAGCCGAACGTCCTTTTGTAAAGCCATATTGTTCATTATGAAGTAGGCTATTTAAGTTAAAATGTCTTACAACTGATTAAGTATTAACTTTTCAAATATTTTGCTAAATGCTGGTAAGATAGAAATAGGCCTAAAATTGCTAATGATATTTTTATTACCAGATTTAAATAATGGTATGACTTTACTACTCTTCATGAGGTCAGGAAAAGTTCCTAGATCAACACATTTATTAAAAGTAATAGCTAGATAGGGGGCTACAATGTCTATTATATTACTTAAAAGTTTAATGGAGATTCCCCAGTAATCACCAGTGTTTTTATACTTAAGAGTGTTAAAGACGTTAATTACATCACTAGGCGTTACATGTTCGAAGCTAAATAAGCGAGTACATTTTTGCACACTACAATTCAAAAGGTTCTCAGCTTTAGACGGGGACGAATTTAAGGAGCAAGTCGTAGTTATAGGTATGTTGGCAAAAAACTCATTAAATGCCTCAGCTACGTCAGCTGCCTTACTAACTAATTTGTTATCGACCATAATCTCAAGTTGATTTTCTTGTTTAACCGACTTACCCGTTTCATTTTTAATAATTTTCCAAGTGGTTTTTACTTTATTATTGGAACTTTTAATTGAATCACTTAAGAATTTTGATTTAGCAATAGCACAAATCTTTTTAAATAATTTTGAATATTTTTTTCCATACTCTAGGAAAGGAGCATCAAACCTGTATTTTTTCTATTTTTTTATTTATAAAAGTAGAGCGAGACTATACGATTTGTACGTATAGTCTCGCTCTACTTTTATAAATACCTGGAGTAGCCCATTGGTTGAAGCCAACGGAAGTGCCATTAATGTTAATGGTTTTGGTCTTGAAAATAGACTGGTATTCTTTTTGCACAACATCAAAAAGGGCTCCGTAAATTTCGTTAGGATTCTCGTGTTCTACTAACGATGGTGTAATTCTATGAGCTATATTATTTTTAAACTTTTTACAACGACTAGCTGTATAAGGCCTGCATTCAAGTTTATACGGACCTTGACATGCGTCAGCATTTACACTCTCTTTTGATGGCCCCAGTGGTGACAACACTACAAAAAGATCCTTGAAAATTTTGGCAACATCCTCCGCAGAATCAAGGCCCACTCAAAGGAAGGCCCGGCTTAAGGTTTAGCTTATTGGTTAACTTCCAAAACTGTGCTCCAAAAATTTCCATTTTAATTTGGTCTTGATTTTACTGGCACCTTTGGCTCTCACGAATTTCATCTCGTACTCGACCGAACTAAGGTCTACCGAGCTGTACCCAATCCTGATACCTTATCCGGGCCTCCCTGTTAGCCCCACAAGCTTGTTCCATCCAACCACACGACCTTTCATTCGTGACTCTTTCTGCTCACAGGTCTGAATAGCTGACTCCGACAACACAGACACAATGCCACTGTACAACTTATTTAGTTCTTTGGTCAGTCTCTAAGCTAACTATTACACAGATGGTATCTTCTCATCTGACTGTTATTTCGATCATGCCATATCACATTGTAAGGGCGTTTTTCTGCAGTTGTCTTTGCCTTAGGCATGACAGTGTTAAGATTGCACTCAACAGTCAAAGGCAGGTGGTGCGACCAGAAAACCATACTTAGTATATGCTTTCACTGGTTACAGACTGCCAAGCCACCCCAGTAACAAAACAGTGATCAAGCCATCGTCTGCTTCCGTTAATATAGTTATCAATGTTATTATGCTGCTTTTCATGATAGACGCATATCCATTGCAAATCAGAGCAAAAAACACATAATTATTTCCCAAAAAGGTTGGCTAGGCTGCGAGCTAAAATCACGTTGCAGAAATATATGGCTGCTACCCCGTTGTTATTAACTATCGCACTCATTTCACTTAAACAAACTGTGAATTCTGACATATTATCTACATTATCTGTAGGCACACACTCATTAAATACTTTACTCGATCGATCCCACATAGACGCTTTTATAGCCGTAAGTCTTACACGTTTGCACTGCACTAACGAAACCGACTGATAAATGCCTTTCCTCCTTTCAATTCTATATATTTACTAGCTGACCCCGCAAACGTTGTTTTGCTTCTTTTTTTTTTTTTTTTGAAAAATAGATTTTGGCCGATTCTCAGACCTACTCGATATGCACACAAAATTTCATCAAAATCGGTCAAGCCGTTTCGGAGGAGTATGGCAACGAAAACTGTGACACGAGAATTTTAAATATAAGATATTTTTAATATTTCTTCTTTTTTGCACGGATCTTCTCTAGAATAACCTTTTTCTTGAGTTTTGTTTCAATTAAAATCGATTATTTCCGACTCTTGTGTTTGTTACCAGATGGGCAATATAGTCTCTGCTGCTCTGAATTTAGAGTTCATATCAGTTGTATCTGTCCACATGTATACTAATAAACTGCTAATAAACCTGCCAGTTGTTATCAGTACAGTACACTTCCCGCATCGAATCTCCACTTGCCTTAAGAACGTCTGCCATCGTTGGCTTAGTAACAAAGTGGTTTTGTATGTAAGTATGATAGGTCGCCTCAGGGTAGCGGGAAATTCGAAAGAGCTAACCGTGGCTCTGGCACAGACAACTGAAGGAACACGGGTGGGTTTTAGTTAGTAGAAGTATGACACGCCCTCCTGCTCGATGCGCATTTGATGATTAGATGATTTCCCAAAAAAAAAAAAAGGCTTACAAACGGTGTTTGAAACCGCAGCGCAGCGCCTCAACGTATCCGACTTCCGTGTTACTGGTGCAAAGAGGCGAGTTCTCCTAGTTTGTAACCGCGGTACCGGCCTCCGCCGTCGCCGGGAGAGACGGCAACGACAAACACAATGTATTGGCGTAAGCGAGACAGCGTTACTAGCACAGCACACTATTACTCCTAGCGGAGAAGAATGGCAACTTCAAGTAAATAAGAAAAACCGGAAGTCGCATCTGGCGACATCTAGATTTAGCCCTAATTAACTAAAATGCACCACGATTTTACAGAATAATTTTGGGCAGTTGTGAACTCGCTTGAGAGAAAACTCGAATCGCCACGTTGTTAGAGTTTTCTTACAAGTGAGAGTGCCCTGAGTACAAGTAAAAATAGAAAATAAAACAAAAAAATGTGTTAAAAAGTTTTAATTTCTTTTTTACTTTTCTATCAGACAGATGAAAATCAAGACTCTTTATTTTTCACCCACTTTCTTTTAAGAATTTGATTTTTATGTTTTGCACAGCACACAACGCAAGCTATCATTGGCTTTGTTACAAAATTTACACTTTTTATTGTTTATAATACTCATATTATTAATAAAAAACAGAACAACTGACGATATTTTATTATTGCCGACGCCATGTCCGGCATGTCCTAGAACCAAACATTCGAAGACATGTGACATCCACCAATCCGCACTGAGCCCGCGTGGTGGATTACGGTTCACTCACTCTCTCAAATAGACGAGGAGGCCTGTGTCCCAGCAGTGGGAACGTTATAGGCTGATTATGCTTTTGCTAAGCCCGAATTAATATCGCCTCGAATTAGTCTATCTCGAGTTTGGGGCCATAGCTTTAGGGCTTCAACCATAATGTTCAAAACCCGACATTTCGTCAGTTCTAAAAGTATTCTGTCATAATATCGAGTACTATAATAATTGAATCTCCTAATTTTACATGACCTAAAGTCATATGTCCTAAGTATTCTGTTAAAAATGTGTATTATTCCGAATGTTCATATAAACAAAAATTTTTGTCCTAAAACATGTGCTAAAAATTAGGTTTTAGTGACAGAAACGAATCGCTGTAAATCGCCGACTCCACGCAGTCTTGTCTGCTCTACCCCTAGAGTGTAATTTAAAATCGCGTAGGCGCGGAGGGGCGAGGCGGCCCGCGAGTTGAGAAGCAGGTGGTTGTAACACTGCGGTGCAGAGCGTTAAAACCCATCTGCGATGATAAACTCGCGTGGGACCGCCGGAGCCCCGCAGATCCGGAGCCGTGACAAAAACCATGCCTGCTAAATGTTGCATGCTTGCTTGTATGCTGCATGTTTTCTTGCATCCTGCGTGCTTGCTTGCATGCTCCATGCTGCGTGCTTGCTTGCATGCAATGTCCCAATGGGGATTGTTATACGAATTTGTTCTAAGAATATTAGTAATAATAAACATTAACATAAACATTATGTAATTTGATTTATAACTTTAATTGAAAACGGTTTTATGTCTTTTGTATATTAGTGATTGTAATATATATGACAAACGGGTTTAGGACATATTATATTTAATGGCATGTGATATTAAGTTCGTGTAAGTTATCATTCGTACAAATGATGATAAGGACAAAAAAGTTATGGCACTTTAAATTATGGATAAAAAGTTAGGTGACACAATAGAGAACCAATGAAAACAATATGGCGGTTTTCTCGGGTACAAGTGCATCTGGGTCAATTACAATGTCTCCTCAGATGGTTTCCAGTTTCTTCGTAACTTCGCTTCACCTGCCGGACCGTTCTTAATGTTACATCCACCTTTCTTGCAGTACTACGCAAACTGATGTACTACGCCTAGTTCCAGAAAAGTCATGATTCTTGCACATTCTACAGAACGTAAACTTGACTTTTCATGCCTCTATGATAAGTCAAGTTTACGTGCTGGAGACACCTTGGCTTTTGAATCAAAATTCATCGATCAAGAAATAAATGTGAAAACCAAAACAGAAACAAAATAGGCAAAAGTGAGACAGCAATTTGAAAAACAGTGTTTTTGTAAATTAAGTTTTTTCAGCAATTCCTTAAAAGAAAGTTAAGCACTATAAAGTTTTTAAATTGTTGTAATCTGTTTCGAAAATATATCTTGATTACTTTAAAAGTTATTGCAATTTTAAACGTGTGGTATTTTAATCGGTCATTCTCGGTGATATTATTATAAGGCTTCCCATGAGAAACTTCTAGTGGTCCGACAGAACTAGTAACACAAACTTGTAAGAAATACTAAATAATTTAAATAATTATGATCGACACATACTGGTTAAACTTTTTCCTTATAACCGTAGATAAACTGGCTCCTTTGACGAAGGTGTCAGTAAGTAATAAGCTTGTGGCTCGTCAGTCAATAAGGACCGCCACTTAGCATCACATCGGTTTTCAGCTTTGACTATCATAACAGAAACTTATAAGGTCACAAATAAATATCAAAATGACTAACGTGTTATCTTTATGACAAAGAACCAACCAGTGTTATATTCCAAAATATATCTTATTATTTAAAACTTATAAAGCATTCTACAATGTTCGTGAAAAATAATCACGCCTGCACAAATTGTGGACTTTTTATTTTTCAAGGAGCAAGATTATTTTCTATACTGGCAACTTAGATAAATGATTGGTCTCGCTGAGCCAGACTAGAAACCGCGCTCTGTACAAACAATAGCTCCGTGAATGCGGCAACTCAATATTATAGTGTGTTTAAGACATCGTCACTTGACATTTGTCAGTTGACATTGAGAACTTATGTGCGTGAAGAATTGTGATACCAGCTGCTCAACTGTTACCCGATTTAATGGAAAAATATTTTATGCTGTGGTCTTTTAGTTAAGTTATAAATATAGCTCAGAAAATACTTAAACTTAACTGTCTCGTTGTTCTAGTGGTCGCACGAGCTACTGCTGAGCATGAGGTCTTTGGTTCGATTCCCAGGTCGGGCAAAGTACTATTTTGTTTTTCTATCTAGTACTTCTCAGTAGCAGCCCGAAGTCTGGATTTGTGCCCGGTAGATGGCAATAGGCTCGCCCCCTATTACATGGGACTTAAGCATAACTGGCGAAATGTGGGTGTACTATAGGTACACCTCTACCTAACCCTTTTGGGATTACAGGCATGATGTCATGTTATAAAAATACTAAAAATGAACAGTAAATTAAACGCGAATGTATTAATACACTTGAGTATAGGTTACGCGTAGTAGGTTTTTTTACTGACGAGGCCTCATTTTTAATACGTTTTTTTTATTATTATTCACATACGGCTTTTTTTTCATTTATCGATCAGGTTCCTTGGGGAAAGTTGTTCAATTTCATGGGTAGAATCACCCTTTGAAATAGTTTCAGCTAACATTTTACACCATAAGTGTATAAATTACAAAGATAAACATTAAACATTTTTATAGAACTAGGTTAGATAAATGAAATAGGCGATATAATAAAATACAAATACAATAAAACCACATTTTATAAAAATCTCAACCACGGGGAACTTGACTATACGCCGCAACACTGAATGGTTTTTGGGTTTCATGTTAATGTTGATATTTCGAAATTATACGATACTTACTTATGTGATCCCAGTGTCCTATTTATTCCTTGTAGTATTATTTTAACACAGTTTTACTACGCATTTTACTTCGGATTATGCCCAAAATTTAATAAAACATTAGGCACGTGCACGTGACAGACAGCTTGCAGTGTGGCTGGCTCGGGTACGCCAACTTAGGCGTGGTATTTGTTGCCGCATTTCACAAGTACGCCGGCGGTATCTAAGACTGGCATTTAAAAACTTAATTTGCATGGCCTCATTACTAAGTCGGTTTATTATCAAAATCAAGTGAATCCGGATTTCATCTATTAAAATTTTGCACCGGTTACGTATTTTTATGTGAAAACTTCACTTCTGTAGAACTAACTCCTGTCGATGTAGCTTTCTACAGAAGTGATGTATTTATACAAAAGTCATGTATTGCTACAGAAGTGGTGATTTGTTGGTTTTCCTTATAAATACACACTTACGCTTACCTTTTTTAACTGACGTTCAATGCTGTTTTTTTATTGCGACGTTACGATTTTCTACACTGCACTGCTTTTTTATTATCTTTATCGACAAAAGTGGCGGATAGTTTTTTTTGCTTCAAAGTTATGGCGGATAAAAACATTTAGAAATAGAAAAACGTCTGCCTCGTTGGTCTAGTGGTAGCAATCGCTATTGCTGAGCATGGGGTCCTGGGTGCGATTCCCAGGTCGGGCAACGTGTTATTGGGTTTTCCTGTATGGAATTTCTCAGTAGCAGCCCGGAGTCTGGATTTGTGGCCAGTTCATGGCAATAGGCTCGCCCCCTATTACGTGGGACTTAAAACATAACTGGCGAAATGTGGGTGTTCTACAGGTACACCTCTGCCCAACCCTTCTTGGAAACCCTTCTTAGTTATGTAAAAAGAAAAAAAAAAGAGTGTTTGAAATAGAAGATAGAAAAGAGTTAAAAAGACTGAAGAAAGACGTCTATCGACAGAAGTGACTTGTTTTATACAGAAAAAGGAGTGATATATTAGGTTGGGGAGAAAGTCTTTTCGCATTATAGTATGTATGAACTTGTAATAAAATCTCTTTGGCTATACTATTTGTATCTGGCTGGTTTTGGTATCATTGAAAGTTAAAATTTTAAAGAACGTAATTCCAAATTCAATTTGGGAAAATGTGTGATTTTTATTTGTTTTTCGCACTGTCAAGATGAGTGAATCTAATGAAGAAATTCGATACACTTTAAAATTGTATTACAAAAAAGATAAAAATGCAACGCAAGCCGCGAAAAAAATTTGCTATGTTTATGGACCTAGTGCAGTGTCTGTGAGAGTAGCACAAATTTGGTTTAGGCGTTTTCAATCCGGAAATTTTGATGTCAAAGATGCACGTCGCTCTGGTCGCCCTATTACTGATAAAATGATGCCATTTTTGAAAAAGTGGTAGTTACGACGTAGCTGAAGAACTGGAAATTGACCACAAATCAGTTTTAGCGCATTTAAAAAAAACTGGGTACACAAAAAAGCTCGATATTTGGGTACCTCACGAGCTCACTGAAAGAAACCTAATGAATCATGTACTCATTTGTGATTCTTTATTACGACTTAATGAAACCGAACTATTTTTGAAGAAGCTGATAACTGGTGACGAAAAGTAGATCACGTACGACAAGAACGTGCGAAAAAGGTCGTGGTCAAAGGCCGGTCAGGCTTCACAGACTGTGGCGAAACCCGGGTTAACTCGCAACAAGGTGATGCTGTGTGTGTTGTGGGATTGGAAGGGCATTATTCAGTATGAGCTGTTACCACCAGGCAGGACCATCGATTCTGAACTCTACTGCGAACAACTGATGAGATTCAAGCAAGAAGTTGAGAGAAAGCGGACGGAATTAATCAACAGAAGGGGTGTGGTTTTTCATTATGATAACGCTAGACCTCACACAACTTTAGCCGTTCAGCAAAAAATAAGAGAGTTTGGCTGAGAGGTGTTGATGCATCCGCCGTATAGTACTGATCTTGCACCTTCAGATTTCCACCTGTTTCGGTCTCTTCAGAATTATTTAGGCAGTGTCAGGTTAACATCACGAGAGGACTGCTAAAACCACTTGTCGCGGTATTTTGATCAGAAGTCCTAAATTTTTATAGCAGTGGGATCATGTCTCTACCTACAAGATGGCAAAAAGTTATCGAATAAAATGGTACATACTTTAGTTAAATGTAAATAAACTATGTTAAAAATGTTTTTAATTTTCAAAAAAAACTTTTCCCCCAACCTATTACCTATTTGTGCACATTACGAAATTAGGCTTATTTACTTGACTTGCAAAAAACAAAATAATTATCAAACTGCTACACCAACTCATTCACAGCCGGAATATCCAGAACCAATACTTGATAAACAGGAACTCAGTACCGACAACCTCACTGTTGGTTTTTATCGATTATTCTACGGGTCATAGAGTACTTCTGATAAAGAGATGTTTCAAATGAGAAAACGCGAACCATTTAAATAGTATTTAAAACGTCCAGATAATATTCTGAAACGTGTTTCTAATAAAAGTATTTTCTAATGTTCCCTACTTTTCAAATTTTTACTCTACAGGAATGTTCTGACTGCGTCATTTCTGTAGTTTATTTTTTTTAAGGACTTTAAAATTTGATATTACGATTTGTAATTGGCATATTAAGACTGTTGGCATCAAAAGCAATTCGAACGGATTATTATTATATGTAAGCCAACTTATTAAGTTAGGAGTTTTAGGGTGTCGATGTGTTAAAAACAAAATGTGCAAGTTTATTCATAATATCTATTATTGTGATTAATCTCTGATTCTATTTTGAAGATAATAGTTAGGTTAAAACTTAAAATATGAAAATAAACAGTTTATTTTGTGAAAAAAAAACGGTAGAATGACCTGTTGTATCCTAGATAAGTTTGTGATAGCGGTAGATTATTTATCTACGCGATTCACGTATACACGGAATTCTCACACGGTCACGCTGCTGCTGGTCCTTTAAAAATACATGCACGTTTCAGGATAGGAAGTGTTTGGATCATTAATGATAAAATTCGACATTTATTTTGATGTAGGCACGTGCTGTACGAAAATAGCTCACAAATTATAGTATTCAAACAAATTATCAGATGTTTTTGTCACACCGCATAGCAAAGACAACTCAATAAGGTTATAAAAGGTGGTTGCGCTTGCTCTCTTGCATAGCTTTTAATGCCGTTGTGAGAGATAAGCCAGTCAGCAGGCTTACTGTTGGGGCTTACTGTGTAGAATGTGTGGACATCCATAAGTAAGTATCGTTACTCGTAGAGGTTTAAAGCTATTTCCCCTCGAGATGAATAATATATTAATGTTTTACATATGCTCTAACAATGTTGCTCCTGGGAGTAGCAGTGGTGGGCCAGTGGTATTGGCCCTGACTTACGAGTCATGTGTCATGGTTTCGAACCCAGGCAGGCGGCGCTTTACTTTGTGTAAATAATTTCATCACCACTGCCCTCAAAACGGTGAAGGAAAACGTTTGAAGACATGTAACATCTAATATCCCGTGGGCCGCATTCTTGTTATATGATAAATTATATTATTTCTGTAAGTAGGTTTTTATAAACACTTACAAGTCAATCATATTTTAAAACTAGATGAGGTCGGCGTTTCCTATCAGACTACTCTGAGAAGAAAGGCCGAAACAAACTCAGAGGTCTTTTTTAAAGTCCAGACATATTCTTGGTCAGATCATGTGAAGGACATGTAGATTGGTGTCTTAAATGGTATTATGAGGAAAGAACCATACAAATTGAGTGGACCCGTCCAATCAGTGCACGCATTTGTCAGTGATTCGACGAGCAATACCAAAGAAATGACTTAGGGGAAGAAATGACATAAATTACACAAACTGCCAGACATTGATTACTAACTGAGAAAAAAAATACCCAGTCTCCACATTTGCAATAATAAAATACTTTACAAGGTAAATGTCTGAGACTAAGTTATATAAGATATGGTGGTCGCAGTAAGTTCTTATTAGCGTTCAGGAGTTTAATGTCGCCCGTAACTGAACGGAATCCCGTACTTTAGCAGAATTAGTGGGGGTGCCCTTTACAATAGCCTTCTCATGTTTCCACACGTACATTACACTCCCTGTCGTGGGCGTTGCATGAAAATAGCCGGAGGAAATTCATCCGTAGGTATCTGCGAATATTATATTAAAGTTTGTATGTTCCACGAAGCGTATGGAGATGTTTTGTACCTACCTACTATAACACTAGACAGGAAAATGTATCCTGGGTTAAGTTTTCATTTAGGTATCTTAATTAATAACTTAACGTTAGGTAAATCAAAGAGTTCACGTACTCATTTACTTACAATAGTCCTGATCCACAGCTGTCATAACCGTGAAGTATTGCCCACCTATATAGAAACTTCTTTCACTATCACTAACATTTGCGACCAAATTCTAGCAAATCGAAAAAAAAAAAAGTTTTTACTTTTTTTCCTATCAGAAAATACACACACCTACACGTGTTTATGCTGCAGGGTTAAAGTGGCTTGGTAATTCCCTAGGTGTTTGATATTAACCCTGATTCTATCAGAATAGAAGGCTCAAACATACCTATATATATAGACCATACGGTTTTATGGTTATTGTTATGAAACAAAAGGTCTTTTATCTTTCATAGTTTGAGATAATTTTAAAACAGGCTTTACAGTGTAAATGAGCAACATAAAGTTTTAGCATTCGGTCAGCCGCATTTTTTTTTTGACACTATACTTTTCAAGTTGAGTATCAAAGTTTGGCAGTTTGTTTACGTACAAAATAATAATACAAAGCCAAATTGTTTACTTATTTTAAACTTGACGGTATCAATCATGTAAAAATAGAAACTCGCGTGATCAAAATAGTAACACAATAAGCAACTCGTTACTCGAAGTGACGAAGTTTGCTTATTAGCTGATAAAAATCATAGCAAGTGTGAAAAAAGAGTGTACACTTTCTGAATATTAATTTGTAAAACATGAGAATGCGTAGGTGAACGAATTGCTCATAAAACCTAAAAAGACTTGATGTCTAAGTATCAGTCTAGTCTCCAATACGTAGGTATTAATAGCTTAGCAACTAAAGCAGTACCTTGATAAATGATCGAGTTTTAATGATAATAATGGAGTAAAGCGGTCAGTGGCCTTCTGCAGTGAGTGCAGCGCTCGTAATTCGCACCAGATAACCCCCTCCAAAGCAATCGCCCCTTGCGAGGTGCTTGCGCGAAACGAACCTTTCTCTGTTTGCGGACAGTGACATAGTGACCGTGTTTGCGCGGAGGGCTCATGCCATGCACCAGTACAGTGTCGTGGTGCCGCTGGTGGTCGCCGCGTACCTCATGGCTGACGTGCTGTCTAGCGCCGCGGCCGGAGCGCGCCGCTCAGAACCCGACCTCAGCTTCGCCGAGTCCGTCTACGCCAAAATGTCCGGTGCATGTGAGTCAATGTCCTTCACCTGTCTCATTTATGCGCGCTATTTCTTCGTGTTTGCACTGTTTTTACTGATATGTAAAAACATAATAATTAACGACATTGTTTTTGCTGGCAGGTAGGGCGATAATGGATTTACGCTACAACACCATGACTGACAAAAATGAACAAATAAAAACCATGAAGGTCATACAGCTGGACGGGAATACAGTTCGAACATATCCAATAAATGAAGCATTTGTCAACCTAACGAAATCTGGGATTTTCGACATAACGAAACAGACAAAAATTATTATCCACGGTTACAAAGACAGTTCGCAATCCGCAGTGCCGTTGGATTTAGCTAATGCTTACAACGATAAGAAAATATTCAACGTGTTTCTAGTGGACGCGGAAGATATGAACAAGGATGGATATATTTTATCGGCCCATAACTCTCGTCTTATAGGCAAGAGACTTGCAAACCTTTTGGCGAATCTGGAACACTTTGGAGCGAATGCTGAAGATTTTCATCTGTTGGGGATCAGTCTTGGTGCGCACGTGGCAGGCTGGGCGGGCAAATATTTCCAACAATACAAAGCCCATAGTTTAGGGCGCATCACCGGATTGGATCCTGCAGGTCCTTGCTTCTCATACGCCTACAGTGGACAGAGATTAGATAAAACAGATGCTACATATGTGGACGTATTGCACTCAAACAGATTAGTACAAGGAATTATCGAACCTTTAGGTCATTCAGATTTCTACATCAATGGCGGAGGACCGAACCAACCGGGATGTTTCATGCCCTCCTGCAGTCATCTTCGAGCTGCACAAGTTTATACGGAAAGTATAAATACGCCAAAGTCTTTCGTTGGAGTTCGGTGTAAAAGTTGGAAGCATTTCGAAGGGAATGCTTGCGAGAAAGAAGACTATGCAGTTCTCGGATATGGTTCGTCAATAACGACTCGGGGACTGTATTATTTACGTACTTCACCAAAGTCTCCTTTCGGACTCGGAATGGATGGAATAAAGAATAAGGAACCAGTTACCGATTACTGGCTAAAAAGTTTAAGTTTAGGTGATTTAAATCTGTGATTTTAAGTCTCAATTTCGTTTTGTGTAATAAATTGTTGCCATAATCTATAATATATTTGGACTTTCTCCTGTGTGTATTGAATATAACGGACTGATTGAAAAAACGCAATACGTAGTGGGTGTCTCAAAAACATTGCTCAAACATTTTCATAAATGGACTTCGTTTATGTGTGATTACGCGAGTCGTCTCCAAGTCTCCACTGAAACAGAAGCTAACTTAACAGTTTCGTAAGGCCTTTTGTAAACCATTACAAATTCAAGATCGACTTGGAGTGAAACAATAATAATAGTAACTGTTAATAATCTATTCGTCACAACATTAGCAAACAATGCGTACTTCGATCTACTTTCCAACCACGTTATATAATTTTGGCTCCATTTTTACTCTACTTTGTGATTTCTTATTGAGTTTGTAAGCAAGTTTCTCTTTACGAGTATGTCGATCACGCTGACCTGAAGTGTTACCAAAGCAGTTTTTTTTTCGATGCATTTAATAAACCTAGAAGTTTCAACCAATTTGAAAGACATTATAAAAGCGCAAATTCTTTTTTTATAATGCTTACTATCATTCTATTTTTCCAAAATATCAAAGTAGCCTGTACCGGAAATCGTTGAGAACCGCATTGATATTGCAGATGCCTTAACGTAAGGCACGCAATGTTATAAATTTTATGACTCAAATAACAATGAAATCGGACAAGTGCGTGTGTTCTCAGTGCAAATGGATGGTTCCGTAGTCAATGATATGCGTACCTTGATGTGTTGGTTAAGAACTAAAGAAAAGACTTAGATTTAAGATAATTTGATAACCAATATACGTTTCTATTTATATTTTAAAATAAAAGTTTATGAAATTAATGTCTGTGGATTTAGTGTAGTGTTGGTTGGGGCTTTTATGAACCCATCTACATACAAACATTTGTGAATCGTTTTGTTCCCAAAAAATGCTGTTTAATCTTCAAAGAAAATATAATTTATTGGCTCATCGCAATGCCTTTTTTTTTCAATCCGTCCCTTTCTATGAGCGAACAAAACAAAAAACTAATCAAGACGGTTAAGCCGTTTTTTTTTTAAGTTTAAGCGAAACTAAGAAAAAGCAAATGTTTTTATATGATACATTCAGACATACTTGGAGAAACTAGCAGGCTTTCTGATTTAAGTGTGGAATCCTAAAAAAGCGAGGAAATAATCATTTATATTGTCATCACCATTAAACCGTTTCATAGTAAACGAGACTGTTATCTGTTGCTTCTTATTCATCAATCGTGACGAGTTACGTGAATAAAAGTGTAGCAATCATTTCAAGTTCGAGCCGGACGGTAGGTGTGGAAACGGAAACTACTTGTTACCGGCGACGATTGCCGGCTGCCGGCAGCGAGTCGGCCATTGCCGCTACACGAAACACACACACCTCACTTAACACGATTGTTTACTAAGCCCGATACTATGTTCATTAATCAACTAACTTGTCAGCCATTTGAGAGCATTTTTACGAAATTATTTTACTGTTGATTCTGTCGTTCGACAATAACCTTAAACTGTTATTTTTTATTTTTGGGCGTTCGGCAGGTAATCATCCAATTCAATTCTTTCAGATTAAGTCCACAATGTTACGCCATATTCTTATGAAGTGCAAAACTGTTTCGATCATGAATATTGCTAAATGAATCATAACCAGTCTCATTGACCCGTGTACAGTACAAGTAAAGGCCTCCGAGGCCTTGGATTTCGATTCGACTGGTTACACTTACATACGTCATACAGGATTCTGTTGTAAGGCTTGCGCAGGTAAAGCCCCTTGTTAAGATGGAATACAGCGTATATGGCGGTAGGAGTGCTCCACGGCACTTGGAAAGTAAGAAAGAAAAAAAACTAGATTTATTTGTCACAGAAACACGTGCATACAAAATAAATCGTTTACAAAACAAAACAAAAAAAGTTGATTTATTATTACGAACACAGAACATAAATAATCGGCGGATGCACGCCGTGACTGTGACAAGAAGGCTTCCACTCAGCATGATGCTGCTCCATGGGACCCACAGCACAGCGCTGATTTTCATGGACCGCATGCCGTCATCGGAAAACTGTAGGTAGCTGTATTGCACAGTATAGCTCTACTGTCGGAGCTTGTAAGTAAAACAGTTATTATTTTACAAATAATTGGGTATTATCGTAAGATGTTCGGATTTTTTGACCATTTTAACACTAGATAACGGTTATGGGCTTATACAGTTGCCAATAACAGGTGAACCATCATTCTGAAGTACAGTGATATCCTAAGGTAAAAACGAAATGTATAAAAATTAAGTGGCACAAACTATTTAACCAACATACTATGTATTACGATTAAATAAATATTTAAATTGAGCGATTTGCGTGCTAAAACTTTAAAACCCAAATTTTGAGGTCCCAAAACCTCAAAATTTGGGTTCTAGAGTTATTTACTGAGTCATAAGTGTAAGTGTGTAAGGCGTAAGTGTATCGTTTCTGAAGGAGCATACTTTGAAGGCGATAAAATAAATTTGGATGAATCACTAACATTTTGTTTATTATTTATCTTTTCCCGGTACTTTCTTGACAGAGTAGTATGTCAACATCTGGAGTGGATTTTATATATGAATTCATCTCTCGGCGGAGCCTATTGAGAGGTGCGTTTACTCCTATATTTGTGTTGGATGCTTTAGTGTGGAATAAATTGATAATGGGATATCTGGGTATATTATAGGGGACTTTTAGTCCAATTTGTTCTGTTAATTTATCGCAGTCCTCCAAGTTAACCAATTTGGAGAAGAACATGAGGTCAACACTAGTCGACGGTCGCGCAGAGTAATCATTTTGTAATAATGTGTACGTTGTTCGTATGGGCACCGGAGGGATATAAATCCGAAGGCATATGCTTGGTGTTTTGTGAAGGCCCTTTGGATGCTTTCTACACCTTGTGAGTGTACTGCATAGTACCGGCTCCACACCACACCGGCAAATTCAAGGTGGCTCCGAACTAAGGGGTTATATAGCACTTTTTTGTTCTTACCAGCTTAAACCCTTAACTTCTTCTCATAAGAAATCCTAGTAACCGTGCTGATTTCGTTACAATACTACCTATATGGCTTCTGAAGTTGACTTTATACATTATATACCTACAATTTTAATTAGTTTTTGATTTTACTTTATTAGATTATTTTATATTTTGTAAATGTGAGAACGTCGTAGGCCTTGTGGATTGTAAATTTATAGACCATTGTCTATTTGTTTAACATATGGTACTGGTTGACAGGCCTACACTGTCCTCCCATACCTATTAACACTGTAATTAAAAAACATTGTAAAAGACAAATATTTTTAAAAGAGTAACCATGGAGTTTCTTGCCGGCTCTTCTCCATAGGAAACAACCAATTGGAACCGTGCACCTAGAATCTGACGTTTCATAAGTGCCCATGTAGGTTTATGTGAAATAAAATATTTTGATTGATTGATTGATTGACTTTACTGTCCATGATGATGCCAAGATCACGAACAGTCACGACATTTACAGTTTCCAATAATGCTCATTTTACATTATATGAGACAGCATTGGACTTTTTTTCCCTCGTGAATCGTATATTTACACAATAAGTTTCATGTGATTAAGGTTGCACCAATGCTCAATTCTGTCCAAAACCTCCTGAATTAGGGTAGCATCATCATTTGAAGTTATAGTTTTATAGATTATAAGATCGTCGAGCATTGCTCTCGGTTATGGGTACGTAGCAAACGAAGCAGTACAAATGCACCAAGTTTTGAAATTTAATCTTTTGCTGCCACCTACATCAGTCACGATGAACTTGAATGAAATACCACTTTAAAATGTAAATTGAAATTTCGATCGAAACTCTATATTTTCTTACGATTCTTAGCATAAAAAACACTTTTTTTTGCATCATCATTCAAACAATTAATTTACTGGTCCAATCGTTCTCTAAAACCGGTTGACACTCAATCCAAATTCAAACGGCTTGTTTTGCACGCTTCGACTTTTTTGTTCTTTTCTGTCCACACTTTTGAGGGTCAAGTTTACTTTGTATAGAATAATTATTTTGGTATAGAATAAACGCTATGCAATACGTAAAGTACTAATAGTCAGCTACATCTGGTCAGATTGGAAGCTGACTCCAAAAATAGTTGGGAAAAGGCTTGGCAGATGATGACATCGCAGCAGTTTCAATTTTACTGTTATCTTTTTCGTCTGTGTTGTCTCCAGGTTACATGGAGTAGTTCATGATACAATATTAATGTAATCTTTTTCATATGTGGTCTCCAGGTTACATGGAGTCTCCAGATCTTAGATGAATCTCCTGTGAAACAGACTGAGGTGATAGTGATGCCTGGTTCAAGTGATCACGTTGCTTCGTAAGCTGGATGGATTACCTCTAAAAACGGGAAATTAAGATTAAAGACATTTCACGAGAGGTAAGTGCGCTGATTGAGGTCCATAATGGAGAAAATAAAATGATTTTAGAAGTCAAAAACCTCTTTACACAGTACATTCATTAATTTTTTATTTTTTTTCCCTTGTAATCTAAATAAAAAGTCTCGAAACGTTTTGTTGCTCAAACAATTGAAATATTTTTTGGCAAAGTAATCTTAGTTTGACAAATAGGTATTAAGTTTTGGTAAAACAAAATATATTGTATAACAAATTATTCTGTGCATACATTTGTGTAGTAAATTGTTTTCTTTGTGTAGAATTGCTAGCTAGTAATTGCTTTTTCTTTTTCTAAACAACACTCGAAGTGGCTCCAGAGATGTGCTAATATACCGTTTCAAATTAATTAATGGGCATTATCTATTCTATGGAAACTCGCCTGACAACAAATGCTATTTAGTCCGTTTTACTTCAACTTTCTTACATGTACAATTTCTAATTTCAATGCAAAGTGTTTGAATGAACAAATAATAAATATTAATAATTTATAAATAATAATAAATGTTCTCGAAACACTTCAAAAAAGAATTTAATTGAATAAACAGAAATCTACGAACATGCTATTATTAAAGTTTCTACCTACGTATGTAGGAACATGCTTATACATAGGTAGGTAAACAGCCTAAATAAATACAGTGCTCCATAAATGCCCGCTCAATTGAAACTTCAGAATACCTACCAATAAATTTTAAAGTGAGCACAATCTTCATTACTTCTCCAAGCTTTACTTGAGTTAAACTTACCTTTATTTGGAATAGGCTGTTCTAATTTTCATTGCCTTTCTAAAAATAACTCGAGATAAAAAAAGAAAGACAGTAATATCGTTCCGCTGAGATACTCAAAAAAATCGTTGCCTTGACAACCAGCTACTTAATGATACATTTATGTAACATTGCTTTTGTGTAACTATGTATTTCTAACTGTGACGTTGTGGTATTTTGTTACAACAAAATCACATCTTGTAATCTATTTATCTATTTAACACCTGAGGAGCTGTTGTGCACAGTAATTCTTAAATGATTCAATAAGTACCTACCAAAGTTTTTATGAAAATTGTACGAAACACATTTTACTTACATTTCTTTATCTGATAATTATTGTACTGCTGAAAAGCAAACCTTTAGATACATCTGTCTATTTTTCCACATCCTTTTATATCATTTCATGTGATCTCATATTATTTTCCTTCTATTGAATGTTGTGACATTTTGTATCTAACATGTCATCTGTCAGTTTTTCTTTTTCTATGGTATAGAGCTAAGAGGTCGTCTATTTTATTGTAAAGGTATCGTAAAACTAGTGTTAAGCCAGGTTCTCACTGTAAGCAATCTTTATAGTTCCTGGCCGATAACCAATTAAGAAGTATTTGGATTGAAAACTAAAAAAGTCACTTCTAGAACGATCGGCCAGAGGCTATATAAACCATCCGATACTTTTCACCAGGTTCTTTCTTTTCTTTTCTTTTGCTCGAGACTCACTAGTCAAATGTATTTCTAAAGCTTCTGAAATATAAACAGTTTGAAACTAAGTGAATTTATTTATTATAAACATCTTGTGTGCGTGAAAGTATTTGACTCACTTAATCACCTCCGACCCTCCCACTTTCGTCTTCGAGAGGAGTTGAAGACGTATTGGAGAGAATTGAAAACGTGGTGTAAGACGCCGCCAACTGAAGGTGTTCGAATTAGTCGATCACCTCCGACCCTCCGACTTGCGTCTATTACAGGAGATCAACGAATTCGAGAGAATAACTTGGCGTGAGACGCCACTTCCAGTACAGTGAGACGTAAGGTCCTCAAGTCTACACTATTAAAATTTATATTTTATTAATTTCTAAGATCGACCACCACGCGGTTTTCCTTCCGACGCGAGCTCCCTCACAACGGACTGCGGGCTGGTGGAGTGGCTGCTGCGAGCTCTCAATCGACGGACTGCGAGACGAAGGAGCGGCCGACGAGAGCTGCTTCAACCTCGAGGAGGATCGTCCTACGCGAGCTAACCTACTAATCATTTCTAATCCTTAATATCTTTTTACTTACTTTTGTATTTTATATTCTAAAAATTATTATAACTTGTAACCACGTTTAGCCAGTCGGCTAACCGTTACGTTACAACGTAAATATCCAAGCACCCGTCAGCAAAACTACAAAGGTATTATTTACATCCTACCTAAATAAACACACATGAGCTGGATTTCTAATAGACAGTAATTTGTCTAAAGACCAATAGAAACCGTTGTAATTGTAAGTACAAACGCAAAGACAGATACCATTCCAGACAGGTGTAGGCATCGCAAGAAGTCAAAAGCCTGGAGATCTGAATAACTAATCGTCCCAACAAATATTCGCCATCATTATTCGATATTAATTGGATTCCCGATGTCTTGCGGCAGTTCCTCCTTGTAAAAAAATAATTGCTATTTTGGAGGCTTCTTCAGAAACCCGCGAAGTACTGACTAGGTTGGTGATGATAATTAGTACCTACGTGTAAGAGTCATAGCCGTTCTCGATCGCCCTCATACTTCACATTAATATTAAGTAGGTCCCTAAGAATCCTTCATCTCGGTATATTTGAGCGTCTCCGAAGCAATTATCCCTCTTTTATTGTACGAGAATATATAGGTATACCTACTAGCTATGTGGGTGCGGCACAGTTTCAATAAAACGTTTTCCGAATGTTCCATGTTCTATTTCGGGATTTTACTTTTTATGGGAATGTTTTCACTCTAAATTTTATAAGCATGCTACCTGTAAAAAGTACAATAGTGAAACGTTATGTTTGAAAGATAGAAAAAGTATATATATAGTTCAATCAAGTTAAATAGGTGCTCATTTCTTTTTGTTTATACCACATACGTGGGTACGAGCGTTGGCTTCAATTGTAGTGGAATGTTATACTATCAATTTATTACTTAACTCTTAGTTTATTTACTAAAGATATCCCACACCGTGATCGTAGGTGTGTTTATAAACATACAGTCACGAACTGTATCACGGATTCTAATTTGCTTAGAAAGACGAACGTGGCTTGCGCGCCGAAAGCCTTTAACCATTTCATGAATAATTCTCTGGAACCATATTGTTTAAAAGAGTGTCCATGGAGTTTCTTGCCCGTTCTTCTCCATAGGCACCTACTTTCGCTTTGGAATGGGCAACTAGCTTCATTTTTCTGACTGACCGACCCATTGACAATTCAAAAGTGCCTGTAATTGGCTTATTTGAAATAAATGCTTTGAGTTTGAATAGATGTAAAAATACAATGAATTGATAGGTTCAGCGTTACAAGCTTCTTTTGGCGCGTGGCTTAATTTGGAACTAACGCTGCAATCTCGTTTAGTCAATACATATTCAGTGATAATTTAACAAATTTCTACCAACAACGCCCCCTTATCAATGTCATTCATAAGATCCTCGTAACACTCTATCTATGTGAAAATGTCGGTATGCATGACGTTTGAATCTGTAGGTGAGTAATGAAATGAAATCACCGAAGAAAATAACATGGAAAAGTTGATTGGAAGTGGTAGCCTAATTACAGGGAAAATATTTTTTTTACGGACGTCATTAGAGATACACATACATACATAACATCACGTCTAGTTTCCCCGAAGGGTTGGGCAGAGATGTACCTATAGTACACCCACACGATACACGGAGATATGAAACTTGTTTGCATATACGTACAATACTCGTAATAAACGATTTGCTCTCGGATTTCCTGTACCGTGGGCGACATATACCTACCTACCACGAACATAGTATGTATATAGGTACCTTGATCCGTTAATACTTGCGTCAGTATGGACAGTTCCAAAATTATTAGAGACAGAGAACGGAACCACGTCGTCGATTTTAGTGTTATGATAAAATGCAAACAAAGTTAGGCTTGTGCAGCCAAATCTAATTTACCTACCAGTTTTGGCCTTCAATCAAGTTTCTATAATTTTTCACAAGAGTTATTTCGATCTCCGATTGTTAATCTGCAATTAAGTAGTCTAGTAATAGTTGCTGATAATTTCATCAAACGTCTGAATAAACTGGCGATGGTAACTGCCACTGTTGGTAAAAAATAAAAATAAATAAATTTGTTCCGCAGCAGACACGCAATGTAATGCTGATTTAAAATGAATATATTTTTTGTGATTTGTCTCAAGGATTTCAAGTAATAACACAATCACACCGCACGGAAACACCTAAATTGGCTCACTGAGTTTATACATACAACAAATACAAATGCAATGTAGCAAGTAAACCTAATTATATAATAAAGTTTGGAGTGTGTGAAGTAAGATCCCTTCGTAACACGTATTAAATAGATTAGGTTAACAAAAGGAAATATATATCCACTGTTCCGGACCAAGTGAACTAATTGAGCAAAATAAATGGCACGAGACTGCCACGAATAATTAAATATTAACCTCAGGGTTGTATGTACAAAAATCGCCTGTTAAGGGGGCACTTCCACGGCGGCGGTAGCGAAACACACTCATACACACATATTTCACTTGTGTCAGTAAAATAATACGATTATATTCGTTTCCCATTTCTTAAACTGTAAATAGAGTATAATTGAAACTGCAACATCTTGTTACGTACTACCTACACGCGGTCATTCTATTTCGCCACAGTTGTACGGTGCAACTGTGTACAAATTGTATCAATACAATCTAATGTTATGCCATTGTGTTAGCGCTTCTAAACAATTTAATTCTAACAATATGCTACTTTCCCTAGGCCCCTTCTATTTCACGTTTAAGGAATTGCAAAATGAAAAGGGAAATTCTACCAAAAAAATAAAAGACCTTTCCGTGAGAGTTGCTTTTGTTTGGTTAGCAGTAAAGCCTTGTTTACATTAGTATTATAAAAGTAAGGTACATAGGAAAGGAAATGTGTATAATATTTCACATGTAATATATCCCTCTCTTCTGAACGCTAGTATCTGCAGATGTTTACTTCTACGAACCCAGAAGTCCTTTTCAGGTACCTCATAACCATCATCAAAATCAGCCTATAAAGACACAGGCCTCCTCTCTATGAGTGGGAGTGATCCGTAATCCACCACGCGGGCCCAGTGCGGATTGGTAGATGTCACATGTCTTCGAATTTTTGGTTCTAGGACATGCCGGTTTCCTCACGATGTTTTCCTTCACTGTTTTGACAGCAGTGGTGATGAAATTATTTACACAAAGTAAAGCGCCTGCCTGGGTTCGAACTCACGACCTACAACTCCTAAGTCAAATGATAAATGATAAATGATTTTTATTTGTGTAAGTGGGTTTGTACAAACACTTTTACACGTCAAACTTTTTTTTTTTAGGCCGAAACAAACTCAGAGTCGGGACCATTACCACTGGGCCGCCACTGCTCCCCTGTATTTTGAGCTAATTACGAAACAGTTAGCTTCTGCGTAGTCTATATTACAGCTAATGTAAACTTAACTAAGTAATATCTATTAAATTTAAACAATCATACTGTATGTAACTTAGAGCGTGCAAGTCTATATTTTCTTCATTAGGACATATGTGTACTGGGCTGGGGTCGTAATATTAAGGTATAAAACTGTACACAGTATGAAGAAAGCTCATGCTGCGGTTATCATATTAGCTGTCAGCAAGATTGGTAGCGGGGTTACTGTAAAAATATACAGTGGTGTATTCATACCCAGTCCTTGTTATGTTGTGTTCAAATATCTCAACAGTTTGTTAAAAAACTGAAACTACCAAGACAACAACTCTAGGTACAAGTAAATATACAGAATTTATGGTGTGCGTTATAGATATATAATTGAATAACTAACTACAAAATATGCACCTTTTAGAATCTCACTAGACTATGAAAAACAAACACATAGTATCTAGTAGGTATATAAACAAAAATTGTGTAAACAAATATTTTATACGCTGCGAGAACGAGGTACTTCATCATGATCATCATCATTTCAGCCGAACGACGTCCACTGCTGGACTTAGGCCTCCCCAAGCATGAGTTGCATCATCCTGTATTAGAAACTAACTGTTGCCCTCAAATTCGTCTGCGATCCAGAATGAAAAGAGTGCCTAGTACAAACTATGTCTTTACTTACGTCGTGGTCTATCTGTGTGCCAAAACTCATCCAAATCCGTTAAGCCATTTGGTGTGAAAGCGTAACAAACAAACTTACTTTCTACATTTTCTTTTTACATTTATAGTATTAGTAAAGATAAAATAAAAAGCTAGGATAACAGTTGCCAGTTTTCTTCTAATACTGAGAATGCTGAGCAACAAAACGTCTTTGTACTACACGTCTCTTATTACTATGACGCAGCCTTACAGCGAAATTCTTAAAAGAGAAAACATCAGACTTTTACAGTCACATTGTTAACTGGAAAAGTACAAAACTGAAGACCCTGCGGTCAAAGCCACGCTTCTTTGTTTCATGGGAAGACCATAACAAAAGAACAAAAAACTTTTTCACAGTATTGAAAGCCACGTGACGGCAGTCACGGGTACATGGCAAAAGTTACTATTATATAAAATACTTCTCTCCCAAGGCAACGGAAGAAAGAAACATGCATGGAAATTGCGTTTGAAAAAAAAACACCTTGTTCAAAAAGTAGCTTAATACCTACGCGCTTATTAGAATTGTTTTGTTTTTGGTTGTTTAGGATATCCTATAGAATTCTACAAAATTACAATGCAGTTGACGTCATCACATACATTTGCTCATTTAACTTCCGGAATGCCAGCTACGTTGCACTGTACCAATTGGACTAATTTCAATAATTATTCAATTCCAATCAGTTTCTGTGCCAAGTAGTAACTAACTAAAACACAGTGGTCGGAATTGGCGTAGAAACTCAAGTCGGAATTGGCGTAGAAACTAAACCAGTAAATAGAAACACAACTCGTGATCCTAAACTATATTATTTGATTCTTTTCATTCCTAAAACATCGCGTGCTAAAAATATACTTTTTTAGGGTGACGCATGACGTACCACTGTGAGACGCTTTTCCAGCGTAGGCGTTAACGTCGCATTGACGCCGCGTAGACGCCACGTCTCACATTTATTATACTAGCGACCCACCCCTACGTTGCACGGTGTTTATTGAAGATATCTCAATGTTTTGTTTGACAAAACATTGAGGTATCTTCAATATATGTACCCAAGTATAATATTAGGGATATCGACGCACAAACTGTATCCGTGGATTCAGTAGGTACATGATTCTGTACGCCCCGGCGCAGGCGCTGTAATTTTTCGTGAGCTATTAAAAAAAACTGTTTCAATGTATTGCACTTGTCTATGAAACAGCATGTGTTTTTTTTGAGATCCGAGGAATAAATTCTACGCTAGGGTAAGTTGCTCAAGAGATTTCATAGATAACAGTTTATTCGTGCGTCGACGTACCTGCTACCCTGTACAATTAAACACATAAGCGTATCTCAATAAAATATATTTTTTTGTATCATAGGTAGCTTAATGTTACTTCAGCGGAATTCGTTTTGTCAATAATTGTAAATCAGTAAAACTCGGACGTCGTGCCGTCTATTACCGTGGTGACTGGACCGAAGTCCAGACCAAAAACATTCGTAGGCCAGTTTTAGATTATAAATCAATCTCAAAACTATCAACAGTAGTTTTATACAAAAAAAACTCTTCATTGAGTACAGTGTAGCAGTCAGTAGCAGTTCTATTCCAATAACTTTTAAACCCATTTTGCAGCTCACTTCAGATTTGCCGCTTATTTTGACAGTGACAACAGATCTGTGATGACAACTAACAATTCGAATGCACAAAATACAGGTAATAAATTTAAAAATATTCTCTCAGGCAAAAAAAATAAATGTGCACTAACTGAACCTTTCTCGGCCCCGGAAACGGCTAACGTCATGTGACAAAACGCTCGCAAAATTTCGCGAAATCGCGGAAATTCGCCGTTTACGCGGTTTTGATAAAAAAAAAAACTTTTTCATAAATTTTTAGTAGATTCCACCCACTATAAGTAAATTATTTTGGGTTCTTGAATAAACATACCATATTACAAAATAAAAACAGTATTCGTAATACGAGAGTTGAATATTGTAAATAAATGACGAAATAATACTTACAATTTTCAAAAACGGTTTGTTTACGTAACACATTTTTCCACACAAAAACTTTTTTTTATGATTTTTCGCTCAAATAACTATCCACAACAATGAAATAACTATTCACAAGTAAATATCAATCCACTCACAGTCAATTTAAACACAAAAACACTTAAATTCACTAAATAACGAACATGCGCCATTGTCAGACCACCCACGGCGACAAACTACGCGACTTTAACATTTTTTTAAAAAATATTCCGACAAAATTTATGGTTTCGAACGACTGATATGAATAGAGTAACTATCTGGCTCGACCCTGACACAAACCACAGACTAATATAACCTTTATTTATTTTACTGTTAGAGATAAAACCGAGCGAAACGGTTGGAACCCAAATGGGGCTTGAGAGAATTTTCGATTACCGAACCCAAATGGGACCAGCGGGCCTTGAGCGGTGAAGCCCTGACTCCTGCACTCGGTAAAACACCTGTGTCACAGGAGCCACTGTCTTATCCCAATCAGTAGGTCCTGAATTTTAAACAATAACCATCGTTTGAATTTACTTCACGGCAAAAAATAAGTTTGTTAATGAGTTCACTGTTTACAATGGTACAATTTCATTGAAAGTTGGACTAATGATCTCTTCAGATATTTTTTCCTACAAACTTTTGCGCTTAAGTATAATAATGGTACAAATCCTAGTTTGAATTTGCGTTATGAGAATGCTGCTTATAAGAACCTTCCAGCTGCCAATGGTAGCGATTAATTTATAAACAAGTATTTAGATTAAAGTGCCGTACCGTAAAGCTGCCTGCAAAACGTATAGGCCAACACCTTCGTGAGTAACATATGAGGCTAGAACTAAGAAACGACAAAAAGCTGCTGGGTTACCTATTACAACAAACGACAATCACTTTATTGCAAAGACATTAAAATTTACAATAGACGGGACGAAGATACGGACGGATGGAAATGGACAAACAACATCGTAATCAACTTGCAATTACCAACTGGTCGAACCTCACTCAGTCAAGTTCCACGTCTCGTGTCATAACATACGCCCCACATGACAGGTCGCTTTGTGCTAAAAGAAAATAATTTCCGAAGAAAATTTGCCGAATTGTGCACAAATCTCGTAGTGATCAAGAGACCGGACCGGTCTTTTGATCACTACGAGGTTTGTACTACGGTTTATTTTCGATGTACATCATTGTATATAAATAAAGTCAATTTTCTTTTAGATGTGTCAAACTATCTGACGGTTGGTAATCAAAGCTAAGCGAAAATAGGTGTCGGTTAAAGTGTAACATGTCAAACTTAGCTATTATTGTAATGTTTTATGCTAGATGGAGTCAGTGAGACATCGGATCACAGTTTTTCTATGACATTCTTCTGAGAGCCTCTATATATTAATCTCTTTGCCACGTCAGTCAAGCGTGGTAATTATGTCGAATTAGAATTATTCTTTAACCTTGTATTGATTTATTGCGCTGATCGTTGAGTTACTGCTTCTGCTGCTGTAATTATATCATGCAGATAAAAAGCAGCAGCTGCTCGTAAAAACGATTTAAAAAATAATTTCCTTTGCACTTGTCATATTTTTACATGTGTACTCGGACGTGGGGACGTGGGCTGCACGTGCAACATGCTCGGCGTATGTAAGCGCCATCTCCATGTCTACGTCATGACTCATTTCCTTTTTTTTTGTCTAGAAGATAAAATTAGACGCAAAGGAAAAGTTTGCAAATAATCATAGGTAATAAACTGGCGGGCAAAGATAAGCACTTATGTACATTGCACGTTCTGATTATTCACAATACAATAGAGTTTAAAAAATGCAACATAGACTAGATATACATAATTACGCATTTGTGTTTATCCTTACTTTCTCATGATCTCGATTTCTAACGTACATATTATTTACCGTTCTTAATCTATTCAATAGTGCGATTGGTTTGAAGTCTCTTTCCTCCCCAATCTTAGGTTAGTTCAACATAGCGATTCTGAAGACAGATTTAAGCAAGAGCTTTTCTTAATTTCCCGTAATCAGCCATTGACAGATTATTTTAGAACTTCAGAAACCGGGCATTAGTCGCCTTTTCTGTGATAGAGCAAACCAAGCCAACTCTGACACTTTGGAGATTACTCTACTACGTATACACTTGAAATTCTGCGTATGAAGCTCTAGCTAGAGTGATCTTGTAGCTTTGTATACGAGGTAGACTGCACTGACAGAGCTGCTCTGCAATTAGTCTATCATGGACGCAGACGATACTTGAGCGGATATAAATGTCAAATTATTTGAAATTAAGCTTTTACATGTGTCGCACTACCTATTTAGGTACATACCTACCTGTGTAGGTAAATAATAAAAGATCATTATGTTTTATTTATTTATTAAAACTGTATGCACAAGTAAAAAAATACTGTACAAAGGCGGTCTTAATGCCTGAGGCATTTTCTACCAGGCAGGTGGCAGGTGCAACAAAAGGGATAGATAACTCGAAAAAGAATACACTACTAAAACATAAATATATACATATAAACAGATTAAACTTTTTCAGGAGAAATAACGATAGGTAGATGAGAAAACGAATCCAGCAAATCAGCGTTGACTTGATTTAACAAACTTGTCACGAATATGTTCACGAGCCTTCACTTTGAAAGATAACCGACTGGTTGCCATCCTGATGTGTGAGAGGGAGCGCATTCCAAAGAAAGACCTCCTGGACAAAGAAAGAAGAGTGAATAAAACCAGAGCGGTGAGAAGGACATCGTAGAAGACGATTGTTGGTGGAACGAAGATTTTTACTATGAGCAGAGCATAAGTAACAGTAGTAGTTTTACGTAGACAAGCAACTTGCATTGTTAGGTAACGGAAAATAACTGAAAACGTCACTTTGTTGTTATTTCCATTCTATATTTAATTCCATTTCCACACTTGCCTAACAATGCTGCTACAATTTTAAATGTCATCAACCTACCTTTTTATGTAAGCCCAAGCAAAATTTAACCACTGGCAGAAATCTGAAATTACATTTATAATGTTAATCTAATTAACTTAATACATTTAAAAATAAACAAACATAAAAGGCTTTCACAAACACTCAGAGGTAAACTTTTTGTATGGCAAGCGCAATTCGGGGAAATCGTAATTTACAAAGAATTTTGAACTTAACAATGATGTGTGCGTCACAAATTACGTTACATAAAAAGTAAACAGTTGTGGTACTTACAAATACAGCTGTGTATAATCAGCTTGTAATTTTGCTCTTAGATGTTATTACTTTCCACAAAACATAAAATTACCAAGGACAATAAAACGGGCTGTTATTAGATTTCCTCTCACAGTTACTGCCGTCAGGTGAGCGCTGATAATCCCGATGATAGCATTCTGGGAGTTTATTACAAGTCTTGTCCTCCGAATTTTCTTAAAACATTTTAATAATATTATGTTTCGACATAACTAAAGTAAGCTTTCGATTTTTAACATATTTCCATTGATGATCAGATACCTATCCAGTTCTAAAGCACTTGCACATACATTTTGTACTAAATAATTAAGACAAAGCATTAAAAACATTCATAACCACCTGTTCAGGTGGAGATTCATAAACGAGCCTTAGAGTGTAAATGTGGTACTGTTCCACAAACGATAGGACTTGATAACATGTCCTGCATGCCCTGTCGGCTGCACGTTACAGGAACTGATGGACGCTAGTGATGACGCCAAACACGTACCCGAATTCTGAGCCGAGTCTATTTAGATTGCCATCGACACGCTCAGAAGAAGAGACATTCATAACATTTCAATTTTTAGAACTTATAAATTATTACCTACACATCCCAAACCCACAGAACATTGGAGCAGTAACATTTACTAAAGAACCACTCAGATCGACAGCGCAATACGTGTTTCAATTTTCGCTACGCACTTTCTTAGTTGTTGTTGCGACTAACTTTCAGTTATTTCGCGCAGGAACCTTTCCTAATGAGGGCGACATTTAAACAACTGCCTCATAATTCTGCGTCGTCCATGTGTTCATGTACACACATACACACACGTGCCGAGATAGCGTTTAGTTGTTATTAACGCCGACGTAAGCTTTCTCTAACATAACCTAGTATATATATAAGTCTTCGCATCGTTGTTGTTGCGGGTATTATTACGAGCATTAAGGTTTTCTAGAACATTTAATTTTACCCACAGGTATACAATGACAGATTTTTCGTCAACCTAGCAGGTGAAAGTGGTTTGTCTTGTGTCTCGTCTGTATCATGCATGATCAGCGTACACTAAGTGGAAAAAATAAGTATTATTGAAGCTAACTTAAAAACGGGTATCAGAATTTCACAAAATTTATATGGGGCCACTCGATAGTCGATAAGTATTCCTACCCTTTGAAACAAAATAATAATTTTTCAAATCGATTTATAAATGACAGAGCATTTTGAAAAATTCTTTTTTTTTCTGAGGCAAAACATAATAAATCACCGAAATAAGAACCTCCTACGAGCACTATTATGAACTGAGCCTTCCCGCAGGCGCAATCGTGTTTTTAAATATAATCCTTTGTAGCGTTTGACATGAGGGCACTGAGGAGGGCACTGTCCGCCCACTCTCGATTGAAGCTAATTGACCAGACGCAATGTAACCTTTTGAAGCGAACTGTGTTGGGTGCACATTTTACGCGAAATTGAAAAACCATTAAAATATCACTATTTTAGGTAGTATCAGCGCCATTTTACTATCTACCGCAATTTCTATGTCTGAGGCCGCCAGATGGATACAATGTCACTTAATTTAGTGGTGAAAGAATACGTCAGTTATGCTAAAGATATGTTGTCCTTTTCTTTTCCGAACATGGCATGACACAGTGGCACAAAAAATCTGGATGCAGTCAAACATCAGGCATAAGTACTCGTAGGCTACGCCTGCCACGCCTGCTTTCTGCGTCAGTAGTTGATTTTTTTTTCTAGAATTAACACAAAAAAATACATTTCTGACACACATTAGTTAAAATCATTTGGTAATCATAGATTGATTGTCACTGGGCAGCATTGAATAAATATAGCTAGTTAATTTGACTGCATGTCAGTGAAGAACATCAGCCTGTCTTTGATCATATTTTTTATTGTTGGTTCTGTCTTACATTGACCGGTTCTCCAGAATGACTATTTTATTCACATTATTTTACTGTCCCCATGAGGTCCCAGAAAGCTCCCCGTTACAGATACTACGATCAACATGTAATACTCTTTGACATTATAAAAACACATTCACCATTCTCCTACTAATAACAATATTATTTTCTATGTTTGGATGTACTCAATCACGCAAAAACGGCGGAGCGGATTTGCACGAAGTTTAACACACAAATGTTTATAACCGATTAAAGCCCTGCCTTGAAAATAATAAGTCGTTTCTTATACGTGGCTAATTTCCCCCGCAAGCGACGAGTGGTGGTTACATCTTCCGCCGTCGCGCGTCGGCCGCCACGTCGTTACCACAAACTTATCTGACCCAGTGGCCAAAAGTGCAACTAATGAAATCACTGGCCGGAATTTAAAAACGTTACTTACACGGAATTTAAAAACGTTACTTAACATACTTAGCATGGGCTTTGGCCAAGTATTATTTTTGTCACTTTCGCACAACTGTCAAACTAAAAGTGAAAGATAAAGACGGAAACGTATCTAAGAAAAATGTTCGGGCTACGTCTTTTTTTTTGGGTGGAAAATCATCAAATGACTTCTTCCGCTCTGGGTGGAGCAGGAGGGCGTGTCACACTTTTACTGACTAAAACCCACCCGTGTTCCTTCAATTGCCTGTGCCAGGGCCACGGTTACTCTAGCGACTCCAGTCCAAGTTCATTAACACTGAATAGTCCAACATTGTTCCCGGTGCCATCCACGCGTTTCCAATCAATGGTACCCAAGTTAAAATCACCCACGAGACAAACGTCACAATCAGTTATTTGTTCAAAGGCCGCACTACAAGAATTCACAAAGTGTTCCAAAGTACAGGGACGTTCTGGTGGAGGTAAGTATACTGCGCAGAGAGCTATTCGACTGACGGTTCGTGTTCATGGTAGGTCTATAATAACCCTCTTTTCGTAGCGATTCCCGACGCGTCTCCTGCGGCGGCTAGGAGCGTGAGGGCGCAAGGTTCTCTCCCTCACGCGCTCCGCCTCCTCCTTCGCAAGCATTACTGCTTCGCAGAAGGAGGTGACGGTTTTCCATTTCCTCTCGCTCTGTACCATAGCCTGGACCAGGGCCGGACGCGAGCGATCGCCGCCGCCGATCGGCTCCGCAAGGACACTGCGGTGCTCCTCCCAAGCTTCTATAGTAACCCAGCATAAAGCATAAAAGCATAATCAGCCTATAACGTTCCCACTGCTGGGACACAGGCCTCCTCTCTATGAGAGTTAGTGAGCCGTAATCCACCACGCGGGCTCAGTGCGGGTTGGTAGATGCCACATGTCTTCGAACTTTTGGTTCTAGGACATGCCGGTTTCCTCACGATGTTTTCCTTCACCGTTTTGAGAGCAGTGGTGATTAAATTATTTACACAAAGTAAAACGCCTGCTTGGGTTCGAACTCACGACCTACAACTCGTAAGTCGGGACCGTTACCACTGGGCAACCTCTGCTCAGAGATCTTCACAATTACTCTCGCAGTGTTTTACTAGTTTGGACTGATTGCTTTTCTTAGTAGCTATCAGAACTCCTCCTCCTTCTTTTGTTCCTCCAGTTAAATTTGTACTTTCCCTGTCCCTACGATAGACTACGTACCTGTCGTCGAACAGCTCACTGCTTAGAACGGAATAGTCAAGTCTCTGATTATACATCAAAGTCGTTACAATATAAATTCCGATAGAAAACATGGGACTTTGTTCGTAGGTCACGGCTATTTTGGTAACATAATTTTAAGGAATTGAATTTAATGTATAGGTGTTGTTCCGTACAGTAAGCACAAATACATACTTCTTTAACTTTCGTATTTCTTTACAAAATATGTGTTTTTTAGGCTCTTTTAACTCTTTTCAGGTTGTATTATTATTCGGCATAAATGGTGCATGTAGACGTCACTAGTTGGCAAACGTCACATGATGTTGAGAACCATGGGCGGGTTCTTCTTGTCCAGGTCAAAAACACAAAAAATAAAATTCCAAAATCGTTCACAATACAGGGGCCTTTTCACGACATAGTGAAGAAATACGAAGGGCTTCGTTCAACAAAAGCGATGTCTAACAGATTTTACAAAATTACCAAATTGGAAAATGCACTACCCAATTAATGCCGAAACAAATTGCCACTTTCTTAAATTTGCATGATCCACATGAATACACAGGGCACAGTTTCAGAAGGTCCTCGGCTACATTGCTCGCCGATTCAGGTGCGAACTTATTGACACAAAAACGCCACGCCTACATTGTTCGACCACCACTCTGGTGGCCGAACAATGTAGCCGAGGGTTACATAAACAACTCGATGAGAAATAAAGAAGCAATTAGCTACCGCATTACAAGAAATATAAATTTGGAGCCAAGTGTTGACTCTCGACCATCTACGAACACAGACGCGTACATTCCACCATCGTCGTCGCCGCCGCAGTCGCCTCCGTCGCCGCCACCGACTACAGAACTCTGTGAAAGTAGGAGAAACGAGTTTCTCCTACTTTCACTCAAGAGAGTGAGAGAGAGACTGGTGAAATTGTAACTAATAATAATAACTTGACAACATTAAAAATGCCAACTGGCAACGTAATAATCAATTTAAAAAAAAATGTTGAAATAGATTTATTCGTTTAAGAATGTCTGAGTTTTATTTACTCGTATTTCCTCGCAAATATGATAGAAAACGTCGTATGACATACGTGCGCTTTGATAATTACAGTACTTATATCATAATGTACAGTATAGTGTCCGAATTCTTGATCAGAATGTGTCCCTCGCCGTCATCCTTTCTCACAAAAATCCTGCCGTTTCTCACCCAAACATACTAATACCACTTCTCCTTTGCCTTCAGCCTTGCGGCAGCATGAAGAGACTTATTGGAAGAATATCAATGTTCCACAATTTAAATTGGGCATTTCTTACCAGCAACTTGACTGTACCTTACCAGATAAAATAAGTGATAAACACAATATTTACACTAGAAATAAAAATAAACCAGATCAACCATTTTTCAGACTATCTAAAGTACATCTTATATGGGGTACTGTGTTAAATGTTACAACAAAATACCTTGTGAATAATTGCAATTAAATGAAAGGAAGTTTAAAACTCATGTTAAAAAAAACACTTTGTAATCAAGCATATTACAAATTACAGGATTATATCCTAGATAAGAATGCTTGGAAACATGCTGGTCCTGCTCCATAGGACAATCTAGAGGCTAGACAAAATCATACTAGTTGCTTATTGTATTGTATAATTTGTTATTTTTACTTTACTCACAGACTGACTTATTCCTAGTTAATATTTTAGGAAAATCATATATTTTTACAATGTTTGTAAATATGTGAGCACCATGTACCTATCACGTGATTAATTTATCTGCCTTTGCCTTTTAATTCTTTTTAATAATTGTGGTATAGTATTGGTGTATAACTTGGTGCATCGTCTTCACATATAGAAATATAATTAATGTATACAAAATATTGTCAAACATTTTAAAAGAGTAACGGTGGAGTTTCTTGCCACTTCTTCTCCATACGAAACTACTTTTTGGAAGTGGCGCCTAGAATCAATTCTATTTTTTAATGTAAAATTTGACGTTCAAAAGTGCCTTTATATGGGCCTATTTGAAATAAATGCTTTGACTTTGACTTTGCAAGTCCAAAGTCTGCGCTATTAAGCTTGCTGCTTTTATTGCTTTTGTTGTAATCTATGACTGCGGCCAATTGCTGATCTCGAATTCTTGGTTTGGCGAGCTGAACCACAACCTAACGAGGACGAGAACTATCGGTTTGGAGCTTAGCAGTGCGGGTGCAGTGTAGAATGTCGCTAGCCTTCAACTCACAATTGACTACAGAACCCAGCTGCTTAACAACGGTCTATAGGTTTTCTTGTTTATTTTTAGGAAAACATTGTATCTCAAGGTTGTTGGACCGCGCTTGCTGCTCCAATTAAGTAAGACGCTGACCCAATTTTGAGTAAGAGCTTTTTAACTGGGTATTATCTTCTTAATTCCCTCACAGTATTCTTTAAGGCAACATGTCCAGATTGAAACTCCTCAAATAGCTTAGTATGAAAATTAAGTGATACACTCAATTCTCTCACCTCTTTCCTTATTGTTTCCAACTCCTTATTAATATTACTTACAATAGAGTTATTTTATTTTTGTAACATAGCCGCGAGCTCTCTTTTGATAACGTATTGCACTATTTCCCGAACGTCACAGCTGGTAACTGACTTATTCCCGGGAGAAGAATTTAGAGCAAGTCTTTTATTACCCCTTGTGGCGTGCCAACTATATTTGAAGGGTTAGGCAAATGGAATTGACGCCCTGGATAGGAGGGTCCGTACACGGCTGACTGCAAAGCGAATGCATCACCCACGGTCATCGGTAATGAGACTGCATATCCAGCGAAAGTGTGGAGGTCGAGGTTTTTTAAACGCTAAGACCCTCAACAATCGCGAGATATGCAGTCTCAGGGATTATTTCCTAAAAGCAGACGTGGAGATGCATCGAGATGTGGTCGCAACGGACAAGGGCATCACCCCGTTCTCCTTGGCGAAAGAGAACTGGCGCAAACCTACAGTACTAGACACTAACGATCGTAAGGAAGTATGGAAAGGCAAAGAGCTTCACGGACGCTTTTTCCTCCATGGACCTGTTGTAGACTTTTTGGCGTCTGTACCCTGGTTACGTTTCGACGACCTGTTTGGGGAAACCGAAGGTTTGGTCGGTGTGATGTCAAGGACGGTAAGGTTGACATGTCTTTCCGGTTGTTCTCGTCTTGCTACTATTGTTTATATATTTTAAAGTTTTTTTTTTAAATGTTGTTTTATATAAATATTCAAAAATTTAAAATAATAGTAAACGAAATAATAATAATAAAACATTTATTTCAGGCTACAATGGCCCATGCACATATACCTTACCAAATAACATAAGTATAATAAGTATAAAACAAAGGGTTTGTTAAAATATATAGCTTAAAACTATGTTAGTAGCACTTTCCTAGCTTGTTCTTGTCTTGATAAGTATTTTACTAATTACGTGTGATTCCGGCTATACGAACACCGAAACCGATGAAAATAAAATATATTTGACAACAGTAGCGCTTGCAACCACTTGACTAACGAGGCAATCAGTTACTTTGTTACTGTGTCTTGTATAAACCTTTTTAGTTGGGATTTTCTCGTAGTTAGGTTTTCGTTCTTTTATTTTCATTTAATTCGGGGTAAGGGTTTCATTGAGGGTAGGTAACAAATGGAATTGTCAGTGAAGGATGTTTATTGTCATTGAAAACAGTCAGAGTGAAACATAATTGTTCTGATCTTACTTGGGGCTTATGTAAGAAAAATTATAGATTACCAATGTGTTTTCAGAAAGTACTCTTCTGAAAACACATTGGTAATCTATAATTTATTTTAATTAATAACACTTCTTCTCTTCTCTTATTAGATACCAAACACAATATGTTAATGTAAAATTTATTTTTCGGTTCACATTTGCTTTTAGTTGCAGTTTGTCCAAATAAGACGAGAGACTTATCAGAAAACAGATGATGATGTTATGTATACGCAGAAGGCCTACAACGCTCTGCGCGTGCAATATAATAATGCGCTGAGGATATTGTTGAGGCTGCCTCGGTTTTGCAGTGCATCGATGTTGCGGCGATTCAGGGGTAGCCCGAACAGTATTTTAGCTACACTGGCGGACAAGGTGGATGGACCATTTATCAGCCCAGATATGTAGCCAACCCAGTTCATGTAGGCAATAAAAATTTAAGTATTGAATTTTTATGTTTTTGTGTTTAGTAACATAGGCTAAGTTCATACTAACACTATAGGGATCCCTGGGTCTAAAATTTTTTTTTTGAATTTGAATTTTGAATTATATTCATATTGCAGATTTTTCTCTAATTCATATAACTGGTCAACAATTTTTGTTCAATATTTTTTTCAAATTTTACGTTAAAAAGTCCCGCATTTGGTTATTGAAAAAAAAAACTTTAATTGTGGAAAAATAGAAATTGATACCATTCAACTTTCATGATTTTTTAACATAAATGGAGTCTGTAATCGAGTAACTGACTCAGGAAGTTTCAATTAAGGTTAGTACCGCTGTAAATGCTTTACTGTCTATTATATTATTTATCATTACACAAATGGTGTAAGATGTCTTCGAACCCGGTATGTACTTTCACTTATTATCTTCTCTGGTGCAATACCCTATTTAATTTGTCGTAGGTGTAGAACCAGTTAAAAGGGTTGCACCCGGCCCATTTCCGGGTGTCGAACTATTCATCAGACTTGCGAGCTCTTGGGCCGCTTATAACAACGTATAACCCTTGGAGTTCGAGACCGGTGTGACTGTCTTTCACAAACTCCAATTATATAACAAAATTCATATTTTTATTTTAAACACTGCATATGGCTCGGACCACTAAGAAGCGTATAAATTCTATATTTAATGGGAAAATAACTAGGGACAAGTACAAAGACAGGTCGAATGCAATAATTCAAAAAAAAATAAAGAAACGCATAGAATATCCGATTTCTAATTTCGACTCACAATACTAGTCACACATCTGGTTGCGATAAGCTGAGTCCTACCCTAAACGAACTCTTAAAACAGTTTACAAATTGACAAAAAGCGTTTTGGATCTATTTCACATAAAGAAAAACAAAGAAGCTGAAGAGAGCGTGGAGATTTTTAGAGGAGAGTGAAAGGATAACCATAATGTTGAACCAGTTGGTATTAGACCACGGTAGAAAGCGGTCGATTTAAGGCTAGGCTAAGGAAGTTAGGAGAATTGGTGAATGTCAATGGCCATGTCCGGGCTTTTGTAGGAGAGAGTTTAATTTGATGGGGGGCGAAAGCCTGTGGCGTGCCCACCAACAGAAGGAGGGGAAGGGGCCAGAAGGGCTCCTCTTCGGCTGACTCCCGGCCTGAGAATGGGGGCGATGGACTGCGCATAAATGGCGCTGTTCCGTCTCCTCCAGGGCAACATCAACCACTCTGTCAGAGCTCAGGATCTCTTGCTCCAGAGCATGGCAGAGTGGTCGATTCACGTGGCCGTGGTCGCCGAGCCGTACTGGGTCCCGCCCAGGGATAACTGGGTGGGAGACCTGGACGGTTTGGTGGCCATCATTGGCGGGGCTCTCGTCAGCCCGACTCGGGGGCACGGCTGGGTAGCCGCCCTCGCAGATGGCGTTGGCGTCGTTGGGGCGTATTTTTCGCCCAACAAGAGTCTCGCCGACTTCGAGAGGTTCCTTGTCGAAGTGGGTGCTGTCGTGGGCCAGCTCCATCCTCGCCCGGTGCTGTTGCTCGGGGATCTCAACGCCAAGTCTGCGGCGTGGGGATCCCCGTTGACCGATGCTAAGGGTAAGGCATTGGAGGAGTGGGCGATCACGACTGGCCTGGTCGTCCTGAACCGGGGCTCGGTCCACACGTGCGTGCGGCAGCGGGACGGGTCTATAGTGGACGTGTCGTTCGCTAGCCCTGCTCTCGCGAACCGTGTCCGCGACTAGCGTGTCGCCGCGGAGGTGGAGACGTTGTCTGATCACCGATATATTCGATTCGACGTCTCCGCCCAGACCGCTGGTGGCCGCAAAACATTAGTCCAACGTTCGGACGGCCCGCGCTGGGTGCGTAAGCGCATCGACAGGGAGCTTCTCGAGGAGGCAGCCATTGCTCAGACCTGGTTCCGGGGGTCGTTGCCGACCGGACCCGACGACATCGAGTTGGAGGCGCTGTGGTTCCGCGGGGCAATGACGCAGATATGCGACGCGTCCATGCCCCGCGCCCACGCACAGGGTGCAAGGCGCCAGGTGTACTGGTGGTCCGCCGAGATCGCGCAGCTGCGCATCGCATGCGTGGTGGTGGGACGCCGGTACACCCGCTACCGGAGGAGACATCGTCGGGTACCTGAGGAGGAGGCCACTCGGTATGAGGTGTACCGCGCGGCAAAGCAGACTCTGTGGCTGGCCATCGACGAGGCGAGGACGCGATCCCGGGAGAGGATGTTGGAGACGCTGGACGGGGATCCGTAGGGGCGCCCGTATAAAGCGGTTCGAGGGCAACTTCGAGCCGCGGACAGTCTCCAACCCGAGCTGCTGGAGGAGGTGGTAGCAGCCCTCATCCCGGTGAGAGTGGAGCATATTCCGCCGCCGATGGCTTTGCCCGCAGCCGCAGAGTCCCAGAGGTGACAGAGGGCGGCCGTGATGCGGCTCCGGGCCAAGAACGTGGCTCCGGGGCCCGACGGAATTTACGGCCTGGCTTTGGCCCTCGCTCTGAAGGAGTTGGAGCCCCAACTGAGAGGACTCTACACAGTGTGCCTTGAGCGGGGCCAGTTTCCCAGTCTGTGGAAGATTGGTCCTGCTCAGGAAGGCGGGGCGCCCTGCGAACTCGCCGTCTGCGTACCGGCCCATAGTGCTGCTCGACGAGGTGGGCAAGCTGTTCGAGCGCATACTCGCAGCCCGCCTCGTCGGCCACTTGTGCAGAGAGGGGCCGGACCTGGACGAGAGCCAGTTTGGCTTTCGGCATGGTCGCTTTACCATCCACGCTCCGTCGAGTCCTGGCGGAGGAAACAGTGTCCCGGGGCGGGGTGGTGGTGGCGGTGTCCTTGGACTTCTCCAACGCCTTCAACACCCTGCCCTAGAGCTGCATTCGGGAGGCACTGCGGTACCACCGCGTGCCTCCCGAATTCACCCTCCTCCACCGCATCGTGGGTACTTCGGGAAGTACCTGTGTCGCATAAACAGGGATCCGTACGCCCGGTGTCACCACTGCGTCGACTGCCGGGAAGACACGGCGTGGCACACGCTGGCAGAGTGTGCCGCTTGGGAGGAGCCACCAACGACCAACGGAAGAAGGCAACGACCTGTCGCCGCCGGCCGTCGTGAACGCGATGGTCGGCGGCGCAGAGTCCTAGGACGCAGTTGCCTCCTTTTGCGAAACGGTCATCTCGCAGAAGGAGGCTGCGGAATGGGAGAGAGAGATTTCGACTCTCGACCCGGCCCGCATCAGACGCACCGGGCGTCGGAGCCGGCCCCCCTAAATGGGTCCAGGGGCGACGGATTCGGGGACATCCGTCACCCCCCAACATCAGGACCCGAGAACGCGGCGCGCGTAGTGTTCCGCGCTCGCCGCTCACAGACGTTGCGGGGGACCTGGCGTTGAGATGGCCCCGGCTGGCCCGGGGTTGCGGAAGAATCATGTGTTCCCGCGACCCCGGCCTAGGTGAATGATGGAACACCGGGTTGATTTTTAGTCGGTAAGAGTACGACAGACCCCCCCGCCCTCCCCGGGGCGGGGGACATCCATGAGGAATTTCCAACCCGAAACCAAAAAGAAAAAAAAAGGAGAACGATTAATACTAAATAAGTTAAATATAGTTGAGTTGAAGACCGGATTAGACCAATCTAGTGTTTAGCGTTGTATGTGTGTGTGTGTTTGTTGGTGCGACTGGGTGAGTCTTTCATTATTATAATGATCCTAAGCTAATAGAGTTATTTGAATTTAGGTTCCATGAGAATATGTCCTTTATAATATCGCCGGCGAGACCTTGGATACTTAGGTTCTTCAGATCAATTGCATACATCTCAACTTCTTCATCTGGACCTTGTTTTCTGTTGAACAGCTTATGCCTTTCGACGGAGATATTTTGAGAAAGAAAGAAAAGCTGATAAATTTCTGATTAAAGTGCTTGAGGAAAAATTAGAGATCTTGGAGCGAAAATCGCGTGGCACTGGCATCGAAATTCGAAATTTGCCGAAACCAAATGGTGAGACAAAGGAAACCCTATGTAGCGAAGTTATGCAGCTAGGCAAGACCCTAAATGTTGATATTAACAACAACAACATAAAAGACGTTTACCGTCTGAAATCAAAGGACAATTCAAACCCAGTCGTCGTAGAACTGACTACTGTAATAATGAAGGACAAAGTGCTCAGGGCAGTCAAGAGCTTCAATAAAACAAAAGTTAAGGTAGAAAAGCTAAATACTACGCATCTGAACCCTGGATACCAATCAAAGCCGCTTTATATAGCAGAAACGCTATCTCACAAAACCCAGAAGCTGTACTTTTTGGCGAGACAATTTAAAAATAGTCACGGGTATAATTTCTGCTGGACATCAAACGGGATTGTATATCTTAAAAAGACCGAAGAGACAGCTCACATCCGTATAAACCATGATACGGACCTGGACAAATTAAGAAACACCATATGACTTTATTTTGTTTATACTGTCGATTTGAAAAGGTTGTTGATTTTTATATTGCATGTTTTTTTTCACTTTTAAACACTTAAGCTATTGCTATACATACTTTAGTACACTGTACAAAAATTACTTACACAATAATCTTTATATTAATCCATTATCATATAATTCTGCTGTAAATATTAATGATGAACTAATAGATCATACATTCTCATACCAAAACCTTCTGCTACACAATCTCTCAAATACACAATACATAATCATTCATATATTAAATTATAATATACTCATCACGTCACGACTACACTACTGTCATACACACCTTACAAACAAAATCCATTTGGAATCTCTCATACATTGTACAGCCTACCAACAGTTCTTTTCAAAGGTTGACTACTATTCACTACATAATTGTCTATTTCCCATAAATTCAATGACTTAATTGATTTGTCCGAGGACATTGATGGAGTAAGTGTATCGAAATCACAAACAGCTGACATTGATGAATGTCATATAATAATATCTACACCCTCTGAACAGAACCTCCTAATGTTTACGCAGAACATACGTAGCATCGGTTGTAATATGCCGGAATTGGAAGTTCTATTAACTAGAATGCAACTCAAATGTGATATAATTATACTGACGGAATGTTGGCTCTCTTGCACGTCAGTTATCCCAAACCTTGCGGGATATAGTCATGTAGGAACTACAATCAACCCCAAGCAAAATGATGGCGTGGTAATCTACTACGATGAAAACCTTAGTCTTACTATAGATGAACCTGATATGCAGGAGTGCGATTGTCTGGTGGCTGTATTTGACAACCGTATTGCTATAATAGCATTGTATCGCTCTCCATCCTATAAAAATATAGAGGTATTTCTATCATCGCTTTCGATCGATTTCTCGTTTATATAAACGATCTCACAGGTCTTAAACTTGCCCAAGGAGAAATAATATCATTTGCAGATGATACTACACTCTTTTTTTCCGGTGACACATGGGATGAGGTTTTTGTTGCTGCACAGCTGGGTTTCAACGTTGTTGGAAGGTGGCTCCAGAGTAACATACTGACATTAAATGTAGATAAGACCAAATACATCTGCTTCGGTATAAGGAGAGCAAATTTGGTCTCAACTAACAGTCATCACGGCCAAGATATCTTAGCACATGAGTGTCACTCTGGACTTGACTGCAAGTGCCGTTCACTGGAACGTGTGCCAATGTGACTGTCTGTCACTTATTCCTATTTAATAACAAAATATTATATTTATTCTAAAACCATGCACGTGGTTCGGCCCACTTTAGAAACACATAAAATCTTAATTTTATGGTCTGACAGCTTGACGCGTTACCCTAATAAATAACAAGACATCCTAATTCTTTGCACTTGTAAAATAGTTTAGAACCTCTTAGAAGTCCATTCCATTTCTATTTAATGGCACACGCAAATGGCCACTTATGGCAGCCGTCGTCGCTTGAAAGAAATGTTTAGACAATCGAAACCCATAGTTCTTTACAAATTCTGAGAAAGTTAAAGCGAGGGCGCGTTATTGCAACCAGCTGTGAATCGTAAAAGCAATAAAGAAATAGAAAAATGTGTTTTAAGTCGAAGTTTACAAAAAAATAGTGTGGGAAAGTACCGAGCCCAGATTTTGGATAGTTGGCGGGGGTGTTGAGGAAGGACAGTTGGTCTTAGGACATGACAGGGTTCGGTCGTGATAGCTGAAGAGGGAAAGCTAGTTAAGTTAGGAGGTTGGTGAGTGTTGTGAGCTGGGAGGAGCTGTGTTCGAGGTGAAGTTGGTACTACGTGCGGCATTTCGTGAGTAGTAATCTAATTCCCTACAAAGATATCATTGGTAAGTGTTAAACTCTACTAATAATGTGTCTTTTCCATTGTATTGTTCTCGTAGGCTGATTTGTTTTATGATTTGTAGGTAACATTTAGATAATATCGCTGCAGAGCTATTAATAATCATTTATTCCAGCATAGCGACATTGCGCTATTAATTAACTCTATTCTCTATTGTATTACGTGTCCATCTCCTAATCCATACCCTGACAGATATTTGTCATTTGCGTTTGATTATAGGGAAACGGAGAAGGCCTTCCACTTTATTTGACACTGAGCACTGACGCTCGACTTTTGACGACTTTGACCTGTAACATGCGCAACCACATACGGAAGGCAGAACCGTTAATACTCTCAGTTCATTTAAAACAACATATGCTATAAAGTCGATCTAAATCGGCATTATAAAACAATCAAACGTTAGTGATAATTACTGCTTCCAAAAAGGTTTGGCCACACAACTCTACGAAAGGCTCGTTATATGCACGTCTCCGGGGAGAGGGGGTAGGCTTCACACACTTCCCCAAACTGGATTGGTAGTCGTTCTAAGAACGCTAGGGACCGTGTCTCGATAAAACCTACACCCGGCATATGGTACGCCAATTTCTAAATCGACACTATTTATCGAAACACGTCGATTTGGACGCTTTGCCGCTTACAGCCGCACTGTATCCACGAAATGGGGAAGGTTAACGAGATGTGAGGTGACGAATTAACCACCTCGGCAAACACCGGGTACGATCGCATTGAGTTTTGCTACAGACTGAGTCTACGGTACGCTTGTGCGATATTTTCTGTTATTCTAGAAATGGGGCTAGGCTGCCTTAAAGATGATATTAACATTAGCACGCGTTTAGAACTTTATACTCAATACTTGTCTCACTCAATGGCAGTTGGGCTTCGTAGTTCACTGTCTCTAGGATTGAGTAAGACATTTATATTGTGCTTAGGGAACATGTTCTACTAAAATCGTATATTGTCTCAGAGGTTTTATGCGTTAGGTTTAGTAGAACACGTACAAAGAGACAAACGTTGTAAAACGGTTCCCCGTCTCACTGAAATGGGTACATCATACACAGATACATTAACGTAGCTATTATTGATTGATTAAAGCGCAAGCGTAACGATTCCCGTACCTCTTCACATTATGAAGATTCTATTACAGGTATTATTAGCGCTACCTGCGAGAAGGAAGACAGACCGCGGTAGGAAACGGTCGGTGTAAGGCTAGGCTAAGAAAGCTAGGAGAATTATTGAGTGCCAGAGGCCTTGTCCAAGTGGGCTGTTGTAGGAGAACGAGTTAATATTAAATAAGTAAAATATAGCTGTGTTGAAGCACAGATTTAGTTTATTATTATTCTATCATCTAGTTTTAACGTAGTATGTGTTAGTGTTTGTAGGTGAGACTGGGTGAGCCTTTAGTTATTATAGTTATCCTAGGCTGATGGAGTTGATAGTCATTATAACTAATCAGACAGACAGGTGTTGCTGGGGAGTTTGTTGCGCCACTTCTTCTCCCCAGCATAAGCACTAGGAAGTGGTGACGGGTGGGCTCTTTGGGGCTGTCTATAGACTTTAAAGTGAGTTGATTCACAACTCTATTAATAATGCTTGAGTTTGATACTCTATTCTCATAACTAGTAATTCTTGAATGTTGTATTCGTTGCCTTTGGCCGATACTAGAACTCTAAACTTTATTTAGTAATAATCCTCGAGTTTTGATTTCTCAACTCAAATTATCTAGTAATTCAAAGAATTATTATATTCTTTATCTTATACTAATAACTCGGTCAGACTGACATGAGCACGTGTCTTGCAAATATGCTTGTTGTGCAAAGAGTGAACTTCCGGGGGTTTGGGTGACCACAACTATCTCATATCCAGTCTATGGACTGATAGGGACCATGTCTCCTTAAGAGCATGATGCAGACGCAATGCCGCTAGAACTAGCCGCTCCGTTGCTAGACAAGGATAGTCGCACGGTTGCCGCAGGAAAAGCCGCTTCGTCACGTTTATCAGTTCGAGAGAACTGCTAGGGGCCATGACTCCAAAAGAGCATGATGTCGACGCTATGCCGCTGTAAAGCCGCTTGCGTCACTTTATGGAAGTGTATCTCTGAGTACTCCGAGTGTAGATGCGAGGTATTGTGTGAGTTACGATTGATCAAATACCTATTACGCGATAGCGTTTGGGTTACTCACAAGTTTATATAATAATTTACTCTGCATCCCTCTATTATTTAGTTTTCTAAAATCACTTCCAATATATTTCATAACTATGAATTCTCAAGTATCGTCTAATATTGATACACTGTTTCCTTGCCTTATTAATAATATCAAGGCATTTGGCTTCTATAAATTTGGGAATTCACTTCTATTATCGGTGGGAGAGTGACCAAGTCTGGTGACGAGCTCTACAGGGCCGCACGGGGTTGGGGTGCGGCCTTTTCCCCTTAGGGGGAAACCGACCTTAACGCTAATATTAACATAATTAGGAAAAACGAAAAATTTATCAGCCTAGGGTAATTTAGGTACAGTCACACCAAATATTAAATATCTTGGTGTAACAATAGATAGCAGTCTCAACTTCAAAGAGCACATACGACTCCTGAGCGGCAGGATAAGAAAGCTCATATATATTTTAAAAAATCTAAGGCACGTTGCAGATCCTGTGCTGCTAAAGCAAATTTATTTCGCACTCTGTCAGTCGCTTCTTGCGTATTGTATATCTTCTTGGGGAGGTGCGGTGAAGACTGCGTTAAAGCCATTAGAGGTCGCCCAACGTGCAATTCTAAAGGTGAGCCATTTTAAGCCGCTTTATTTTCCTACTGCTACACTGTATCAGCTTTGTGGAGTCATGACTGTTAGACAGTTATTTATAATAAGTGTCACTCTTCTACAGCATAGCAAGCAGGTATATGATGCACGAATCCACCAAAAACGAAGAGCTGACTTGGTTTGTGGCAGAATTACTCTCTTTAGAAGTAAATTTAGCCAAAGCTTCGCGAACTTCATTGGGCCCTTTCTTTACAATAGATTGAACAGGGCGTTAAATATATACCCACTTACAAAAATTCAATGCAAAAAAAAGGTGTCTGAATATCTACGAAAGCTAAATTATGAAGAGACTGAACTTCTGATGCATATAACACAATGATTACGTTAGCATTAAACTGTTGGATTGATACTTCACACAGATCAAACACACATATTTCCAAATACTAAACTTCTCATGGAGTACACACACTTTCACACATCTCCCACACACCCTCTCTCAATTCATACACTCACACTTCATCCCACACAATGAGAGGTCACGCATTCATACTCTACATATTATAATAGCATTAAAAATTTGTAATACCTATGTGTAAAATAACACTAACTGTTACATACCTTGTAAAAAATATTGTTAATGGCTATGATAAGTGTAAAATTATCTGAGGGGATTTGCGCTGATAGCCGAAATACAGGTTTTGCCTAGTTCATTTGTATTCATAACTAGCCTATATTTAAAGTGTAAAAATTTTGTAAAAAATCTAGAAATAAATAAATACTTAAAATACTTTAAATTTACACGCGGCGTAAAATATTCTTCAAATTTGGCGAGTAGGTCCTTGTATGTGATCTTTTCTATTTCCTTATTGAACGAGTAGAATATCTGAAGAGCGTCCGGGCCTATTGTTTGCAATAAAATAGCTACCTTTCTTTTGTCCGATTCGTTTTCCAAACGGTTGGCAATTATATAATTGCCTAGAATAGTTTAAAAATTACGCCAAGCCAAAGCCATGTTCGAGGCGTTGACATCGAGAGGTACTTGGTGGCAGGGGACGACTTGTATTTGCATTTTTTTCGGCCATTTTAGGACTGCACCATGCGGCGACGTTCAAAGTTTTTTATTTTTTACTTACTTTTTATACCACCACCAGACCAGACCAGACCAGATGTATGAGCGTAAACGAGGCAAAAGGAGTATGTAAGGATCGTAGCAGGTGGCGTTCTGTGGTTTCTGCTTACCCCCATGGGAAGAAGGCGTGAGTTTATGTATGTTACTTTTTATAGGCTGGCTTGTCTGACTTCTAAAGCACTTCTGACACCATGTTCTGTTACGTGCGCAGGTTATGGGTTGCAGGACTTAACTTTACTCTTTACGATGTGTGTATTCAGCCATGACGGATGGATGATAACAGCGACAGGAAATGGACCAAGACACAGATAATATTTATTTTTCGTAATTCGGATACACATACGTAACACTGGGGAGTTTGTTGCGCCACTTCTTTTTCCCCAAGCTCACACTAGGAAGTGGTGAACGGTGGGCTCTTTGGGGATGTCTATAGACTTTCAAGAGATCCACAACTCTATTAATTAATGATGCTTGAGTTTGATTCTATACTCTCATAGCTAGTAATCCTTGAATGTTGTATTCTCAGCCTCTGGCCGATACTAGGGCTTTCAATTCTATTTAATAATTATCCTTCAGTTTTGATTTCTCAACTCTTATCATCTAGTAATTATTGAACGTCTCATATCAATTCTTTATCTTAGATCAATAATTCGCTCAGACTGACATGAACACTTGTCTTACAAATATGCTTATTGTGCAAAGAGTGAACTTTCAGGGGTTTGGGTGACCACATCTATCTCATATCCAGTCTAAGGACTGATAGAAACCATGTCTCCTTAAGATCATGATGCCGACGCAATACCGCTGGAACTAGCCGCTCTGTTGCTAGACAAGGACGGTGGCACGGATGCCGTGGGGAAAGCCGCTTGCCGTTTGCCGCTTATGGAAGTGTTGCTCTGAGTACACCGAGTGTAGATGTGAGTTATAGTGTGAGTAACGACTGATCAAATACCTATTACGCTAGCGTATGGGTTACTCACAAGTTTATATAATAATAAACTTTGGTATATTGGATTTTTCTATATAGAACTTCACAGTAGGAGACCGGAGTCTCGGTTTGTGCCCAGTTGATGGCAATAGGCACGCCCCCTAATACGTGGGACTTGAACATAACTTCAGCAGCGGAGTTACACCCCGGCGTTTTACCTCCTCGCGCCACTCCCATACGTGCACCAGGGCTTTTAATGTTTAAATGTTTATTTTCCAAAAAACAGTGTAATACAATTTCCTTATATTTCCTTATAGAATATATATGTAGCTAGGTTACATTCAAAATGAAAACAGTAATACATAAGACGCAAAGGAAGCATTTTGCTTACATTGATACTGATGGATTGATACAGCCAAGAAGCACATGCAAAAGTGATATTATACAGTAATTTGAAAATTAAAACATTGTCTAGATCTAAAACAGTGAAATTAAAACAATATATTAGGTTATAGGAATATATAGAACGCAATGTGCACTATTTGTAAGAGTGTGTGTGCGCGAGAGGGTGTGTGTGTGTAGGTATGCGTGGATGTGTTACGAAATAACCTTTAAGAGACATTCGGATTCACTGAATGATTGGGCTAGCAGCCATTTGCGAACAATCCTTTTGATTTGGCTTGTTCTGGAGTTACTTATGCTACATATTCTTACAGCATTGTTGTAAATGTAACTGAGCAAGAATTATTGCATGAATGTTGTGCGAAAGTTGTACGTGTCCTAATCGAGTTTTCAAGTGTGCTTACACTTGAAAACTCGACGTTTGAGAAGCTGCGAGTATTCCGGAGTCTGTGTTATGATTTTATGCTGTTTCAGTACCATATTGAAGATATATAACTGTCGGACATTGAGTAATGCGGCTTCTTTCTACAGAAGGGCTGTCGGGTATCTGAAAGGTTTTTTGAGCATGACTTTCATAACCGATCGCTGGGCTCGTTCGCTTTGGATCATGGTGGTGATTCCAACTCCAAACCATACTGATAAACAATAACACAGAATTGACTTACATAATGCCACATATACCATGTTTAAAGTTTTTTTATTGGCGGAGTTACGCAAGAGTTTCATTTTGTGAATCAATTTTCTGGTGCGCTTTGCCACCAGGTCAATATGGGGCTTAAAAGAGAGCCGCTGGTCTATTAAAACCACTAGATATTTTATACATTATATCTCTTTTCTTTTCCGGCAGGTGCACCCTCTCCGGGTTACAGGTTGCACAGTGGATAACGATGCCATGTGGTAGTTTGGGCGCTGAGGTCTTTGTTTTGTGACAGAAGATAGTAGTCTTATGCACCGATTTCCGGGATTTGGACAGTGTCGTCAGAATAGCATATTTTATCTGCATTTTGATCTAATGTACGATGATTATCATTTATGTAGATGAGGAACAGAGTAGGGCCGAGAACACTACCCTGAGGAACCCCAAATATAATATTTTTGACAGCTGATGTTCTCACCCACTTCCACACACTGGCTGGTTAGTTAGATAGGGTTTAAACCAATCTTATGACAGCCCCCTGATGCCAATGAGCTCCAGTTTATTTAGAAGTATGGGTTTGGCAACGGTGTCAAACGCTTTGGCAAGATCTTAAAACACTCGGCACTTTTTGTTATTGTCTAGATAAGACGTTACTAGCTTGGTCAGGAGACTTACTGCATCTTCAGTAGAGTTTCCACTCCTGAAACCAAACTGTTTATTGGAGATCATGTTGTTCGATTCTAAGAAAGTAACAAGGCGTTTGTTCATCACCTTTTCCAGAATTTTAGAGAAGATTCCTGTTGAAGACTCTTCAACGGGGGGAGTATGTTGAGACCGCTCCCCTCAACATGGCCGCGCGCTGGCTGGCTTGTTTGCATTTTTAAACCGACCGTTGTAATTTCAATTTCATTTCTTATTTTATTATACTTACATGTAATGCAGTCCACTACAGTTTTCATTTTGCTCCACTACGATCTATCGTCGCGACCATTCCTAATAACGATATAGGTCTATAGTTCGCAGGGCTGTGCTTTGATCCATGCTAGTGTATAGGGGTGACTCTGGCTTCTTTCTATTTATCGGGGAATATACCTGTACTTAGACTAAGGTTGATGATGTAGGTTAGTGGAGTTAAAATTTCACTTCTAAACTCTTTAACAACTTTTGGTGTAAGACCATCAACGCCGGCAGCGCTGTTACTATTAAGGTTAACAATCAGTTTGCTAATCTCAAAAACATCAGTAGGTTGCATAAAGAATGTAACCCCTTGTGGTTCTCCTAATTTTTGTTAAGAAACCACTGACTCCTGGGTTTCATTCATGTCAGTGAGAATTTAGCTTGCCAAATGTGTGCCAACAGGAGAGAAATATTCGTTGCAATACGAAGCCTGCGTTGCCTGGTGTACAGGTGTCGCGCAGCCATGCATGCCTCGCACAAAGCCGTCGGCTCTGGCGACCACCAGCACACCTGGCGCCAGGAACGTCCGGGCAAAACCCAGGGCATTGCCACGTCACATATTTCGGGCATGGCCTCCCAGAACCACTCCGCCTCGTCGTTGATGTCAGCAGGCCTGTCCGGTGGTGACACCCAGGCCTGCATGATTGAGGCCTGCAGGAAGAGTTCCTTGGCATTGAAGTCCCCGAGTAGAAGCACGGGGAGGGAACGGAACGCGACGACGACGATTCTCAACTCCGCCAGGGAGTTGTGGAACTCGGCGAGAGTTCGGTTCGGGGAGAAGTATATCCCTACCACAACTATCTCCCCGAACCGGGCTGCCACGCAACCCCGTTCCCTCTTGACTGCCTCGAGGGACAGGGTACCGGCGACGGCCTCATAGTTGCCCTGTGATTGTTTATTGATTCACTCCCAACGTTGCAGGTACTGTTCAGTATTCGGTTTTTATTTCTTCTCATATTCATAAATAATTTAAATCTCGTCACGAAATATATAAAAAATTGCAATATTTTTCAGTCAATAGACACACACACAGTCTAAATACTGTACTTTGACTTGCTAAACTACAAACTTTTTATGTTAACACATTTATTTGAATCAGGTAAATATGATCGCACAGATTTGAAAAAAATAGCCCCAATGGGCGACTGCTTTATGAACGAACGAGAGTGAGGACATTACAGTGCTCCCAAAGTGATAATGCGCATAGAAATCTTCGTCACTGTTCGGCAACGGTAGTATTCCCCGAGCGTCGGAAGACGATATGTATATAGAGTGGTTAAGTGCATTTTCTTCATGCATAATTTAGTAGAATTATGTGTTTTGTGCTAAAAGAGATAAATATTGATTTATCAATAACGAAATTTTATTCGATAATTCTATGTAAGTAAATAGCGAGGATAACCACACGGTTGCGAATATGCTACAATATTTGTTGGATTGATTTACTTCGAAAATTTTATAGGACTGTTCAAGTGTCTTACTGATGCGGGTGTAATGATGGAAGAAAAGAAGGTTTAAATAACACAAGGTTTATATTAGAAGAAGAAAAAATGGTTTTCAAACACAGGTTTACATTAAAATCTTAGAAATCTAATCATTAAAATCTCAGTTCAAAAGTATAATAATATTACACCCGACGACCACGATAATTATTCTGTATGCTGGAATATCCTCAATAATCGTATATACGAATGATCTTAACATCTCATCTTAACAATCTTATGAATATCCCAAACCAGCAACAATCATCGAATCATATTAAACGCATTCACGACACTACGCACGAGAGCGTGAATGCTATCAAGAATCTGGGAGTCGGTGTGTCTTTCTGGGACCCTTTCCTGGTATGTATACTCGTATTGTCTCAAAAATTGGACTTGGACACATACGAGGATTGTCTACAAGCCTTAAAATCCCCGCGAGAGTTATAGTCACGTGCCAGTGCTGGTTGCTTACTTAATTTCCGCTCTATTTGGAAAAATTTAGCAATCGATTTTGTTTTCGACTCGCCTATTTTTTTTTCCAAAATTTTCTTCGAATGGTATTTTTACGACGTAGCTTCCGTTTTTCCGTCTAGAGGTCGAAGATTGGTAAAATTCGGTGCATTTTTGATCTTCTTCTGATAGTGCTGAAGATTCACGTATGTCCTCCACTTTCCAAAATTGCTGAATCTATTCGATAAAAACAAATCTATTATTGAATATTAAAGAAGACAAAATTACCGGATTCCACGAAATTGAAGGATTGCAGTCTCCTGAACCCGCTAAAAATGCGTTAGTAATAATTGTACGTGGTATATTTGTAAATTGGAAACAGCTGATATAAGCTGTTATGCATTCATTTCAGAATGTCAAAACTTCTTAGTTAAATCCATTTATTTATTTCTTCATAGAAATAAATAAATGGATTGATAAAGTACTACAAAAGTTATTCGAAATTGGTTTTAACGTCCGTATTTTTGTGTCCGATAAAGGGTCTGATTTATGGAAAGCTGCCAAACAAAGATCAGTTTCAATTGAAAGACCATATTTTTATGAATAATAGAAAAAAATATTAAAGTTTTGATGCGCCGCATCTAATTAAAAACGTTCAAAAAAACCTGACGCAATTTAATTTCCACTCCGGTGATTCTATAGCGAAATACGATCATATTGTAAAGTTTTATAATCAGGACTTCAAAAAGAGTTTAAGGCTTGCACCTAAACTTAACAACAGTCATATCAAACCCACAAACTTTGAGAAAATGAAGGTTTGCTATGCGACACAGCTTCTTAGCAAGTCCGTTGCAAATGGCATTCGTACGTTTAAAGATGAGAGACACAGCTAACTTTTTAATGATGATGGATAATTTGTTCGATTCTTTGAATACATCTTATCTGAGAAATAGTTATGAATATAAAAGAGCGTATGAAGGCAATGAGTCACAAAAGGCATTTTCCAAACAGATGTTAAGCTTTTTCAAACATTTAAAATTAAAGAATCCAAAGAATGGAAATTACGTCACATCAAGTGTTAGATTCATTGATGGTTTCCAAATAACTATTACATCCATAATGCTCTTTTTCGATCTTCAGCAGCATCATAAAAACCTCCAAAAGGCGGAAATTGTGCAGATGATTTCGGAACTCTACTCGTTCAAACGACGGACGAAAAAGTTACTAGCGATGCATTACCGGTATCAACTAAAGAAATATCAAATACAGATTATGAAGAGTTTTCCAGCATCCAAATTACTAGTTCGGATTACAATCAGCTAGATATGCCAGAAAAAAATGCAGTTTTTTTTATATTAGTGGGTATCTTCTTAAGCGTTGTTTGGAGAAACATGATGATTGTCACGCTTTGAAGACGTGTGTGAAACCCGATCAAAGAAGCCACAATTTGAGCTCAGAGAGTCGGTATTTAAGGTACCGGGACAACAATAAGATTAATTCGCAAAAAAATGATTGTACCCAGCGACGATTTTGAAAAAAATTGAGAAAATATTCCGAACTTCATTTCAAACCAAACATATAAATTGCAAAGTAGCTGCAGGTATCTACTACCAAGTAAAAGATACTTCTTTTTTCTCCACCTTGTCTATGTTTACCAAAACAATTTTTAATTCATCTTTATATTAGAATGCGGATTTTTTATACTTTAAAATTTAATAATAAAGCATTTCGTACGTCTCAGTCGAGGCGCAAATATTTTTCTGTCTCAAATTTAAAAGACCGATCTGTTATTCAAACATAAACATGGATTTTAATTAAATCTACCAATCAAAACACAACACGCATTTTTATTGAACACTTCCTATTGAATTCACAAATTATTTTATTTTTTTTATATAAAAATGTCTATTTACAATCACAAAACTAAATGGAAAGACAAAGTAGGCAAATGTAATTAAAATACTGAAGGCGGGCAGCCCTATCGCGTGTACCGCGAGGCTGTAGGCATTTATTTCAAAGATACGGCCGAGTTACAACTGTATGATAATATTACCGTGTCATAAGCATTACGCCTTGTTACCCAAAAAAACATAAACATGCCTAGATAGAATTGTGCATTTTGTTTGTGTATTCCTTTTACTTATAGGATGCTAGGCCATTAGTCAAAAAACATACACCAAAATGTAAAACCCCTATTCCATAGACCAACCTTCCACTACAAAGAACAAGCATTTTCAATATATCATCCCCGGGACTACGATAATTTGAGACCTCCACGCGGGTAGAGCCGCGGAAAAAATCTAGTGAGTTCAAGTAAACTCTCCAGTTTTCAGCCAAACAACTACTTAAATACGTTTTTGAATATTCGAACGAAATGTATTTTGTAGGAAGTCGTAGGCGAAAGCCGGTAGGTGGGTTTATTCTGTGGTATATTTTGAGATCGAGATATGATGTTTTTATTATGGACTCGCTGTAACTTTCTTATTGTTATTTTTCAATTTAGCGAGCAAGAGAAAATTGCATGCTCATTGATATTGAAAACCTTATTTAAACGAAATACCATCATATTCAATACTAGACCCACATGAAATTACATACATACAGATTAAATTACAAACATACAGATGTCATGTCTCTAATTAGTATATAAAAAATAAACGAAAATGAAAAAACAAAAATATGTTGTAACTTTACAGATAGATGTTTCCTTTCAGAAAAATGCTGAGCTCCTGAGCATTTTCAAGTCTACATTTAACTTCTGATAACTATTTACAAACCTGTTTCTGCAATAAAAGACTTAAAACAACTTTCGTCCTTAGCATGGATTTCATTGCCAAGCGGAGGTGGAAAACTTAGTTACTCAAGAAATTTTCGAAGTAATCCTTCGTTGACCTTTTGGAATATCGGAGAATTCTTGGTTGATCCTTGACAAAAAGAATAAGATGAGTAAGTATGCAATGAGTAAAATGTAAATTCAGGGAAATTATTTGTTTATCAAATTGACTACCAACTTAAATTTCCCGAATATTCAAATCTAAACTGTCATGCTTTGACAGCTATATGCAATGGCTATATCACAGCAAATTTACGTAGTGTGTCAATTTGATAAACAATTAATTAATATATAAACATCACTCACATGACACAACTAAGTTATCGTAACATAACATTTAACTTATAGCATAATATTAGCCTTGAAATTATATAAATGAATTGTTGTGAATTGAAATGAATTCTAATGTTTCTGCAAAAAAATAGCCTAAAATAAATATAAACGGGAAGCCCTCAGCAGCAGTACCTACTGCTCTTTATTATAATAAGATGGTAATTACGTGGCACACTCAGAAAGTTTTGCGAAAATAAAAATAAATGTTCTATATGTAAATATTTTTATTAAATCTTTTCAAAGTACTCCACTAGCCTCTATACAAAGTTTCATGCGTCTGAACGAGTTTTCGAAAAACTTTTTCAGGCCGCCGTAGACACCTCGTTTACAGTCTGCTCGAACGCTGACAGCGCATCTTCCGGCGACGAAAATTCCATCCCTTTGAGCAAATTTTATTTATAAAAAGAAGTCAGTCGGTGCTAGGTCAGGGCTGTTAGGACGGTGACCCAGGAGTTTGACCGGCGTGCTGTCCAGGAAGTCCCTCGTTTGGAGCGCGGTGTGCGAAGGTGCGTTGTCGTGGTGGAGCAGTAGCCCGCGGAGCCCTGTGTTTGGTCTCTTGTTAAACACAACTTGTTAACACGCCGAGACGTGCCTGCTTCAAATTCGTTTATCACATTACGGCACCATTCCACCCGGGCCTGCTTCTGAGCATCGGTAAGGTTGTGCGGCACCCACCGTGCAACTCCTCACTAATTATTACTCATAATTTATTTTTAGAAAACTTTTTGTTTTCTAAAAATAAAATATACGCTTTAAACCACATAAATTACCCTCGACATTTAACATTATTTCTCAAACAGGTAAATGAAAAAAAATCACTGAGACGATTCTAAGACGCAATTGCAAGTAACGATGCGAAAATTCTATCCGGTGCGGAACTAAAACGCAGCCAGTGAGGAAAAGAGCCGTACATGAGTTTAAATTCCATCCTCGTTCTAAAGGAGACTAAAGGAGAGTTAAATAAAAACCCGTCTACTGAAAAGTCACGCTCTAAAAAGTACGAAGCAAGAAAAAGGTACACAAATGGTCAGTATAGCCGGAACAACAATTTTTTTTATTAATGTTAATTCTGTTAGTTTAATTTTTTTTTTGTTATTTTTTTTTCCTTCATTTTATTTCTTTTACTATTTGTATTTCCTGTGCGTGTCCCAAATAAAATATTTTTCTTTCTTTCTACAAAATTCCTTATTATCATTAAGACCAAGACGCTTCCAACAATACCTCATTATTTTGTCAAACTATGATACCAGTAAAAATCAAAACCTTGCTTTTTGCTTCGCGGTAGTCGGGTAGGAACAAGACATCTGTTGTTCTGTATACACATGTAGTGTAGCGAAATAAAAAAAGAGAAAGCCTTCACCATATATACGTACAATTTTAAAATAAAATAAAAAAACACCGAAAATATTAAAGATGAAAAGGTGAAAAAGATAACCAACATTTTACAGAAAAAATCTGAAAAATTGCAGTTATGAACAATTTTTCAAAGAGTAGATTAACCTAGTAAAACTCAGTGGAAGATTGTTTTTTACGCAAGTTATTTTGTATCATAAACCTATTAAAATAAAACCAATTGTAATTGTTTCCAAAAACAGGCCTCAATACGCAAATTACTATCCCTTTACGATATGACACACTAAGTTGAACCCTGGGTCAGTAAATAGTAAAACTATTGATATCTAGAAACTAATTAAATTACTCGTATATCCATTATCGATGGAAGAAAATTCTGCCAAGAAACATCAGTGAGAGAGAAAAAAAACATTTTCGACCGCAAGCAGTGACATAGGGAGCAAGATGAACTTGCTGCCGGTCGCTCCGGCAAAAAAACATTGTAATCAGTAGATCATGTCAATAATAAATGAAGATAACTATTATTATTATTACTATATTATATCTTATTATAACTATTTTAATTTAACTATTAACTTAAAATAGTAAATAAAATAAACAATTATATGAACTCACTAGCTGACCCTGCAAACGTTGTTTTGCTTCTTTTTTTATAGTTTACGTCCTATTCTCAGACCTACTGAATATAAATTCAAAATTTCATAAGATAATCGGTCGAGACGTTTCGAAGGAGTTTTGTTACAAACACTGTGACACGAAATTTTATTGGATTAATAAATTATATGAATAAAATTTAAATGAATACTAATAGCACTGAAAATTAATGATCAATTCACCATGAGAATAAAATTCACTGTAAATGAGGAATATAAGAGGGAATTAAAAGTGAAGACGGATAAGATATTTGATGATACGAATGATTACAGTCTAGAAGAAGTATGGGAGATAGCAAAAGATAGTATGGTGCAAGTAGCCACAAAAGTATGTGGTCTGTCGCAGAGGAAGTGTGGTAGTAGAACGAATGATTCTTGGGTAGATGGTGAAGTAAAAGAGGTTGTGAGGAAGAAGAAAGAGGCCTGACTTTATGTTAGCCTGTAAGGCCCAAAATAGGATGAATCAGGCAACAAATGTGACCGATGATTTGGAAAGAGTGAAGAAGAAATACTCCGAAATGAAAACGAAAGTGAAAGAGATGGTAAAAATTAAAAAGGATGAAAAAGAAGAAAAGTATAACAGGAAGTTCTCTGATAACTTCAGAGCCAATGTTAAGCTGTTCTGGAAACAGGTAAGATTGGCTCGCGGAGTGACAGGAATATCGAGTATGAATGTTATAAGAGCAGAAGATGGATGTATACTGAGCGAAGAAAGTAAGGTCTTGGAACGCTGGAAGGGATACTTTGAAAGTTTGTTTAGTTGTCAGGATAGTGTGCAAGGAGTGGGTAACTGGGCAGACGCCAGTTTTGAAGACCCAAGCTCAGAAATAGACGAAGAGAATGATATAGAAATAGATGAGATTGTAAGAGCGCTGAAGGTGATAAAAGTCGGCAAAGCTGCAGGGTACGACAGAGTGTCTGCTGAAATGCTTAAGGGCGGTGACGGGGTGGTGGCAAGCCTGCTGTACCTAATCTTTAATATGTGTTGGAGATATGGCCGTGTACCGGATGATTGGTGTAAGGCTGTAATCGTACCACTATATAAGGGAAAAGGCTCTCAGCAGGAGTGTAAAAACTACCGTGGCATTAGTCTTTTGAGCGTTGTCGGCAAACTGTATGCGAAGGTTTTGATAAATAGAGTGATAAGAGTGACAGATGAGAAAATATGGGATGCGCAGGCAGGATTTAGAGAGGGAATGGGCTGTATGGACCACATCTTCTCCTTAAGATGCATAGCCGAAAAACATCTGGCAAAGCATAAGAAAGTCTACTGTGCTTTCGTGGACTTGGAGAAGGCCTATGACAGTGTGTGGAGGGAAGAACTGTGGTCGACACTATCCTTGTACGGGGTGGACTGGCGCTTGGTACGTGCACTGAAATCCTTACACAAGGATTCCAGTGCTTGTGTTAGGATAAATGGGGCATACACGAACTGGTTCTCCATCTCGAGGGGTGTTAGACAGGGTTGTGTAGCGTCACCGTGGCTGTTCAACCTGTACATGGATAACTGTCTGAAGGATTTGAAAGAGGGTGAATGTAGATTGACGATGAATGAGTTGCCTGTTAAGTGCCTGCTCTATGCAGACGATCAAGTGCTACTTGCATCGTCAGCAGAACAGTTGCAAGACATGGTGACTGTGATGGATGAAGCATATAAGAGGAAAGGAATGAATATAAATGTGAATAAAACGAAAGTCATGGTGTTTGAAAGAGAAGAGGATGTATCGGTGTGTGATGTGAAAATAAATGGTAAGAGTGTGGAGCAAGTAAGTGAGTTCGTATATTTGGGGAGTCTGTTTACAAGGGATGGAAAGATTGATGGAGATGTCGAAAGGAGAGTGAATGCGGGAAATAAAGTGAATGGTGCTACACATGCAATTGTGACCAACCAGTTGATGCCCAAGAAGGCACGACTGGCTGTTCACAATAGTGTGCTGGTGCCTACGCTTATGTATGGAAGTGAATGTTGGGTGTGGCAAAAGAAGCATGAAAGCAGAATAAATGCTGTGGAAATGCGTTCCTTGCGGAGCATGTGTAGTGTGACTTTGAATGATAGGCTGAGGAATGATGTGATAAGGCAACGATGTGGTTTAAAAGAAGATGTAGTGACAAAAATTGAAAAGAGTATGCTTAGATGGTTTGGTCATATTGAGCGGATGAATGAAAGGAGACTAACAAAAGGTATTTACAAGGCAGATGTGAGTGGAAACGCCGGGAGGGGACGCCCTAGGAAGACATATAGTGACCTTATTGGTGATGTTCTTCAGAAAGGTCAGGTGCGAAGTACTCTCAACCGGCACTCGTGTATGACCAGATGTATGAACGTAAACGAGGCAAAAGGAGTATGTAAGGAACGTAGCAGGTGGCGTTCTGTGGTTTCTGCCTACCCCCATGGGAAGAAGGCGTGAGTTTATGTATGTATGTATGTATGTATGAGATTTACACTGAAAAATAAAAATGATATGATGACGTATAACAGACACTGCTACGATCGAGACACAAATATATAAAAAGAATGGGCGTAAAAAAAATTGTGAGAGAAAGGAGGCCGGCTTCGTTCTCATCCCTACTCTAATGTTGAAGATTAATTTAAATTTGATCGAACAGAATAATCCCACCCTTATCATTTAGGAGTATGAAAAATAGATGTTGGAAATATAAAATATAAATTTTATACAAATCGGTCCAGCCGTTTCGGAGGAGTTTGGTAACAAACATTGCGACACAAGAATTTATATATTAGAGAGTAGCTGACCCCGGAAACGTTGTTCTGCTTCTTTTTTTTTCAATAGATGTTTGCCGATTCTCAGACCTACCCGATATGCACAAAATTTCATACAAATCGGTCCAGCTTGGAGCGGAGTTTGGTAACAAACACTGGGACACGAGAATTTTATAAATTAGATATAATCTGTCAATAGGTAAGCTGATTCTGGAGAAAGACATGAACATTGTCTTGAGTTAAGCACAGCGACCAATATAAATAAACAAGGTTTGAATGTGGCAGTTAATGCTACAGTAGCTACATTCAAATGATTCTAAATAGTGCACAATCACAAACCGTTATTAATCTACACAATATTCCTAGAGTTAATCTAGTCTTGGGATTTGTACGTAGCTCCTACCAGACGAAATTTCATTTGTAGCTTTCAATTCAAAGCACGTGTGTTGAAATCCTCTGAAATTAAAGGCCGCTCTATTCTGGACGGTAAATAACGGACAGATTTCTCAAGGGGACGGCTTAGCAGTAGTTGCAAATTAATCGAGACGCGGAGAAAGTCGGGAGCATTAAAAGGAGATTCACTGTGGCGTCACGTGGGTAACACGTCTCGTGAATGTTCCGCGGTCGCCGCCGCCGCTTTGTTTTATTCTGATAAATGTATCGCGTCACCACCAGCTTGCTTTATCGCCTTTATTATTAACTGCACTAATATTTTATTTCCAAGTAAACGATATCACGCTGCAGTATGAAGTGTTATAAAGTGGCTTCTGCTTATTTTGTGTTTTATCCAAAAAAAAAAAAGGAATTGCAGCGAGACTTCTGTGTAATCTGATCGTAATGTGTTTGTTATACATGTACTTTCTAAGTGCCGATTTCACCAATTTTACTGAACGCGTTCAGGACATCTAAAACGCGTTCAAGAACTGTCAGTGTCAATATTCCATAGAAAATAATGACACTTACAGCTCTTAAACGGAGTTTATTTGATCGCGTTTAATTTCATTGGTGAAATCGGACCTACGGCCTTGTGTTCCTTGGTTGTGATGGTACTTATACTGCATCTGCAATGCATATTTAATTTTGGTGATTTGTCAAGCTTTTAGAAAAAGTAATTTGTGGGTGTCCTTTAGGTACACCTCTGCCCAACCCTTCGGGGAAACAAGGCGTAATGTTATGTGTTATGTTGTTTTAGTAAAAAATAATACCAACTTTTGCACAATTCAGAGAGTTACGTATGGCCAGATCGAAGCGATCGGAATCCAATCTCGATATTGTGTAGTAACCCGCTGATGATTGTGGAGTGAAAATTATTTTGGTTGTTCGGCGCCTGGCAACGTTTCAATCGGACGGCACGGATACAGTTTCGTGGTGTGTCGCGTACGTTTCGATCCGAACTTCACCGCTACTGTCTGCCATCGCTACACGCCACGCGACATACTTACTTAAAATAATATTAGTGATTGTGAAACGCCGACACTGAAATATTGTGTTTATAGAAGATTATATCTAAATGTGCCGCCGGACGATTACCAACTAACTAGCCGCTTGGGAATTTATAGTATTTACGTAACTATCAGGTATTGGCTGGTTCTGGTAAATGCAGTGGCAAGGTTATTTGACTATGTACCTAATGGATATTGATTCAGTCATTGATGATTAGAAATCGTAAACTTAATGCACTTGCTGGCATCAGTTCCATTAGCGATCAGTGTTATCTAACCAAAATACAGCTCTTTGTTCTTTAGTTCAATCTTATACAAGTCTCACAAACATACGTAGTACTTCCTGCAAATTGCCATCTGTGTTAAAAACAAAAACTGTTGGTACTGAACACAAAGAAGACTAGCTGAACAAGTAAAAAAAATGTTAAAAGAGAAAACTCCTTTGAATAAAACTGATTACCCACGCTGAGCATCGGATTTAATAGAAATAGATATTATAATATAAAAGTTGTTCATAAATATTCGCACAGGAGCGAATCCTTTGAAGTTTAACGTTCCTAACCTAAGGGAATTTTATATTAGCTGTCCAAGTAGAAAAATGTATTATAATCTTGTTTTGTAAAGGAAGTTAGACGAGGGGTAAATACGACCGTCACAATAGCGGCCAGGCGACCGCTTCCGGCCGCACAATAGCAACAGGCAGTTGATGAAATCAGCCTAATGATATGCGACGGAGCAGACCACGCTAATCAAAGACGTGACGTGTCTATTATTACTTCACCTGTCATTTTATTCTGCCTCTAAACATAGAGCAATAATGGCACGAATAATACATAAATCAGCCATTGCAGTACGTGGGTGTCGATCAATCAATATGGCCATTGGTATTATTGACATATTTACCAAACAGGCGGGCTGATCTGAAACTGAAATCCAGTTTGGTAGGTCATCAAAAGGCAGCCATGCAACCATCGATGTGAGACGCTCTGCTACAGTGACTGTCAACAGCTAGTGTCACTCTTGTCCGACCTTTTCGATGATTCCAGTAACTTCGTAATAAAACAAGGCAGCGCCACTTGCTGCGCCGTCAAATACATCAACACTGTCTGGATATTTCAGATTTAGATCATAACTTTAGAACATAAAACTACTGGCCATATAAAAAAGAGTTTAACGTCAATTTGTTCCTGGGAGATTTCTCTTCTTTATTCTAACAACAAATAAAAAAAAGAATGCCAAATGCGATGAAATTATATTAACTTAATCATGATAAAAAATCGTCTTTGTGTGCTTTATGAACTTGTTTTTAATTGTAATTTTCTCACAAGTTCGTTATTTGGACTCATACTGTTGGTTTTTCTATGCAATGGAACGCCGACATTTAACCAAAGAAGAGATGTTGAGAGCAATAGGCATGCTGGAAGCGGGCGCATTCCAGTGTAATGTTGCTGATGCCATTGATACCAGTCCAAACGTCATATCAAGATTGTGGTCTCGCTACCAGGACACCGGGACAAGGCGGATAATTGAAATAAAGGAGCAACGGCAACCTACCACTACAGCTAGGTAGGAGTAGGAGAGTATTGCGGGGTCTGGATCATACTAGATCCATACCCCCCGATACTCTCTATTCAAAATGATATTTCAGGAATCTCAATTCTGAACGGTTCTTCTATTCACGCTAATGCGCTGAATATATTCTATCTTCTCTTTTCAAAATGAGCATAGGTGTTTAGTTCTTTTAAATGATGTTTGCTACAAATGAATGCGTATATAATTATATATTCTTTGAGTGTTGTTTTCAAAATCCTCTATTCAAAACGGGTGTCAACATTCAGAATCCACTATTCAAAATGAGTGTTGTATTCAGAATCCTCTATTCAAAAACGAGTGTAGTATTCAGAATTCTGTATTCAAAATGAGTGTTGTTTTCAGAATCCTCTATTCAAAATGAGTGTTGTATTCAAAATCTTCTATTCAAAAAACTAGTGTTAAATCCAGAATCCTCTATTCAAAATGAGTGTTGTATTCAGAATCTTCTATTTAAAATGAGTGTTGAATTCAAAATCCTCTAAGTTTTGTATTCAGAACCCTTTTTTCCGAACGAATGTTGTACGCAGAATCCTTTATTCTAACTGAATGTTGCTATTGAATGTGTTTATTTGAAAGGTAAAAAAATACTTTATCATTTAATAAGGATAATGATTTATTTACGGCATATGATTTTATAGTTTTACAGCAATGTCTTTAACCGATTTATAAATACCGTCCATGAAGACCTAAAAACCCGCACTTTTCACTCATTCTTCATTTTATTCATTCAATTTTACAAATGTTGTGGTTAAAAAATATTTCGAATAATAACAATATAAATAATTTAGAAACATGATGGTTGTCCTAATTTATTAAGCTATAGTTATATTTGTCGTGATACAATATATGCTTTATGTAATAGGTTAAAATAAATGGTGGAAAATAAATATGGATAATTAATTTCTGAAATACATGATTTTTTTGTATTTTTTTTCACAATAGGGTAATAGTTTCTTATCCCTACCATGAATCCCGTCCAATGTTGATCGTTGTAAGTTGCTGGTAACCGCTGTGCGATGCCATTATACATTTATAATTATCTTTAGCAAGAACTAGGAACTGAGTAAACAGAACATGTCTCAAAATAATTACAATCCTCGATATGACATGTATAGTGTATTTAAAATGCGTGAATTTTCATTTGGTAACTATTGGGCAACGGTTGATTCGAGGAGAAGATTGGTAATAGAAATATTGGGAGATTACACAACAACACACAACAACAACAACAACACAACACTCGCAACATTATGCTATACAATTTCCTCAATGTTGTTATTAGAACGCTGTGAAAGGAACGGGTTATGTTCAAAACAAAATGTCAATACAAATAAAAAATGACTATATTTAAAAGAAACAAAAATTCAACATTATTTTTAAGTGAAGGAGTATAGATTGATTGTTTGCTGACTATGCTACTAAATGCCATTAGCAATGGAGCCTAAGTAAATATAAATAATTTACAGTCATTTTATGCGACATTCGATTCCTACAATTGTAGTTAAAAGGTTGGATCATAAACTGAATTAAACAAATTAAAAATAAATGATATTCGCTTGAATGGCAAGATTCAGTGAAATATACTTCTGAAGGCATTTGTAAAATTATTATTGAGAATGCTAATGGTAAGGTTATATTTGTCCGTGATGTGCAGCGGCTGCTCATATAAAATTGGTCGCAGATTCATCAAAACCTCAGGTCGGAGATACATTGCAAGAAGATTTATTCTATCAAAACATGCACGATGCATTAAATTCGTGAAACACACACACAACAGAGCTTGTCTTCAAAAGTGGTAATAGAGAGCTAACATTCTCCCGAGTTAATGATAGGCAGATTGATAAATTAAATGCGGGTTCAGCAAATTGTCGGTACACCGGCACATCTACCATGAGGAACATAATGCATGATTTAGTGATACCTGATTCAGAAGACATTTTATGCTACCAGATTCTACCGCAAGATGACATACCATTTATTTAAATCAGTTTGAAAGAAAGAAGAACTGCAGGACTGTATGGAAATTTCGTACAGCTAATAAAGTTTCGTGTTTTGGGATATTTTTTGTTTTGATTGGTAGTTAATTAAATGGACAATCCCTTTTTAAATTTTTAGAACTTGGGACGTAAAAATTATAACCAATTTTATTTTTTAAGTTTAAGTACTAGTGTACCAATGTATATTGTTACGTAGAGGTACTTACATAAACATTGTTTTGGTGATAAAGTAAATGTTGTTGTCGAAATCTGTGTTGTGTTTAATTTACAATTAGGTAGGTAGATTGAGATGATGATCGTACCTACTCAGTGGTGCATTAAGAACAGTTTGATAATGATGAAGTTCTGATGGGGTATTGAGTGTAGGTAAATAAAACCATACTTTGTTTGTGTGAGTACATTTATTTTGTTGTACTTATAATTATTTTCACTTAATATTACTTCATCTAAGAATGGGGTAGGTCGGGTCATACCCTCGTGTCGAGCATAGCTTAGGTACCAAATAATACTCATCACATGTGAGCAGCATCCCACTGTTCTTAAACCTACAATGCAGTTACAGCAATAACTTCTGATTGCGTCCCGACCATTCATCTTTGTTTCTGCAACTATAAATACAAAACAAGATTTAGCAGAAGAATGGCGGGACTTTATTTTACCTCTAATATAAGATTTATAAGATACCTCTAATGTATATATTCCATGAAAGCGGAAGGGCTCGCCTACATACGAACGGGCCTGGCGAATTTGGTTTACGTCGTTAATATCAATTCCTACAAGGATAGCTGCGGAAAAGATAAGGTTGTCGCATCTATGGGTACAAACCAGGAACCGCGACTGTTTGATCTAAGTTCCATAACTAAATCGGCCATAGTATTGGTTAAAAACACGCGATCAAATGTAATTGAAACAAACTGCCCTGCATGTATATTGCTTGTGAATGGCGAAGTAAACGCCATTCAGCCGAGCAGTTGCTATTAAAATCTGCCATAAGATTGCGACAATCACGGTTCATGGCGGAATATTTTGAAATCTCTTTAAAACGGTCATTCACAGCTTCTACTACCCACCAGCATTATAGTTTGACTGCGTGATCTGTTGCCTGCAAGAGGTAATTATAATAATTAGTTTCCTATTTAGTTAGTATAAATATACTGTCTCATAGTATACATACTGGTGCTCCAACAAACGGGCAATGTTGTCGGAATTCCACTCTTCATCTGATGTCGTGGTGGACAGACTCTGACCACATACAGCACACAATAAATCAGAATGATCAGCATCCACATGATCAGGTGAAGGGAGTTGAATGTTTTCAGCTGGTGGAGGAATCCTAGATCTTCTAGCTCTTAGCCAACATGGCACACAAGCTTCATCATCAGAACGGAGTTAAAATAAAAAAATATGAATAAACAAGCAAGGTAATACAGGGAAATTATGTTATATAATTTTATTTCTTATATAACATAACATCACGTCTGTAATCCCGTGTAATACACGCACATTTCGGTAGTTGTTCCGGAATTTAATTTCTTAGTTTAAATCAAATAAAGATAATTCATATTAGTTACAGTAGGAACATGTCATTTATACTTCTCGTGGTTGAATTCAAGTAGAAACTGTATTAGCCACTCTTGTTCTTCTTCATCTGCCCCTTCTATCAAAATCCTGCGACGACTTAGTCTTAGTATGGATCGCCGCATACAACAGAAACACTTTGATGGTCAACTCGTCTAAATATTATCAAATGAATGTGAATGAGTTGCCAGCATGCATCAAGATAACACCTGCTGAATTTCAAAAACGATCAGCAGGAGTTATCTAAAAAAACACTTAAAAAAAACAAAAAGTGTCATTGGCTAAAAGAATAGGTGATGACAGACACTTTACATGAACACAGACAAGTTTGTACATCACAATTTTTGGTTTGACCGTTGACCCCCAAACTAAGCAAGGCTTGTATCGTGGAGGTCGCAGTGCGAATGAGCAGTAAGAAACGTGACGTTTTACAAAGCCAGTTTAGTGAAGAGTGTTTCATGCTGTGAGTGTGCGTTTGTGTGAGTGTCTGTGAGGGTGAAAGTGTGAGAGAAGGATGTTGATTGCTGGCACTTTGGTTTTTCGGAAAATGTCAGAGAAATGATTCTGTTGCGGTGTATATTAGTTCCAGTAGCCATTTTGTTAGTTCACTCTTAAGTCGAGCGGTTGGAAATAAAGAAGTGATTTGGAGTGCTGTTCAAAATTATTGTACATATTTTCTCTCCTTTTCAGCGGTCATACTATCAGAGCCAACTATTCTAACACTCCAAGTTAGATACATGTAAAACAATTTGTATGTTATTCTCGTACAAACGAATAACCGTATTTGTTAGGTCTTCTAATAGTACTAGCAGACATACATATTTTTGTGTGGTAGGGTGTGGTTTTAATGGTAAGGACTACTTTTCAACACGTAAACCTATCACAGAGTTCGTCACAGGCCCACTCATATTCAGAATGTTAATCGTAAACTACTAATATCTCTAGGATATGCCCGCAGTCGAATAGGATTCACGAGATGTTCACTCTCATCTGATAAAACGTGCCATCTTACTCGGGACAAGTAGTTAACACATTGCAAACTCGTCATTTTAATTAAAGCACGATCACAAACACTAAATACAGTTATTAGAGAATTCTTTCGCGAAACTACCATAAAGAGATAGAGTACGGAGGCGCAGATGCTCAACTCAACGTAGAAACGGCCAGATAGTTCACTAATTTGCTCAGAAGCAGTCACAAACCTTAATTCAAAATAACTGGAACTGAGCGTAACTGATGGCCGATTCCTATAATTTACGGACCGTTATTGTTTAAAATTAACTCTATAATAAAATTAAAATTAACTCTTTACCAATAATGAAGCGAAGAACTCATAGCTTCGCATAGTAGACCCTCCCATATGGAAGTAGCAATCACAGGTAAAATAAGCTTACAAATCTCTTTAAATGCTGAGTTTGGCCAAAAAAATGCTACCTGCTAACAAAACGATTCGTTTTCGATTTTCGTTACATATCAATAAATAATTGCCATATGAACAAAAATATATTGATGACGAAAATAATTCCTATTATTAAATCGTTAACTATTAAGATCTTACTCAACAATTATGTATTCTTAGATATGTTATATTAATGTTGTTTCTGTTTCGAAATAGTTAATTATCATATCGATATTTGTGTTATTTTACAAAACGGCAACTTCTAAGAACATAACTGCGTTTAGTTGATTTTATTACCTACGTTTAATTATTAATTATAATTTTTTGATATTAATAATTGAATGCGGAGTTCTATAAATAGTACACTTACATGAAAATTAATGGCTTAGTTGCCTTAATAAGTCGTACAAATTCTATAACAGAACAACAACAAAAGTATGCTGTACGAAATCTGCCTTTCACCTTTCAATTCCAATCTGATCTTCTTTACTATTTGAATTGTGAACAAGGTGATAACAGTATGATTCAGATTCAAATTTACTCTACCTATACTACACGCGGCTTAAATATAGCCATGATGAAGATGTTAATAATATATAAATTGTGAATAATGTAAAATTGAATGAATGAAATGACAAATGAGTGAAAATTGCGGGTTTTTAGATCTTCATGGACGGTATTTATAAATTGGTTAAAGACATTGCTGTAAAAGTATAAAATCATATGCCGTAAATAAATCATAATCCTTGTTAAATGATAAAGTATTTTTTTAACCTTTCAAATAAGCACATTCAATAGCAACATTCAGTTATAATAAAGGATTCTGAGTACAACATTCGTTCGGAAAAAAGGATTCTGAATACAACACTTAGAATTTTGAACAGAGGATTTTGAATACAACACTCATTTTGAATAGAGGATTCTGGATTTAACACTCGTTTTTTTAATAGAAAATTTTGAATACAACACTCATTTTGAATAGAGGATTCTGAAAACAACACTCATTTTGAATAGTGGATTCTGAATACAACACTCGTTTTGAATAGAGGATTTTGAAAACATCACTCAAAGAATATATAATTACGTACGCATTCATTTGGAGCAAACATCATTTAAAAGAACTAAACACCTATGCTCATTTTGAAAAGAGAATATATTCAGCGCATTAGCGTGAATAGTAGACCCTTTCAGAAATGATATTCCTGAATAGATGCATCTTGTTGAATCGAGATTTCTGAATAGAAATATCATTTTGAATAGAGAGTATTGGGGTATGAATCTAGTATGATCCAGACCCCCCAATACTCTCCTACTGGTAGGTTTTGAACTTACAGTCGGATCAGCAGGTGCTGGTGAGCGATCCAACTGTAAGGAGGGACTGCACGAAGTTCACCTTCATGCTCATATACCACTGCAGATTCCAGCACTACGACGACTACTGACGACGATAACAATGGGCCAATGAACATTTGGCTTGGATCGATCGCCAATAAGCTATAGTGTTATTCTCTATTGAATACCGGTTAGACTTTCATACAGATTCACGAAGAATACGTGTTTGGCGAACTCCTGGACGTGAAAGCCGCCTGCGAAATACCCAGGAAGTCCATTCATACCAAGGTGGAACTATAATGGGTGGGATTGCGAAAAGGCGGGAGAACCAACCTTGTCTGGATTCACGGCAACTTAACTGCTGCAAAATACGTGACGAGGTACTAGAACCTGTGGTCCGACCACACCTGTTGCAAATGGGACAAGATTTTATGCTTTTGCATGATAATACCCGCCCACATATGGCTCGAGTGGTAACTCAGTGGCTGCAGCAACATAATGTGGAAACCCTGAACTGGCCAGCGCAGTCTCCGGATTTGAATCCAATTGAGCACGCGTGGGATATGCTACAACAAAGACCTATACATATTTTCCAGAAAATCTGTAAACTTTTCATGCATATTCGTCGAACCTGGGACTTTATCCCTCAAGGATATCGAAACCTACATGTTGAGTAAGAATAATCGTTGCACATGCGTTATTTACATCAGATTGTTAATGTTTATTTTGTAATAAATGTAATGCTTCATTTTATTTGATTTATTTCATTAATCACCAAAAACCAAAGTACGTTTTTTTGTACAATGTTATTTTTTTTCTACTTTGAAAGCCATTCTTTTTTAAGTTAGATTTTTATGTTATATATTCTTTATAGTTCAATTACATTAAAAAACATAAAAAGAAACGTTACAAAGTATACAATGGGCGGCCTATTCGTTTTCTGCAATCTCTTCCAGGCAACCTTGGAATGGACAGTGATTTGCCTGGACGTAAAATGGGGCTGTCGTTGGAGCAAATAATAAGTATACTAAATAATATAACATATAATGTACTAACATAGGTACAGAGATACACATATCCTAAATAATAGGTACATAAATTATTTTGTCTATCTAAACAATTATTTAGGAAAATGGCTTTGGATATTTTGTCTAGCGAGTAGTTTAATTTAACTCAGCAATATTGTGACAGCGACTACTGTATTCTTGTTTTATTTTTATTTTATTTTTTTATATCACTTGTCTTCAGCACAGCTTTTAACCTTTTGCTAAATCGTGGACAATGGTGTGGGTTACGTGTTTGTTAAAACTTAGTTTAAGTAGTTCTCTGTATTTTGTAGCATGTAACTGTTTTTTGTCCCTAATAAATAAATAAATAAATACACACATACTAAATACATAAGCAACAAAAGTAAATGAAGACTATAAATAGTTACAGTTTTACGAGAACAAGATCACTACGACAAGTAATCCTTCTCAAGTCTTCTAAATACATGTAAGGACTGCGCGCGTTTTATTTTAACAGGCAATCCATTCCACAAACGAGCAGCCTGGACCATAAAACGATTTGTCGAGGAAAGTTGTGGAATTCATAGGCATTTGAAGCTTCTAGTTCTATGATGACATTTTTTTTTTGTGTAAGTCGCGTTACTCGAAACATTTCTTTAGATAGAGAGGGGTAGAAGGGGAAAAGAGCACATTAGACAAAAGAGAAATAATATGAGCTGTCCAGCGAAGGCGAATTTGTAACCATTTGTACTTCATAACAAACAAACATTCGGAAACATAGTCACATTTGCGCAAACCAAAATTAACCATAAAGAAACACTTTGCGAAACATTTAACAAGAGCAGTGGTGGCCCAGTGGTAACGGTTGCGACTTACAAGTTGTAGGTCGTAGGTTCGAATCCAGACAGGCGCTTTACTTTGTGTAAATTATTACATACGACATGTCTAAGAACCAAAAAATTTAAAGACACACACACAGAGGAGGCCTGTGTCCCAGCAGTGGGAACATAATAGGTTGATTATGATTATGTAAACATTTTGAAGCCGCTCAAGTTTATCGAGTTGGTTGGTATAATATACGGCGCATTTTGATATAGGTAATTATGTAATAATGTTACAAGATTTTCTAAGTACTTTCTTTTCAAGAGACGAATAACTAATCGAGCACTTGTCACCTTGCGTACCAGCGGTATTCAAACGACGTGGTACGTGACGATGGGAAGAGACGACGGACAGACGGTACGACGGTGTTGCCTTGGAAGAGGGGTTGGCTTCTGGTGTGGGACGCAACCTGTGTCGATATCCTTGCGTCATTTCATGTTCTAGCACGGCTGGCTGTGCTGGCGCTGCTGCTGCGAATGCTGAGACCCTCAAGCGGCGCAAATACCGTAACCTTGGGGAGGCGTCTGTATTAATGCTTTCGCGGTTGCATAACGACATGCTTTTCTTTGGTTTGCTTTACTTGGTAGTATAGATGCAGGCCTACCCTGTCGCCTCCTTCAGAGGCAACAGGGTGACGGGGTCTTGAGGGAGAGCGCTACAGTCGTGTAGATCCTCGTAAAATCAGCTGAGGGCGAGTAGAAAGCTCAGGTTGTAATGTGCCCGTAAGGCAAAACGCCCCCTTTGGCCTGGATTTCAAGCGAAACGATGGCTCTACCCAGTAGCCAGGGGTAAGGAAATGGTCACAGTGTCCCGTCGGAGGGCCACAGGCGAGGTGCTTGAGGTCCGCTGAGGTCGGCAAGGTAAAGGCTCCAGCAATAAACAGGCCACTGCCGCTAGGTCAGTGAAACCGACTAGCGCCCAGCTGTACTTTTCCGCCGGAATGCGGTCGCAGGCAGAGGCACCAGCAGACCAGCGCCCATTCAACCGCCAACCAGCGTTCTGGAGAGGACTGAAGATACTACCAAGACACAGCTACCCGATTGGAAGGATCAGGCGGTTTCCAAGCGAGCTCTCAACGTGACCTTGACAATCTGCCTGCGGTACCCTTGACGTCGCGATCACCTGCGACCGCACGGGGATCCTCAGCAAGGACGTATCGGACCAGGTACTCGCTGCTATCCAGAAGAAGATCATACTCGCGGCCTGTTCCCCCAAGCAAGACACTCCAGGGCCGACCTTCAACGCCAAGCCGCTATTCGCCGGGGGTGTTTTAAAACAACCACACCTTAGCTTGGCTAAGAAAGACAGTCTCCGCCTCGGCGGTCTTCCTAGGGTTGGGGGCGGGGGAGTGAGGTGTTAGCCTCCCCCCGCAACGTCTAAGAGGGGCGCGCTTGGAACACTACGCGCCACCACATCGGGTCCTGATATATGGGGGGCGGCGGAAGTCCCCGAGCCCGCCGTCCCTGGAGCCATTGAGGCTAGAAGGCTGGAAGAGGGCGTTTTTCGCCCTCCGCCTACGCCCGGTTCAGGTGATTGAACGAGATCTATCTCTCCCTTTCCGCAGCCTCCTTCTGCGAGATTACTGTTTCGCAGAAGCAAACCACCGCGAACCAAGACTCCTCGCTACCGACAAACAAATTCACTACGGTCGGCCACTGCACTGCGACAGGCCACTGCCTACTTCTGAGATGAGGGCACAGCGCGGCTCCTCCCAAGCGACACACTCTGCCGGCGTATGCCACGCCGTGTCATCCCGGCAGTCAAAGAAACGACAGGGAGACGTGCCTCCACCCGAGGCATTCGTCGAGCACTGGTTGCGATCGTGCGATACCCCGGATAGCTGTCTGTTCAGTTAGAAATACTTGAATCTATACATTTAAAGGTAAGCAAAGTAATAAAAATTACGAGACACAGAACAGCAAATTAAATTATCTGCTGTTTGTTAGCTAGCCACGACAATCTACAAAAAATATATTTTTAAACCACTCTCAAGCGTCGAATACTCCTTGTTATTATTGCTTGTTTCCGGAGGGAAAGTTCCTTAAGAAGGAAAAGTCCTTCTACTCGTATTAAGGCGATTTTTCTCAGAAATCATTCAATACATTTTTAACCTTTACCATTTAATAAAACGTTTAGGTATTGATGTCTAACATTTTAGGAGTTAATTATTACACGTATTCGTTATGCTTTTAAAAATTATGTTTTATTATCACTACGCGTAAATCAATTTATGCTTTAGAATGATGTTTGAACATAATTATGATAAGTGTAAATATGATTTCAAAAATAATCATTGGCTTTTATACGTAATTAATGTTATGCGTAAATATAATTTGGATAGACAATTGTATGCTTTTTTATATTATGTCTCATAATTTTATGCAAATGGATAGGGAACCGCTAAAAGTTTACTTCTTTGAAACATATGCGCACCAAAATACAAGATAAGGAAATCGTGGCAAGGACCTTATATTAGGAGTAGTGGATAAAATTACCTCACAAAAAAAATAAAAAGACACATTATAGTGCATGTGCATGCTGGATGACACCCCGGAACAAAAGAAAACCGTATGGCACGTATAGTAAACTAAGAAGATTGGAACAGACAATAACAAATCCCCATATTCTTTGGTCTGTGTATGGTTTAGTTACGTTCACAAATAAAATTTTCCGATGGAGTGCAATGTACTAAAAAGAAAGAGTGAAATCAACACGTACCTACCTCCACGTCCACCTACACACGTTCAACATTCCTCGTTAAAACCAATGTGCCATAATAATTTGCAATTTAAATAACTTTAAAAGCGGTAAGTAGTATTTGAAAATCTAAGTCACAAAAGGGAATTCAGTGACGTCACTATTCAAATTTTCATAACATATTCTATAAGTTTAATCTCGCTGCTCATTTGCTGATATCTGGCGAGCCGCATGTAAATCTGAGGCTTACTCCTGCATAAGGTACCATTTGAATTGCAAATGCAAATTAAGGCTTACTTCCTTTACCTTCTGGACTTCGTTTGAATGCCCTGGACTGACTTATAGATTCTATACAAGTCACGAGTAACTTAATCAGCATGTCGATTCTGTACAAATCTCACCGTGAAGACGTTGCGTGGAGTGTGCTGTCAGTGAGATCCCGTCTTGGTCAATCCTTAGCATCAGTGGCACTGACAACTCACTCCACGCTCACTTCACCTAAGTTTTCACGGTGAGATTTTGGGAGAATAGACTGGCTGGTCGACATTAAATTGTTGAAAACGTTGTATTAATGATTGACGTATTTCACTGAAGTGTTCTCTTAAGATGCAACGAAAGTGGGTATTTAATCCTACGATCAGAATCGCAATTTTATAGGTTACCGTTGCTCTACTTGATACAATGACGGTTTCCAATCGGAAACACTATCATAAACTAAGATAAACTATTAACATAAAATAACAATACAGAGACATCGTAAACGCATAACCTTTGCCACACTCATCTGATGCTTCCTGCATTTAACGCCCCCGCATATATTGTGATTCACAACGAAGATGCATTTCCAGGTTATATATTTATACGTTTGACCGTTGACATTCACTATGTGCTACATAAAACACCAGCAGCGATGTATGTTACGTGTTATACGTTGTTTTAAGAATATTCTAAAAGTATTTTTGTGTCTTCGTTGAAAAATATTTTGTTTTAACCGAGCATATATTTTTCATTTATAGATGCTTCCCTATAAATCAAACGATTTGTTGATATTGCGTGACGTTCTTAGTTTAATACAAGTATTTTAATCTACTTGGATTTTCGCTGTTACTTTTTATGATAAGTATCTGCAAAGGGTAAAATGTCTATCATTTTCAAAGCTCAAAATAACCAGGAATATTCTAGCGCCTGAAGTTTTGTAACCTTTAAAATATATATTTCATTAAATCTATTTTTGCTATATTTAATAGCTGTTTTAAGTAGGTACGCCTACACTAATATAACCTTTTATGGCACAATAATTATGACAGACTGCAACTTTCAAAATTCAAGTTTGTAGGGACTTATCTTAGATATCGACAACATAAAAAACAAAGAAGAGAAGTTAGGCTATTAGGCACCATGTTCCTTTCGATTCCGTTTCCATCCAGATAAGCACAGCGGCCGTTTCCAGGAATTACTGAACTTTTCAAAAACTCTTTTGTTAAAAAAAACTACCCCTATCCTCTAGGCACCCACACCAATGAATTAAAAATCAACGTCGACTACAGTCTGTGAATACTATATAACAAGGATCATAGTACCGAAGTTTCTTTATAAACGTTTGATGGTACACTGTAAAACGCCTACATGATGTGGTTTTCGTAATTTTTCCTATAATATTTCTTAGGATTTTTATTAACATTATTTTATTTTTAAACCGCCTCCTACTTAGTAAGTTACCGAGAATCGAGAATATGGCCTAATTAAATTACAAACTGATTTGTGTTCTGCTTCAATTCATAATCGACTTTTGATTGATCAAATCATACTGACGGAGTAAACGGAGTGTAGGGGGAGCCTTCAGTGCGGCTGCACGTAACACGTGTTCCGAATTTACTGCCGTTCATATTGTGCGGTCCACTCTCGGTTATTTTAATATATTATGTGGTTAGCCCGGTCAGCCAATTTTAACATATTTGATCCAGTCTAATTTTTCATCCAGACCAATATCAGGTACATATTATGTATGTATGAGATGTTTATATATACGTAACAACAAAAGGGAGTATAAAGTTCACGATGTACCAAAGTACCAAACTACGGATACCTGCGTCATACGCCATGCCTCGCTGTTTACAAGCCACATACTCCACATTTATCAGCTTGATTAATTACGGAATTAGATTATACAACCGACACACTCGTATCCCTGTGATTGTTCATACATCTAAGATTTTTCAGTGCCGTACTACACATTTCATTATTGAATTTATCACTGTTTTCCGTGTTCTGAAGAAAGTTAGCAGAAGGCTTTGCATATTTTGTTTTAAGCGTTCCGGAGAAATATAGCGACACTTGCTTACAATACATGCTATCTTGATATTAAGCCGACTTTTATGCTTCTTTGCATAGAAGAAGCATAAAAGTCGGCTCAATAGCTCTTTTTATCATTCATATTACTTTTTTATTTTGATATGTTTTTACTTTAAGTGATCCACCTAGGTTGTCTTTGAAACTCTGCAGTAACTCACTTATAAATCTGCACGGTGAGATTTCGATGACAATGTCCAAATTATGTTAACACGAAAATTGTTTGCTTTTGTACGTTTTGTGTGTACAAAAGCAGCAACATTTCAAACAAAAACACAAAAATTTTGATGCAAAAAAAATTTTGACGTTGACATGGCATGAGTACTTAAAATGTGCTTTAATTTGGTTGATTACTTTCACAAAAATAGTGCGGTGATATTTACGGATTTTATAAAACAAATCAAACTACTAATCCTAAATTCAACAAAACGAAACCATTTTTTTGTATAGATTACGCATTTAAACACTACTAAATCATACCAAATTTTCTTAAACATCTATCGGCTAGTTTTCGAGTTCTTCAGACGTCTGAATTGAGGAGCCGTCATAGACGTGCTGTAATATACTAAACGTTTTAGAACAAATTCCAATAACGGGCCTACAAAATCGGCTAATTTACTATTTAAGAAATATGGCTTTAATACTAAAATTCCCTCCTACGCCCTTACCGAAACCTTAGATGCGTCTTTTTCCTGCAGTCAATAACAATTTTCAGTTAAAATATCTACTAAATACAAGATCTCGGAGCCACATAGTAATAATAAAATAAAATAAGTTTATTGACACAAAATACCTTTGCATACAATAACAATACAAATACATTTCACAGATACCTACATTGTATTTTGGGAAAAGGCTGCACAAATAGTTAAAAAACCCTAGGAAAACCCTTATCTTAAGAGGTTTTCCCGAGTTCCTTTCATAAAACAGTTGCAGTGGACGCACTGGATAATAATAAACAGCTAACATTTAACGGATGCTTGGCTGCATAGCACCGACCATTGCTGCGTAGGCAGATCATAGGAGAGCACTACAGTGTACGAGTCATACCGACGAAGACAGACATTTAATTTGTTTTGTTAGTAGTTTCAACTTTTTTATACATATACAAAAACAAAAAACCGCGTTTTGGTTGATTTATGATGTTTGAATGTAATTATTTTTCTTTTAACATCGTATCTAGCACATTAAAACATACATTTCAGCAGGTCACCATTTTTATCATTAAACATGCGTTTGAAGGTTAATTTACCTTCGAAAATAAACATCCATAAGTTTGAATGCCAAATAATAGATAAGGACTGAAAATAGATTTCAAAAACATTGAACCCGTGAAAGGGAAACTTTATATATACACATTTTCTTTTGTATATAAAAGTTTCTCCTTTACAAATACAAATATCTGACCGTCAGAAATTTAATGTTTCGATGTTTGCCAAGAAACATTCCACTCTGCTGGAGCATTGAGTAGGTATCTGATTTTACAATCTAGGCGAAAATGTTGTAATAAATAATAACGCGCATGTGTTTAATTTTGGCGCATGCGTGTTTGCGGCTGCGCGCGCGCCTCTCCGGACAGTGAGAGATCGCGCCCGCTCCGCGCCGCCCGCCTAGCGTCCGTTTGAAACGAATGCTCCCGCGCCGTCTCCGTGCAAACAATTACACCCCTTCAGCGTTTATTAAACATTTCTATTAAACGTATGTGATAAGTTTCCGATATTATACGTCAATATCGATGCAAAGTTTATTTTTATATATAATACGTGCTTTTATAAAAATTATGAAATTGGTGACCACAATATGTGAAACTTATGTATTGCTACTGTATTTTTGCATCTATCTCAACAATCTTAGCAAGGATTTGTGTCGTTTTTAATTTAATATAATAGCTGCGAAAGTTTTATCGGTAACGTTGCGTTAGTGGTTGTGACATTATTATGTTGGCTTCCGTTTTTTTTAATAACTACCTACTTCACATAATAATAACCCCTTTACGTATTTTTGTTAATATTATGTCCATAAAATATATATTAAGTATAGTTACTCATTTAAGAGAAAGTATCATAAAAAATATATGCTTAAATGTGCTTTTCCTTTTTATGTAAGTCAAAAGTCAAAAACGTGAATGCTAAATGGCCTTTCAATATACTAAGAAAGAAAAGTTGCTTTTCAAAATCTTATAAAGTCTTTTCAGTATAAATAATGTTAAAAAAGTTCTCAATGTGGTTTGAAATACAAAATGTTTAGAATGGAAAAATAATGTGGCAACAAAGCTTTGGCGGTGAGCGCCCACAAAGAATTTCCAGAAACAAGATTGGAACAATAACACCCTAGTCTTGACTCCCTTTTACAAAACACCTTTAAAAGTTAACAATTGCCTATTTGTCAGAAAAAAATGTTTGCAGAACTTTCTTGAAGTAAGGTTGGAATAAAAATTTAATATAGGTAGTGAAAAAAATATTAATCTTTTATGCACTTAAAATAGTTTTAAAAATCGGTTCACGATTTGATACCAGTTAAACATAAATGTTTATGATTTGGACGTAAGCCAATATTTTGTATCGGTTATGGATATTTATTTCTAGTGTTCAATAATATTAATAAAAACTGTATGCTGATAAACTGGGTACCTCACACCTAGCCCAGGTTCACGCCGGATTTGTCAAACATTCTACAATAGGTTACTACGTTACTACTCCTACTTGTTTTAAAGTTAACTGTGTGTTCAAATTTGAACTAAATAATAAGCATGGTTTTTTAAGTTCATGAACTATTTACAATCCTATAATGTCCTCAAACGATGATTGGTTTCATTTTTTTATAAAAAAATATGACTCTTTTTAGTAGGCAATTGGATTATGCCCAATAAACTTCAAAGAAGTAGTAATCATTAGTTTATTTTCCGGTAGCCTAATCATGACATAATGTTTATGAAAGTGCAAAGTTTGTGAACAGACTAAACAGTCGTTATTTTTATGTATCGCTACATATTCTATAGCAGCTTAAACTCAAAACTAAAATTTCGTTCTATAAGAAAATAATCGCAAATAAAATCCTCCCTGTTTTAGATTGTTTACTGCGCCTACACCAAATTTTGGTGTAGGCGCAGTAAACAATCGGCCATAATAATGCAAATTTCTGTCACATTTCGATCAGAGTTTAAATTGATCACGCCCACTCTACGTCTATCAAAAATCATATAAATCTGGCACAGGCACGTTTTAGGTCGCCACAGTGACCGTTCGTTTAAAAATAAACGGGTGCCCGACGTCCCCGGCCGCCGCGCCGGTCGCCGGTCGGAACTCGCGACGCAATCCGCTGAGATTCGTGACATTTACATAGCCTGCACTTTCTATTTGTGATACCGCACCGGGGCTGCTTTCAGACACACCTTCGTTTATTGATTCGCGTAAGGCGTAAATACAGGGTGTTTTGCAGAAAGTTGAACATACAAAAATGGTGGATAGGTGGGGTCATCTGCCACTTACTCAGCCCTAATTTATTTGGCCCTGCCCCCCTCGATATTTTTTTTTTCAAAAAAAATGGGTAAATCATGCAATAATTTTTTGGATTGAATGGATGTTTTGCTAGAATTGGAACTCCTCAATCATTTTTAAATTTTATTTAATGCATGTTGAAGTTAAGATTTTAGTATTTTTTACATCTTTCTGTAAGTTTGAGGACTCATAACTTTTTTTCTAGCTAACATCTGAATAAAGCAAAAAGAACAATGCCCACTTCCCATACATTTCAAAACCTGATAATAAAAGTTTATGTATAGTTATAAGGTATAGTAGAAACACTACCTGTAAGATTAGAAAATAATGTCATATGGTCATTACCACAATTGAAACGCTAAATGTGCTAGACCGAATTATTTAACACTCGAAGTTTAGTCTAAAATACTTACTTAATAATACATATCTATGTTCTAAAACGTCTTTTTCACTTTGTGAATTCCTTAAAACCAGCTACCCTTATGTCACTGCTTAGACTCTTTATTTATTTTTTTTTTTTTTTCGGGTATGGCTTTGGCGGGTTGACCTTGAGAGCTCGTGACTACTTAACCGGACTATCCTGTGGCTGCCTTAAGCGGACGCTTAGACTCTCGATGAATGTCAATTTATATTGAGTGTCGAGCATTAAATGTCAAACGTCAAAAAATACGTTTCAATCGTCCTAACTCAATTACATATTGCATGATTCATTAATTTAATTATTCATTTATTTTTAAATAATCTGTATTATACATTGACAAAAAAACAAATACTTACTGAGTAAATAAAACGTAAAATAATGTATGAAACTCAGAAACAGAGTTGAATTAAATCAAGTAGCAGTATTTAAAATGGAACGTTGTAAAAAATGGTGGTTGAGATGCGTTCAAAACATGCTAATATGTTTACCCTTGAAGTAGAATAAGGATAACAAAAAACAAAATTAAAAAAAATCATTCGTTTCTTTTAACATTGTGATAAGCGTAATTAATATAAAATTTAATTAGCTGTTTTTTAAGATTTATTTCATTTCTATACATAGTCAGGTGAAAAATGGGCATTCCTCTTTTATAAGAATCTGCAAACATTAAAAATTTTAAAAATATTAAAAAAATATTGCCTGTTTTACCCATTTTTAATAAAGATTACACTTTAAAGTTAAGAAAGTGGTGAAACTAGAAGAAAGAAAAAAAAAAAAAACAGGGTGCCAGGGCCAAATAAATTAGGGCTGAGTCAGTAGCAGATGTGCTATCCGCCATTTTCGTATGTTCAACGTTCTGCCAAACACCCTGTATTGAAGAATTATTTATGAATTACTAAACGGTAAACGCTTTTAGCCTAGCTAAATTGTGGGACATTCATAGAGCTTAGAGGTTGAAGCTAGCCGTTTAGCCGTACGTTCGACAGTTCGTTCACTCAGTGTTTATATCCATTTAAAGCTGCGTTTGCGAGTCTTGAAAATTATGTAACAAAACCGTTAGTAGAACCTTGTAGTAAACACGCATTAAAGTAAGTTGTACTGTTGCATGAACGCAGCGGCGTAGGAGCGAGCTGCCATGGTTGCCGGCGACGTCACCCGGCGAGCCTCCATCACGGCGCCGTCGATGCACCGCCGGTCGTCAGCGCGCCGCGGCTCACTCATCAAAAGCTCACAGTCGACGTCACAGGTAAACCCGTTAATTTTAAATACGATGCATTGGAAATAACGCACGTGTTTTTCTTATTTCGGGATTGTTCATGACCGTTGCAGGTCAATGATACCTTTTATGATACCCTCTAAAACCGTGATACCATAAAAGCTTTTTAATAATGATTAAAGCCCACCTACCTCAGGTACCGTTGACATGACATTTACACATGTTGACTTTTATTTTACTTATACTTTGGTTCACTCTCAAACTTTGTTCAAGTAAACAGTAGCAGAAATAATATAAAATGCCACTTTTTCACGTGGGAACTATAACTGAATGTTACGCTGACTTGGTAAGTTTTTTTGTTCGGAAAAGAAATCCCTGCCAAAATGGAACTTTTGTTTTATATTAAATACATACATAAGTATCTACCTACTATAATTATTCATATTGCAATACATGAAAAGAATAGAAGGAAAAGTAGATTCTAATATTAAGTATAATTACGTTTTCTAATGTATAAAGTTTCACTATGTTTCACACAATTTGTTCAACATTCGGCTGATATTCGTGGACTTTGTAGAAATTGTTTTTTTTTATTTCAGGCAAGACAAATCGTAATTTACAAATCAACCATAAAGTTTTAGAATAATAAATGTTTTGTCGGTTGTTAAAGTCTTATTGTTGAGTAGGTACATCGGTTCGCTGTAATTGTATATCAGCCCCGTTCGTTACAATAATATAGTAGCTAGAAGGATTTATTTTGGAAAAGACCCAAGCTTTTACTTAAAATGTGATTAGGAATTTCATACAATTTAACACAGAAGGTAAAGATAAAGATATAAAAAGAATTTCGTTGGTTATATCAATAAAGTTGACACTAAAGACTTAATTACAATTTATTACATCTCTAGTTCTTATAAGTACGAGAGACATCAAGCTATAAACTCAAAATATATTCTAGTTTTTAGAAAATTACACTCTGTTATTTTAGTTATCAGTTTCAAAATGTCAACGTGAAATGAAAATGTAATCTATAACTTCGAAGTGTGAGTTTAATGTACAGTACGACCAACTTATCTGTACAATTATTGGTGGCGCTGGTTATTACCGAAAATCAAAAAGATTATCAAAAACCGATCGTATATCCCATTCAAAATTTTAGTTCGAAAAACGGCCGTTGCACATTTATGATGGTCGAAGTATATATCTAAAGTGATTTACGTACGTCTACGTGTGTGTGTGTGTAGGTTGGTCTTGACACAGTGTCTTGATTTATTTGACTCAGCACTCGGGCACTCCGATCTACGATTTATTGATTGGAATATCGTTTTTTATGTATTTCCGAGTGTTACCTAGTTCCATTTTGATTATTTTTTGCCGCTACGATTATTCCTAAAGGGAGATCTTGACGTGAATAATAAAATATTTTGATTAAAATTATAATTTTTCTGTTTTACCATTCGTTACTCCGTCATGAAAAGAAAATTTGCTGTCAGATCATAATGGTGACAAATATAAGTTAATGAAAAAAGAAAATTTAACTTTACATCCGAATATGCGTGAAAAAAAAATGATCATCTTCACTTCTTGATGATAAAATAGTGCGCCTACGTAGAAATTATTATGACCACCTTGACGGAAATCGTACTAATGTGTACCATGTGTTTGATATTTGTAACATAATTAGATATCGTTTCTTCAATAGACTTGATGATGTTCGAAACACATAACATTTACGAAGTAGAAATAATAATGGGTTATGTGTATTTATCTAATGTTACCGTGTGATATTATAACACAATTTGTAAAAAAAATACTTTAAGTATGAGGCAAGGTGATGAATATTTGCACGTAAAATTGGAATGCGTTCTAAATATTTAAACAAATTTATAGAACGGTAACAGATCAGATTCGCATTCAGATTGGTAATTATATATTTTCATACTCCATGTGAGCGTATATTTCAATGATAATACCTAATTTCGAGTACAAAAGAAACAAAATTCAACTTCTTCGCCGTTACATCGTTTGACTAATATTTTACAACAGTAGATAATTAAACACTTTAACACAAAATGTTACCAGAACCAGAATAACCAGAATATTAAATCATGATGATCAAAAGATTTCTCGAGACCACGGGAAGCCCACCCGCAGCAAGTGGACAATTTAAAACTTATTTATAATTCTAATATCCAAACAACCAACGTCTGTTTTTAAGAATTGCCATTAATCTATTTGCAGCGTATGAAAACGAAACGTATACACACAATCTGTGAGACAACTTCGCAAACCAAAATTGTCTTTTATTGCTTTCCTTACTAAAATAAACTGCACAGACACTTCAAACGATTGGATGACCTTTGGATATAAAAAGCAATATAACTATACTTCATCTACATTTGACCGACGCGACGTCGCTAGCATTCACTGAGTACTTTTAGCATTCTCAATACATTATTTTAGAGCTTTTCATTCTAAGGTACCTACTTATTAAATGAGATGTCACATTGAACCGACGTCATCGAGAAGAGCGACTTCACTCTATATACTATGAAATCTGAAAACGTAGTTTAAAGCCAGTTGTTAAACGTGTATGTCAGAACTCGTAACAGCTATTTTCGCGTTTCACTCAGACACTCTTAAGATGTTTGACAGGTTGGACACCTAGCACTTTGTTATTGAAGACCATGTTTATAAGTAATAAGTGGATTAAGTCATTCCATTACGGTACTGGCTTTTATTCCGCCATCAATTCAGTCATATTACAGAAATTCCATTTCCTTAGCAGACTTTTCTAGCTAGGTACCTACTGCAAAATACATGTGTTTTTGTTTGACTCTGTGATCAGTGTGGAAACCTCTGTGTGTCTTAAATATCACTTGTCTAGGACAAGTCTGGCACAGACTGTCATGATTAATTTCATTGATAGCTGAAGCAAATGTTGCTTTGCTTCTTTTTTTTTATAGATGTTGGCTGATTCTTAGACCTACCCAATATGCACACAAAATTTTATACAAATCGGTTCAGCCGTTTCGGAGGAGTTTGGTAACAAACACCGTGTTGCAAACACGAGAATTTTATATATTAATTAGTAGACTAGCTGACCCCGCAAACGTTGTTTTGCTTCTATATTTTATACAGTTTACGTCCTATTCTCAGACCTACAGAATATGCAATAAAAATTTCATAAGAATCGGTCGAGCCGTTTCGAAGGAGTTTTGTTACAAACACTGTGACACGAAAATTTAAAATATAAATGAATAATAATAGCACTGAAAAATAATGACCAGCACCCTAATTGCGTAACACATTTTCGTAAACGATTACGACTAATCTGTTTGATTTTGACGGTTCAAGAACATTCATTGCGTTCTATATATTGTTGAGCAGATTTTTTATCGAACTTAAGCAATGGATTAGCAATCTGTTTCAAAACGATTCAGATTCCGATTGATTGTGTATTACGCAATTAGGGTGCAATTCACTATGAGAATAAAATTAACATGAGACTTACACTGAAAAATTAAAATGATATGATGACGTATAACAGTCACTGCTACGATATAGACACAAATAAAATTGCGACACGAGACTTTTATATAATAGAGAAGATGTACTGTATTTATAAATGTTTGCGACATCTGTCTGGTGGCGAGAATTATTGCTCTAACTTTGCATAATTTTTCTCTAACAAACCTTTTCAGAAATAGTTTTTGTTTCCCTGAATCAACATAGTTAGATTCTGCAGACTAGATTTACACTTATTGAACTAGCTTTTTCCCCGAGACTTCGTGCGCGTGAAATTTTGTACCGACCCACCGCGTCGCATCGTGTCGCCCGCACGCGCTATTACATCGCTTTCGCGTAGCGTTCTTTCTGACTTTGTTTATTTTCTTTCTTTGCTCCTAAGGTTCATAGTGTTGTTTAATACTCAAATTCAATCTCCAAAGCATTTATATCAACTCAACCATTTACAGGAACTTTATTTAGTCGGTCAAGTCAGAAATATGAAGCTGTGCCCATTCCAAAGCTTATTAGTATGTGAGAACGATGTAAAAAAGACGTAGATACTAACACGTTAAAAGCGTCCAGAGTCTAGAGCAAATAGAAACAAAACAAAAGTCGAAAAAAATATGAGTCGTGGCAGCTATACCTTCCTCAAGAATTGGGCTATCAAATGCTAAAATAATTTTAATAATCCGACGGGAAGTTCCAGAGATTAGCGCGTTCAAGCAAACAAAGTCTTCAGCTTTACCCTAACTACCAGGCCAATCGGAAAGTATTGCGAAAAAAAGTTTTTATGTATGAGAGACTGGCCAGTCTCTCCAGTTAATTGTAAGTAAAAAAAGGTACGTTCCAATTTCAAAATTTCCCTCAACATTTTTTGCGAGCCAATTTAAATTATCGTGTTTCATAAAAAAATGTATCTGCGCCCGGGAACATTTTCGCGCTAAGATTTTTTACGATTTCAAGTGTTCCCTGAAACCGGACGAATCTTACGTTAGACTTCAAATGGCATTCCTGGATGAAAGCACTTCTTAACTTCTAAGGCAACCGTGTATCGTTGGTATAACGAATTCAAGCGCGGTCGACTAACTTTGAGTAATGAAGAAAGAAGTGGTCGTCCTTTGATGGCTGTTACGGAAGACAACGTGCTAACAGTGAAAAATTTAATCCGAGACTATAGGCGAGTTACGTATCAAGTGCACATACTGCAGGTTGGATCAGGAAGCATTCACGAAATTCTAGACGTACATTTTTACGTGAGGAGGATAGTTTCACGCTGGGTGCCGCACATCCTCGCCGATGCTCAGAAGCAGGCCCGGGTGGAATGCTGCCGTGATATGATAAACAAATTTGAAGCTAGCTCGTCTTAGCGTCTTAGCGTGTTTACCACATCATTACAGGTGCGAAGTGCCAGTCGACGTTTTAGGTTTTTCAAAATGAATCAACGCCTACCTCACCTACCTACCGAATCGAAGCGATCTAGAAGAAGGGGGAAGATTTTGATCTCGAGCTTTTTCAATTTGACTGGCTACTTGGTGTCAATTCCTTTACGGAACCAAAGAAACATCAACGCTGAATGGTATACTACCAAATGCTTGGCAGAAGTTTTCTCTGTTGTGAACAACAAGCGACCAAACACAGGGCTCCGCGGGCTACTGCTCCACCGCGACAACGCGCCTTTGCACACTGCGATCCAAACGAGGGACTTCCTGGACAGCACGCCGGTCAAAGTCCATGGTCACCCTCCTTACAGCCCTGACATAGTTCTTTTTATTCCCGAAAATAAAAAATCTGCTCAAACGGATACAATTTTCGCCGCCGGAAGACGCGCTGTCGGCGTTCGAGCAGGCCGTAAACGAGGTGTCTACGGCGGACTGGAAAAAGTGTTTCGAAAACTGGTTCAGACGCATGGAACATTATAGAAGCTAGTGGAGAGTACTATGAAAAGATTTTCATAAAAAAATATTTACTTAAAGAACATTTATTTTTATTTTCGTAACACGTGTATATTATGTACAGCATACCTACTATCCCAACTAATATTAAAATGCGAAAGTTAGTATGTTTGTTTGTAACGCTTTCACGCTAAAACGGCTGAACGGATTTGGATGAAATTTAGCACACAGATAGACCATGACCATAGGGTTATTTTTATCCCGGATCGCAGACGAAGTCGCGGGCAACAGCTAGTTATCTATATACCTACATATTACCAGGTTAGTTACACCATAAATAACTCGAGAACGGCTGGACCGATTTTTATGATCTTTGATTTGTTGGATTTGTCTTCGCCCTTTATAACTAGCAAAGCATGGGATAAATTCCATTTTTTTTTTATAATCTGTGACGGTACGAAGTTCGACTTACTCACGTGAGCGAGCGGGCGTAGGTAACTATCTCAAGGGCACTGTGGGCCTAGACAAAGTAACATTCGTAACGTTCGAGTAGCGATGACGCTAGTGGAAAAGCCAAAAAATGTATGGGGTTGACATCAGTTAGAGAAATGTCACTTGATGTCAATGGGCATTGCGTAGGAACTAATTGAAGTGATAGCGGATAAAATAAATGGACAATCGTTTTGTGATGACAACATTATTACAATAGTTATGCTTGCTTGCTTTAAAATAAGTAAACATCATAAATAACTGTTGGAATTTTTTTGCAAGTTTCTTGACGCATAACATCAGGTCAGCTAGTTATTGTCTAAGTAAAAATAGGTTTTACTTAACATCCCACTTATTATGGTTTTAATATCTTCCGAGTATTCATGGCAACGACTGTTATTAACCTTATTTTAATGGATGCGAATTATTGTTTAGTTGATAGAGCGAACAGCTAAACATAAGGATATTCTTTAACCAGAATTTACCACGACTGCAATAATAACCATTGAGTTACGCACTTATCTTCTGTTTGAAATGTAATACATACTTGTTAGTTTTCAGATTCTAACACTTTCGTTAGTACTTGAACTGTTTAACTGTTTAACTTTAATAAGACCTTGTAAACACATGCGATAAGCAATAAAGATTTGAATTTGAATTTGAATTTGAATGTTGATGGGGTTGGTGTTATACGCACCTACGTGGGAGAAAATTAATACTTGTTGGCTGAAATACTCAGCAATTTAACATGAGCTTACTAAGACTTAATTAATATTTTCAACCAAGAATTATCCACTATCTTGTGGAGTTTCAGTGTAAGTTGCTTCAAAGTCGTGTTATCGTAGTTTACATTAATAAGTTCCTACCGATTCATTATTTAGGGATAAGTTTGCCTTGATAATCAGACCACTTTATTCACTTTTAGAGTACGTATTCCCCTGTCAACTATTATTTGGTTCTTATATTATTAAGTCTCTTCTCTTTAAAACTAGTACTGTCTTAAATAGTGTAAATAAAAATATGCTGTTGCTTATAGGAGGTGCCATGGGACATCATCGACCGTTGCGCGCTGCCGATAGTCCTGTGCCACGCGCTGGCAGTAGTGCTGTCGACATTGCTGAACGCCTTGCACCTCAGCTCCGTGTCCGTCTTCACGCTCTTCCTCTGGTTCTCCATCTCCGTCACAGGCTCGTTGTGGTTCTACCATAACTTACAGGTAAGATCTTACTACTATAAAAAGGTACTTTCTCCTAAACAAATGCGGCAATAGCCAAAGGCTGGGCATCTATCTGATGGTTGGGATGTTACATTCTCTCTCCACAAACAACACATTTAAGATTATTTAAGAAAGGTAACACGAAAACTTATATTAGGGTGCTTGTAAACTCAAAGGTAAAACAAATTTAGTAAATTTTGTACGATCAAATAATTACAAACTAGAAAAAAAAACTCGTATCGCACAATACTATGTAAATGAAGTTATCAAATGTTTTTACAATAAGGAAAGAACTCTTAAACTTTGTGCTCGTCTAATTGTTTAACTCAAACTGGCTTTTCGTGTATTACTGCTTGGACAGTTACAGTTATTATAATTAATTCTAGCATATTCACATTATTTATTTTACGGTTTTGTAGATGATACTTTACCAATAGAAACAATGTTTGTTTGTGAGCGACACCAATTTTAATTAAAACGTGCAATAACGTAGACGAACACGATGATACATTAGAAACACGTAATCTTGTGGCCGTCGTTAGTTAACACGTACGTTATGCCAATCACTTACTGCCCACTACGTCTCTAGATTTATTTAAGTTTAAGTATTACATAAAGAACATATGTTTAGTTTTAAAGCATATACTTTCAAGATTTTTCTAAGACAAAGAGCAGCTCCATGCATTGCGATCAATCCATTTAATCTGTAAACAAAATACCTACTTACATTTTGAACGTTCGTAATTCAGAACATACTTACCTATATTATTAACTAAGAAAGAAAAATATACTAGGTATATGTCCAGGCGTACATAATTTATACAGGAATATACATAGAAGAACGTAATCAGGTTTTTGCAAAGGAACTGAAATGCCACGTTAAATTTAGTTTCGAATTACGTCATAAATTATGTATTGAAACTACGGCCCCAACCTCTCACAACCACTCTCACAACAAGTTCATAGTTGAGAATTCCTGTATGAAGGAGCTCATAACACTAGATTGTATAAAGAAAACAGTTGTAGCACCTGAACAACCTAGTTAAAATCAATGAATATTCATATCGTAGCTCTCAGCCTCCCGCATGCAACAATTACAATTTCCACAATTTAATTTTATCTACTGGCAAAACATGGAACAAAGCCTACTTGAGCTACATCACGTCTATTTACGGATAAAAATGTATTCAGCGCTGAAATATCAGATTCTGAATACACAGTGCTTATGCAATGCCAATGCAATAAATAATCTCAGTGAGATGATTTCATTCAGGCCTTAATCACGCGCTAGTGAGGAAATTATCAACATATCGTTAAATTTAAATTGCTAACTCTACTTGCAAGTAACAATTCACGAATTCCACTTTTGAATAGTACGAGTATACGAGTGAAAACCTATTTCTATCAAATTTATGCGAAATCAATTTAGTTCTGGAAGTAGTCTGAACTAGTCCCAGGCACCTTGTATTTATAATGAACTGGTGCCAAACGTTCAACTACTTGACCACATACATGCACGAATAGAAATTGCATTTAAAACAGAAAGCCATTTATCATTTGATTTATAGTCGGCAGTAATATACAGTGCCACTGTAAACTTTGTAGTGTAGTTTTAAACAAATAGGACAAGTTTAAGGTTCATTTTCCCAATCTTAATGCAAGAATAGTACGAGTGTTTAGTTATAACTTTTTTAAACATTGTAATGGACAAATATCTTTAGTACTTTTACTCCAGCTTTAGTTTTGGTTTTTCAGTTGGTAAATAAATCGGAGGCTGTCAACAAAATATATACATACTAATTGCTAATGCATGCCCGATGCCGCATGCGTTGCAATGCCGTTTTCAAAACAAAGATTATCAATTATGATTGTATATTTGTTCGACCCGAACATAATGCACCATTCACCGACTTTCCGTGAGGAGCATTCCAAACATTAAAGAGACGAAATCTGCCGAGTATCAGATCTGAGCAAGCACATTCTGAGTGAACGTGAACGAAATACTAAAGGTGATGCGAAGTAAATTAAAATTCATTAAAAAGAATCAATGTGTGATACGAGGTCGTTGACTCCGTGATTTTAATCCAGTCGATTATTTTATTGTATTATTCGATTGTCGGCGAAAGGGCTAAACGTGTTTCTGCAATGCTTAAGATAATTTTCCCCTAAGAAAGTCGCAAATAGCCACACTATGCCTTTGTAGGTAGCTAAATCGTAGAACAACCTCCACTAAATAAAGATGCCAAAACAACCATAAGTGGAAACAGATTACATGGAGCGGCTCGTGCGTCACCAATATTCTTGACGAGAGCTAGAAACACGCATTTGTGCACTCTTGGTATTATTAGTTCATGAAACGTTTGCTACTTGCCGCGACCTATTTCACATGGAATCGTCTGTAACCTTCAGTGTTCAGAATTATCTAATAGAAACTAGAGAGGAGTTGAACTTCAGTTTTACCTAAAGTCAATCATCAGTAATTTTCATCGTTTCCGTTTGTCCTTAGGTAGGCTACAACTGTAATCATTTTAGATAAGGGGAAACGGAATGTTCAGAGACCCAATTTCTGCAATACAATATAATTTAAGAGTCGGTATCCATGATTACTAAGCGAGCAACCGTCTTGCCGCTTTGAATATTCATCTGAGGTTTACATTGATTAATTTTCTTTGAACACTAAAAGACAGTAACTTATTAGTGTTATTTTAAGTGTCTACATAAGTACGGTAAGTTTGGAAACACCTTGGATCAGGACTCTTGTTTACCAAGCTCTTGTATTTTGACTGTAGGTACCTCGCCCAAACGTGGCTAGACTAGCAAACCTGTTTTATCCGATTATACGGAGACGGATATTTTATGTTTATTGTTACTTACGACTCTAAGTACCACATAAATCTTGAAATAAATTGAACTTACTAAAGATACTCGTGGTGTCTGTGATTATTTAGGCATCTTTATTTACATTAGACACAAATTAAGGTGATAACAGAGAAGAAGTAAGTATATCAAATTTTTTTCAGCATTTATGTCCATTTGACACAAATGGTAAAAAAAAAACATTGATAACCTTCAAGGTCATAATTTGTATGAATGAAATGTGTTCACTGTCTACGATGCGGATATTAAAATATTTTATAGTATATTAATATGATTCTCGTTCATGAGTAGAAACTTATGAAGCTTCCCTAAAACTTTCATAACGTAACATGACGCCTTGCTTCCCCGAAGGGCAGGCCAGAGCTATACCTGTACACCCACATTTCGCCAGTTATGTTTAAGTCTCATGTAATAGGGGGCAAGCCTATTGCCATCAACCGGGCACAATTCCAGACTCCGGGCTGCTACTGAGAAATTCCAGATAGAAAAACCCAATAACACTATGCCCGACCTGGGAATCGAACCCAGGACCTCATGCTCAGCAGCAGCGATTGCGACCACTAGACCAACGAGGCAGTCGACCAAAACTTTCAGAGAATAATTTTCAAGTAAGTAAGAATAAAAACCGTAGGCGCCGACTTCGATACCTGCCAGGGTCGTAGGAAAGAGATACCTTGGCCCTGGCACATGCAACTGAAGGATGACGGGTGGGTTTTAGGCAGTAAAAGTCATACACGCCCTCCCGCTCCACTCAAAGCGGAAGAAGTAGTTCGTAGATTACCCACCCAAAAAAAAAAAGCCGCGGTAAATTAATTTTAAATAAAAACAAAAAAATTGGTTGTCCGTAAAGTCGGTTTACGGACGACAGTTTAACGTGACATTATCATAACAAAATATTGATGAAATATACTTTTATGAATGAAATTGAATCATTTTTATTAATTTTGAATCTTACATGAATAACTACGCAAAAATATTTTTTCCATTTAATTATAAAGAAGAGAAAACTTTTTATCAATCTTTTTATCTATCACCAATTACATGAATCACCAAATTTTTTTTGTCAATTGTAACATAACCTTTTATTACTGCACTCGCCGACCGATGCAACTTTTTTTTAATATTAAAAGAATATATGCTTCACGATCTACTTCGTAACGTTACACTTTTTCGTGCATACAGCCGGCGTCCATATATTTATTAGACGTTGTCACGTCAAAAACTTTACGTGTACCAGTATCTCTTGATTTCCATCATGTTAGTTAAATCCTGAGTTGTTGTTAGTAAAAGTTGAATCCTGAGTGTGCGGCGGGGGATTCAAAGGCACGAGATGCAAAAAACTTTGCTTTCGTGTAACACACATAACTTTTCACTTTAGGAGACAAAATAATGAACAAGAATAGATTGAAATAACTATTTATTGTGAATCAAAATAATTAACATTGTAGGTAGAGGTACCAATTCAATAAAATGGAACATTTTAAAAGTTAAAAGTAAAACTACTGCAAAACTGCAAATTAAAAGTAACAGTTTTATTTGGCAACGTTATAGTTGCAGTGAGTTGAGTTTGATCATCTGGGGTTAAGGTTTCTGTTTCGATTGCGGATTGAGAAGGAACAACGGTGAACGTTGGTGACTCTAATTGGCTTTCTGTATAAGTACACTGTGCGTCGTTGGAAGTGGATGAGCGTGGGTGAGACCAAGGATCCGAGGTCGAATTCAGACTTATTGTTTCCACTATACGCTTACAGATTTTAGACTTATCTTCTATCGAGTCTTCAATATAGCCTTCTGCAACCGTATTGGACTTCCACCCGCCGTGACGTTTTAAAGTGGTGAGATCGGCTCCGGAATCAGCCAAGAGCGTTGCCGAAGTTCTCCGAAAGCAGTGACCCGTGTATAGCTGAGGCTCTTCTAGTTTTAAGAAAAAGGCAATTTCTCGCGGTATAGCACCTGTTTTATTTACTAACGAGTAAATAAAATAGGTGATATACATGGGCTGTCTTGAGCATTTATTATTATGATATTGTATGAAAAATCGGTCGGTTTTTATATTGGCTGGACGTAAATTTTGGATTTTTTCTACAATAGTTACATATTTTTCGCCTACGAAAAGACCTGTCAAGGTTCGTCTTCGTATTTTTCAATTTTACAAACAGTCATTTATCTGAATGCTTTTCGATATTATTAACTGTTAGCTGTAACAGCTCGTTATTGCGATACACTCCACTAATTCCTATGATCAGTACAACCTGTAATGAAAATATTACATAATTAATATGCATAATTTAATATTTACAGCATCTTTTACATATCGTAATATATATTTTAACAGTATTGCTAAGCCAGACTAGCATTCATTGCGCCTCCAAAAATTAGTAGTAGGCAGTAAGTACCTTTATACATAACAGTCTACACACATATTTTAATAACTAACAACATAGATTCTTAGGTACCACTTACTTTAGCGGCAAGAAAATTGTAGTCCGGAGCTTCCGTTAAGTAATTGTTCTATGTTAAGGGCCGTGAAAATTTTGGAAGTTTTAGCCTTATGCCCAACTGACATTCTTTTAAGAAAAGATACGAGTTTTGCGTATGTTTCAAGCACGTTATGTTTTGTTTTTAATGTAGCTTTCAACATTGACATTCACATTGTAGATGATCGCCTCGTCTGTGATAAATCTAAAAAATAAGATACCAACACCGTCTCCGAAAAACTGCTTGCGCCCTTTGTAAGTCTTCATTCATTGAAGACATGGTATGCTTTCAGATATTTCTCGCGAGACTTCTCAGGTAGGAAACTTAATTCTGCATTAATAACTTGTTGTTTTAACTTTTCCGGTGTTAAAATACTGTTCTCGACTCTAGTTTCACTCATATGCATATTTTACGTTTTTATTTTTTTCCCGCTTTACGCCAGCCATGAAATTTTATTCCCGCTGTTTTATTTAAACTAAGGCGTGTTCGAAAATAGCACCCAAGATATTTTATTTTTCTAAATATATTACATAACATTATTGAAACTAGAAATAAATATTTACAGTTTAAATATCAGTTTTATTTGCAGTCAATACTTTTTTTCGTTTAAATACAACAATAAGTTTAAAATTCAATAAATTACATTAAAAGACATAATTGTCTTTTTGCAAAATTTCTTAAGTTAGCTAGTACGAAATTCTGAACGTGTTTGTCTTTGAGGTCGAATTCAAAATCGGAACTTCGAAAGGGCTGGGATTTGTCTTTCTAATGGCGGGAAAGAGATAGAGTGTGAATGTTTCGAATTGTATTATTAACCCAAGGCTGAATAAGATATGTCAGTGAGCAAAATGAGATTTTGCTCACTGTAGCAAAACCTACATGTTTGAGCTACTGAAGTGAAAATGAAAAACACAATGTGGTAAGTAATGTGGTATCGAGGCCTCGTGAGAATACGACTTCGCTTGGTTTTTTACGAGTAAATATCGAGAAGATTACCTGAGCCGAGCAGAACATTTCGAATCAGGTCGCAGCCTCTCTGGGGGAGGATCCAATCACTCAATTTCTGAAGGAATACAAGTCGACTAAATAGTTTAACAATGACAGCACTTGTAATATTGAAACATGTACATAAAACACATTTCACTGTAAATGAGGAGCTACATGTACGGTTGAAAAATGGAAAATATAAGATGAATCACAGCGAACTCTGAAATAGGTAACACATTTCTCCCCACGTCCATCGGTAGCTTGAAACTGAAAAACAAATGGCTGGATTTCATGGAATTTGTAACGAGATTGCAGGCGAACAAGTTAGAAAATTTTGATTTGTTACCGAGCCGCTGTTAGTCGTGGAGTTTAATAACAATCCTACAGTAGTTTATTTATTTATTGTTAAGTATTATTACTTATACTTGGACGATGTTTATGGCATTAAAAAAATATTGAGGACAAGAAGGCTTGGGATTGAGCTGCTCCAATAAGTTTACACAGACATAATTGATGTGTAATTTGCTATTTTTTTTTCTTTTAATGTTTTTTTTATATACGTACCTTTTTATCTAAACAATGACATGTATATTTTTACTGTATAAAGTATAATATTGTTTTAATTTTTGTTAATGTGAGGACTATGTGGGTCATTGTATTTTTTTTCTTTTTTTAATGATGATGGTCTGGCTGTTTGAGTACTTTACGCGGCCTCCCCAAATGTCCTTTGTTTTGTATTGTTCGTCGGATCTTGAGCTCCTTAGTTATGAGTTGAGCTGCACGATGATTGACAAATGCGTGCACTGACTGGACAGGCCCACTCAAATCCGTGTGGTTCTTTCCTCAAAAGACCATTTCAGACACCAGTCTACATAGTCCTCATATGATATGACCAAGATTATTTTCATATTTTTATTTACACTTTGACATTGATGCACATGTTATTATATGCAATGACATTTACTTTGTAAAGGATTATACTATTTTAATTATTGTGAATGTGAAGACATTGTGGATTTGTTGTTTTTTTTAATGCATTTTTTTTTAATTATTAGTTTTAATCATGGTCTGGCAGTTTGAGTAATTTATGCGGCCTACCCAAATGTCCTTTCTTTGGTAATGTTCGTCGAATCGTTTAGCTCCTTTAGTTCTGTGTTGAGCTGCATGACAACTGACAAATGCGTGCACTGACTGGACAGGTCCACTCATTATGTGTGGTTCTTTCCTCGAAAGACCATTTCAGATATCAATCCACATGGTCTTCACATGACCTGACCAAGATTATGTCTGGACTTTAAAAGAGACTGTGACCTCTGAGTTTGTTTCGGCGTTTCTTCTCAGAGTAGTCAGATAGGAAATGCCGATCTCACCTAGTTTTTAAAATATGATTGACGTGTAATAGTGTTTGTACAAACCTATTTACAGAAAATAAAATCATTTATCATTATCATTTATCATAAACTGTAATAACTAAAAGCTAAATGAGTTATCGATACTCTGGTACAAAAAATACTTTTCACACCACCTGCTCGCTAAGTTCAAATTATACGTCATGCAAATCTAACCTGAAAGAAGTCATATACTTAAGCCCTAGGCTATAGCCGGGCATTATATTGTACTGAATTTCATTGTAGGTCATTCATGTGATATTAATTTGGAACAACTGAGAAAATCATATGAAAACTTTTTCTATTAAAGCACAGCTCCACCAAAGAGTTCATCGGTTTTCTCTTCATAGGTTTTAGTTGCCATTGACCGAAAAATTATTAAAATACGCAACTTACTAGACATGTTATTGTGAAATATTATTTTCACCACACTACCTATTACGAGTATTTGCAATTTTTACCCATCGATTTCCGAGGGCCTTTTTTGTTATCTAGAGTGTAAAAGTGTTTTAAAATTCGAAGGCTTCCGATTCAACATTTACTCGAAGTTTTAAATAAAACCAAATAGTTAGGAACAAAAACGTTTTTAAGTCAAAAGTTAGGAACGTTCAAAACCTGTCAACCGAAAATACCTGAGTATTCAGAAGCGAAAATATCCGCTTTTTAATTTATTTTAATAAACAGATTCTATAAGTATTTTAATTTGCATAGTGCATACAAGGATAACTATGCGAGTTGGCTTCGGCCCTCATACGTCTTCCGAAGGACCGAGCCCCGTTGGCCCCGAACTCAAACTCAACTCAACTCAAAGCATTTATTTCAAATAAACCAATTACAGGCACTTTTGAATTGTCAAGGTCGGTCGGTCAGAAAAATGAAGCTAGTTGCCCATTCCAAAGCGTAGTAGGTACCTATGGAGAAGAACGGGCAAGAAACTCCACGGACACTCTTTTAAATCAAATTATGTTTACAATAGATTGGTTACATCATTCATGTTGAAATTATGCATGTGAGAACGATGCAGAACGTTAAAAGCGTCCGTTATTTAAATATGAAAACAATTCGAAAATAAAATTTAATTAAAATACGCCGTGGCAGCTAAGAGATGACCAGTCTCAACTGACGGCGCCCGTTCACGAACATGACGCATGGATTAGCACCATTCAACTCAACCATTTTGAAGGGAGCTAAATGATCCAACACACGCGCCACCATCAGCGAAACATTAAAGTGAGCATGACATACTCTCAACCGCCAGGACACATTCAAGTCAATGAAAGACGTACCCTGTAAATGGTAGCTTTAAAGCATGTACATAGTACTCACATATGGCATATAGCAATTATACAGTACTAAAAACACAACAATACGAGATATGTAGGGTCCAGTGGATCAGTGGTAGACAGATGATCACACACACACACCTGCGCCATTTAATAATACAAGAGTACAACAAATATGTCATCATGATTGTCTCGTTTGCGAACCCGCTCTCACTCCCGAAGTCACCGCACGGACACGCTCACCAATAGACTCGATAGCTCGCCATTTTAGTTTTCGGGAGTTAAAACTACCGATAAAGTAAGGTGAATTTTGTTTACTTACTTAACTAACAATAAATCTGTCTTCCTTTTTAGTTTATTGTAATTGTTTGTGTAGATTTATGTAATATGATTTCATGCTTATAAATTCACGCAATTATTTGTGGTTGTTGAGAAATTTAATTTCGAACTGTGTAGTGGACATTTGGTTAACAGTGGATAGATTCGCTGTGTACACTATGGATTATGATTCACTGTGTATACTATCCAGAGTGTACCCGATTAAACACGGTAAACAACTTTTAATTTGGGATTTGAATTGAAGTTTGTCTTTGAAGAAATGCTGAGGAATAGAGTAGAAGAATCAAAAATAGGTGCTCATGCACATCAGTTAATGCGTGAAGCTTTACAGGTCATAAAAGATGGAAAAATGATTAGACAAGTTGCTGCTGACCTTAACATTCTTTTTACAACACTCCAAAGCTATCAAACTAAAGAAAAAAATACGCAAAACCAGCTCAAAAGGTTAACGCCAAACTACGCGGTGAACCAAGAATTTTACAGAGACCTTGAAGAGCTAATATTGAAACAATATTACATAAAATGCGTTTGCCTTTTCTAAGGTCTATCTGTCAGGGATATTATTATTTTTCTTTGTTATTATTATTCTTTGATTTTGATCGACATGATTAAGGAAAGATATTGTCTAAGAGTGACGTTTCAAATCTTCAGATAGGTAAGAAAAAACGGTATATTTCTGTAATTGTGATAAAAAGTGATCTTGAAAGGCTTTGTAGATTATAGTTAATGTTATTGCATAATTGAGTAAAGACTGAATAAGTACAAAGTTCATATATGATTCTAAGAAAACTATGTTTTAGTTTTGTCACTAGTGGTTGCTTATCTTTACAATGCTTAAAAATAAACATGTAGTTGATTTTTTGCATTGAATTTTATTACTTTCCTGTTCCATTGTAGACAAGGGGTCCAATGAGGACCACGAGGTGTACACAGTGAATCAAAACCCACAATAACAAAATAAAAAACATCATTCTTATTGTACACGGATTGTCAGAATGGTCAGAAGTATTGTAAAGTTTAAAAGCCATATGATCCTCTGGCAATTTTTCGTACAATTGTGACGAATTGTTTTTATAATAACTACAGTGTTAAAAAAAAAGATCTAAGTAAGTTATTACTGGCCGTTCCGAACCGTGCGGGCGTAATAGCCGCCCGTGTCGATCGAGTAGGTTAACATTCGCGGTTGTTCCGTGCATGTGTAACCATTTCTAAATACCGAAACCCCTCCATATCTCGAAAAGCACAACCGTTGGTCTCGGCTGTCATTCTTGGATCTTTGACAGTCGTTACGGGTCGTCAAAAGCCCGAAAGTCTGACAACCAGTCTTACCAATGGGTATCGTATTACCCAGTGACTGAGTTGCGGGCATCAGATAGGCAGTCGCTCCATGTAAAATACTAGTATTCAGCTGCATCCAGTTACACTGGAAGACGACAATATATAGTGGAGAAAGGCTAGGCAGAGTGATTATTACATGACTAGTATTAACTGATTTAAATACGTAACTGGTTTTAGGTTTCTTTAGTGGTTTCTATTCACGCAAAAATTGAGTACATTAAAAACGGATGTAAAAAAAAGGGTTCAAACGAAGCCGAGACTTTTTTTTACTCCATTACGATTTTGTTTTGCACTGGACCATAATTGTAGGGGCTGTAGGCTAATTGCAACCTGCAGGCTAATTGCGTAACACATTTTCTTTTAGAATGCGAGACCAAAATGTAGGCAATTCCACACGCAATCACTTGCCATATTTGGAATCGCGTAACATACTTTAGAAACCTTCTCCTGTGTTATTAGTTAGCTAAACTTTAAATAACTCATGTACCGTTGCATGCACAGTGGAACGTTTATTTTGATGTACAGCATGCGTAGATAACGGATATGTGCTGGGTCTTTTTACATGCTGTATTTTTAAAAACACAACAAAAATGAAAAGAAACAGCTCCCTAAGCTGTTGTTTTAAGCCAGTGCTTAAATCGAATAAGTATCAAAAAGTGATATTTCGAACAAGTTGAAAGAATGGCCCGACAGGTTTGGTGCTATAATAAAAAAGAAGAGACAAAAGTATTCTTCTGGAACATACCTTTTTTTTTTGGCCGGCACTTTCACATTTAGCCCAAAAATTTATGGAAGGTGAATGTTCTCTTTTGGCACACAGTTTATGACCTGGATTAACTTTTTACCTCGGTAGTACGTTCCCGTGGGATAATTTCCGACCACGCCGGCCGCGGGTAAAAGCTAGTAGTGTATAAAACAGTACTTAACTAGGTCTTCCCCGGGTGTTTAACAGTTTCCTAAATAACTAATTTGAAAATGAAATTGGTTACTATTTCCTCGCAGTAGGTGCGAAAAGTAGAGTATTCTCCTCGGGGATAAAGGTGTTTTCATCTTGGGCAAGCTTGAATCCCTCGCTACACTCAGGATTCTAGTTTTAACTCCCTCGCTTCGCTCAGGAGTTAGCTCAGGAGACTAGGATCCTTCGGTACGTGGGATTCAATATAGCGCCCATCACCTAAGACCCCTTATTGAATAATCTACAAACAAAATAACCAGATTTGAGAATAGTAGTAATAATAAAAATAACTTTTCTCGAACAAAATAGGCACTCTATCTTACCTATCAATAAAAGTTGGGTGTCAACTCTTGAAAACTACAGAAAAAAGCTTACTAGTGTAATAAAAGTGCATCTTCACCTTATAAAATAAATATTCTGATAAATTGTGTAATATTACCCCTAAAATGTCAGTGCGAATGTGTCGCATTACAAATGGCCAAGTAGATTGCAACAATTGTACCATTGTGCCAGCCTCCGTACTTGCGTCATCATTCCATTCGAAAGTCCGATTTAAAATAGGTTAATGGTCGTGTTTTTACTGAATAGACACTACTAAATAAAATATTCATGGGGTTTTCTTACTAGCTCTAAATATTTTTAGGAGGGTATCTATATTTGAAGTTTCGGTTGTATAAACTATGAATGAAAGAAAACAGTGCCACATGTAAAACAATATCTGATATTTTTGCTATTTTTATGTTGTTAGTTTTGCGTTACAATCTAAGTAAACAGCTGTTAACATTTTTATTTATAAAAACATCTCAACGTTTAATTATATATAAAATAAAATATACGTGTATTCAGATAAACCTACAGCTTTTACACGTATATATTCAAGCGAGTAAATATGAGCTAATAATATATACGATATTATTAGTTCGCATTTTACCTTTTCCTAGTGCATAGCTCTCATAAAAGCGCGCTCCATATGTCAACGCTTCAGTGCAAACGGGAAGAGAAAATTATGCATGAGAGTTGGAACAGTCATTACCAAATGTATGCAAACACAATATGTGATTGGTGCGTGACTCCAAACAGTGAGAGGACTACAAGATTAAGAATTAACGATCAGGCAGCCCTGAAATAGTTAACCTCGAACGTCACTGCGTCACGCATAGGTAGGTACTACCAAATGCTTTAATAAAATATTCAATCAGCTGTTATTATAACGGACATCAATCAAGCTGTCGCCATCTATTTTTGACGAAAACTTAATTTCGACGCCCGCCCATTATATCTGATATAGCAAAACATTTGTACCATAATGAGATATAATTATTTTAGGCATAGAAACAATACTGGCATGATTGAAAGGGTTCAAGGATTGTAGTTAAGCCTGAAGTGTAAATGAAAGGAGAGGTCGAGACCTTATAGTTTTGATATTTGAATTTAGAACAAAAGATTTGTTTCATTGACCCCACAAACTACACTTTCTTCATTCATTGACCAAATGCTAATGTTCCTTGGTCAGGTAACAGCTGCAGGAAAAGCAGTTCTAGTAACAGGCTGTGACAACGTGCTGGGAAATGCCCTCGCTCGACGTTTGGACGACCTCGGCTATCACGTGTTTGCTGGATTCCAAAGTAAAGCTGGCAACATTGATGCCGACATGCTCAAAGAAGACTGCTCTGGAAGATTACACACTCTCCAACTTGACATCACATCGGAAACTCAGGTAACCTGACTATCTATGTTTATTAATGAATATGTAATGACATCATTACTGTCCCTACGTATAAGTTCATTCCGAAATAAGAGTACCTAATTGTATCAAATTAGCTAGGTATATTTTCTATTCATGCAGTTACTAATAATACAAACCTAAATTCATCTCTGCATTCTATTAATAATTAAATATAAAAACTTAGATGGGAAGCTCATAAACGCTTACACAAAGCAGTCAATTAAGGTTGATAAATTTTGAGGGTTGTTAGTTAATTATTATTATTAAACCCTCTAATCCTATTGTATTTAGGTATATACGTACCCTTAATGTAATTTTGAATATCTCGGCAAAACCACCTAATATACGAGTAATATCCATTCTAGCCTTATAGTCTAAGCCGCTAGTGTACAAGTACATAGCTAAAGTCTTTGTAAATTAATTTTGTACGTGTACCGCTCCTAGCAAACCCAATTTAGGGATGTACTCGACTCTAAATTAATTCAGGTTGGCAACGAAAAAGAAAATGTTACAATCACGAGGTCGGTGCCGACCGCCCACGTTTTACAACATTAAAAACGATGTACTGTTCTAATCGCGGCACAAATTCGCCTAATTTGTGCACATTCGGGAAAAGTCCCTTTTTCTTCCCGTTGTATCTTCCGCTTCGTCGACGCCTGATTACGCACGAATTCAAAATATATTTACGATTCGAAGAACGTTCCCAACTTTTCATAAGATTAATTGCCCAAATTTTGGAGTGAAACAAACTTGCAATTTGCTATCCGTCGATTTTGTTTGCTCCTACGAGTATGATTGTGATAAAAGTTTATCTTTATTTTGACAAACATAATCTACAAAGGGATTTTTTTAAATAATCAAAGCCATGTGGCTGACAGTATCTTTTTCTTATTTATTATACCTACATCCTTATCTACTTAAAGTATCAAAACATGTGCAAATACCACATTTTGGGACTAACATCCGTCTCTACAACTTGGAATATAGATGAATGTTTGAGAAAAGTATTTTCATAATTTATTCGTTCCAATATAAATCTATATTTTTCCACATTTTGTAAAAAACAGTTTGACGTGTCCCATTTTAAGATGATAACTAGGTATTTTTCATGACGCAAACGTGATCTAGCGGCGAATCCTCATAACGTTACATAAAACGTTTATGTAACATGAAGCCATTTTGTGTTAGATACTCTCAGCTTCGTTGTACATCGTGGATCACCTACCAGAGGGCGCGCAGGGGCTGTGGGCCATCGTCAACTGCGAGTCGTGGTGCGCGCTCGGCGAACTAGAGTGGGTGCCATTCTCCGTGGTCAAGAGAGCGATGGACGTCAACCTACTCGGTGAGTAAATACTACGAAATTCGCGCTGCCCTGCGATCTGGTTGGTTTGTGAAAATGTCACTAGATGGCGGTAGTGGTGTCCAAGTAGAGAGCAAGTAGATATTTGTTGCGGTACAGCTTAACTTAGCTGTACCGCACCAAATATCTACTTGCTTAATACCAACTTGATTTGTTTGTGAGAGAACGTTGTCTATATTTTTTTAAGTAGGTAGGTAGATAGACTTCTTTATTGTAGGTACCAACTTGCTGATGTTAGATGAAAATCATACTAAAAAGAAGTCCTGCAATGTAATTTTCATAACGGTTTCGTATTAAATTGTAAATAGGTATGTGGGAGGTGGTGCGTATTTCAGATTTCAATTGGATATTTTTATCGGCGCTTTCCAACAATAGTTTGTTTACTTAAGAAATTCTCGCTCTAAAAGATCGTCTGATTTTACTTTTGATGTAACCCTTTAAATCAAGACAAAACAATTTTATTTTTAAAAAGCTACCATAATTCAAAAAGAATATTAACATCGTAATGGAAAATGGAAAAACCAAAATTTCGAAGACATGTGACATCTACAAACCCGCACTGGGCCCGTGTGGAAGATTACAGCCCACTCCCTCTCACAGAGAGGAGGCCTGTGTCCCAGCAGTGGGAACGTTATACGCTGATTATGAATGGAAAACTTAATATCGGAGAGGAAAAGTGAAGATTTAATTTTACGGAGCAAAAAAGTTACACTACACGGTTTCGCGGAGTTAATTAAGCCCAGGGAATTTATTATTAGCAGTGTGCTAATTAGCAAAGAAGTTTAAGCATCTTCGGATTTCAAACGGTATTTTACAAGTTATTATGAGAAGCAGGTGTTAACACTATAAAATGTTAAGGGATAAGATGTTTCTAAAAATAGTCATTGAATAATTTCCAACTCGAATGCGACATTTGTTTTTTTTTCACTATCTCTGCTTCTTTGCTGTACCTATTATTAAATCTGAATATTGTTAGTTTTCTATGAAAATTCTCTGTCCTAATCGAAATTACACAAATCAAAGTAGTGCAATAAGTGAATTTATCTAATACTATCATCTAGCATCTGATCACATATATTGAAAGACATGTACTTGTATTTTAATAGCGTACTGTCAGACAAAATCCGATATATCTGAGTCTACCATATCATACTACAGGTGTTTGCTGGTTTGTACTTCTTTCACGCAGCAACCAAGAAACAAGAAGACGTGGTTTTTTGCATAGAGGCTGATGATTTTTATTTCGAAGCGAGACCGAACCGGACCGGACGAAAACCTGGTATATTTTTTTAAATTTGTGTATAACACCTGGTGTTGTACACAAACACAATACCACCTCTGTATCTGTGTCACTGCGGTGAAGCTTTCGACAGTCTCGGGCACCATGGCCTGTCCTACAGGAGCGCAGGTCACATAGCACGGCACGACAGAATCAACGATATTATCGTTGAGCCCTTGTCACCGCCAGCGTACCTGCGGTATTAGAACCAAACGGCTTGGTACGTGACGATGGGAAGAGACCAGACGGTATGACGTTGTTGCCTGGGAAGGTGGGTAGGCCTCTGGAGTGGGACGCAACCTGTGTCGATACCCTTGCGCCATCTCATGTTCCTTGCACGGCGGGCTGTGCTGGCGCCACTGCTTCGGCTGCTGATATAACCTTATGGGTAACTACAGTTTTGAGCCGTTTGGGGTCGAAACGCTCGGGACATGGAACCCGAGTGCGCGTCTCCTTTTTAAGGGAATTTCTCACCGACTACTTAGTCGACACTTCACGTGACCAGAGGGCTGGAATGTTCATCGGCCAAAGAATTATCATTGCCATTCAATGCTGCCAGTCTTCTGGGCACGTTTCCGGATGACAGCGATGCGGACGAGTAGGTACTTCGACGCCTAAGTGACCCTTTTGTTTTTGTATTCATTTGTAAAGTAAGTTAGTCATTTAATTTAGTCCTTGTGTCTACATTCTATGCCAATAAATAAAGTCAATATTTGTGTATAATAAATACTTTCCACTTTCAGGAAGTCGGAAAGTGGAAAGTTGCGTGGAAACGGGTTGTCATGTTACGGACATGTAATGCGGAGGAGTGAGGAAAGTTTTCAGTATGAATGTGGATGGCTTTAAGAGTAGGGGAACTCTAAAGAAACGATATATAGACTGTGTAAAATATGATATGTCTAGAAAAGTGGTGAGTACCGAGATGACGACTAATAGAAAAGATGGAAGAAGATATGTTGCACCGACGGCTAATAAATTGTAATAAGGTCAAGACAATGATGATGATGACGAGGCTCTTCTTCATGCGAGTTGTGTTGTGCAGGTCCAGCGCGACTGGTGCAGGTGATGCTGCCGCTGGTGAGGCGCGCGCGAGGCCGCGTGGTGCTGGCCTCATCCATCCTGACACACGTAGCGGCGCCAGTGCGCGGCGTGCACGCTGCCTCGCTGGCTGCCCTCGACGCGCTCGCCGCCTGTCTTAGGCGTGAGCTCAAACCAAGAGGCGTTGATTGCGTAAGTTTAAATTTACACAAACTCAATAGTGATCGTTCCATCCTCATTTTACTTTATCCACGTACTGTGCAAAAAAAGTATCATGATTTGTCACAAGGCTTTGAACAACAGCCCTTCTTACCAGTATTAATACGTGTTACTAAGTTACTACGAAATGGCACAGGTTGTGTGTGCATGCCTAGTCTGAACTAGGAGTTAAACTTCATCAGGAGGAGAACCTACAGTAATATGAAAATATATGCATGCAGCAACTTCTCCATAAATGACACATCTGGCAGAATCATAAACTTTTGCGCATAAGATACAGCTTTTGGAAAACTTTGATAAATAATGTATAGTTCTTTTCAGCACACGGTTGCCTACGGCAGTCATAAAACACTGTTTTATACAACTCTATCCCATTCTATGTCTCTCTTCAATCATCATGATATCATACAAACGAGTTGTAGGTCGTACCTCAACTGTCTGTAGGTGCCAAAACGTTGTGATCCTGTTAACCTCAATATTCGACAAACATTGACTCTGTCAAACAATACCAACTGCTAATGTCGACGTTAAACAACAAAGGCATCCAAAACTCATTTGATGCTCACTATCACCTAGTTGTTAATCTGTTGTACCTCTGTCGTCTACGAAACTCGGGCATAGTTGATACTTTAATAACACTTCGAGAACTAATAGTGGTAGCGCGTAGTCTAAATATAATAGATAGATGGTGAACAAACCCGGGATTTTCCGCAAATCCCGTGCCTCAAATATAAAAGTAACCAAGGGCACGAAGCTATCCCGTTTAAAAAAATGTCGCCCAAGAAAGTATTATTTGTGCTGTTACAGTTTTTACGCTTGTGCTCTATTCAATCAATGTTTGGCCGAGCAACTAGTTATCTAGAAGCCTAAGTTGTTATGCAAAATAATTTAATATTTCTTAAATACGTTTATAAGTCATTAGGTCAGAACTCAGGACTCCCACAAGGTCCTTTAATATTTCAGTGTTCTCACCGCACTATCACAAACGAGGTGGTATAATTTTAGATTAGTTGGTAGCGCACTTAAATTAGCTTTGAGCTCGTTATCCTTTATGATGCGAGGAGAACCTAATCAAACTGTTTTGCATTATTCATACCGGCTTTAGGTGTATCGCAATATGAAACCTATGTTCCTAAACGGTACCTACCTACAATCCACACAATGACATATGAGTTTTGCATCTATGAGAGTGGGTGGGCACCCAAAGTAATACGTTGCCCGCGCCTGCAGCTGTGTCTCATTTTGATTAGTTGCTGGTTGCTCAAAAGCAAATCAAGAAATCCTTAAAAGCTTCCAGTGTCTGAAATTTTGCCCGATTAATTCCTTATTATATAGGATTTATGCGCACGTTTTTCTATTCCATGATGCACACACACATCTGCCACCGACTGTTATGATAAGTACTTAACTATATCACCTGGATTACTAAATGATTGTTCTATATAAATGAGCGTTGCAATAATAAACCTATCCAGCTGCTCACCTACATATTTATTATATTTGGCAACAGACAGCTGTTAATACTCTTCTGTTGATACCTACACCTAAATTAAAACTCACGTCTTTGACGAAATGAACTTGCTCTTGACGTCAAATTAAATGTTTTTATTTCCACGATTACTGATTCGCCGCTGGAGATATTTTAAAGATGTACTAGACTAGGTTCATAGCAAATATTTGACTTAGTCGTCTGACTTTTAGTTTTATTTCAAATAGCAGCTTATAAATATCATTGAGATATATGCGAAGGTATGTAACGGGAGTCAATTACCGCGAACACCCACTCACCCGACGAAGAGTAAACGAAATATCGCGTTCATTAATGTTCAGTCAGTAAATAAATTGATTTATCGACATTTCGCGAAAGAAAATTTTCAAACAATAAAGCATAATTTTATTTTTTCTTGTATTTAACTTATTTGACACCATTTACCATTGTAGGATAATAATTTTGTTAATTAATAAAAACATAATTATTACAATCTTTATGTGCAACTCGTACAAAAGGCGCGATATTTCTCTCCTTTTTAACAAAAGTTGTTCCCAACAGATTGGAATGTCAGATATCGACGTATGATAATTATGCTGTAAATTTATTCCAGATATTACCTTCACATTACGTAACTCTCCTTTCGTATACCTACTAGCTACACATTGAATGTACGGCGGTTACGGCGGCTAGAATGTAACCGCCGTACGGAATGTCCGTCAGACGCAGATACAAGCCAACCAATATTAATCTAATGCAAATGTGGTAACAATTAAAACTCATGCGTGTCTAATTGACACGCACGTGTATGGATATATATAAACGTGTCTAAACGAATATTCGGTAAAATAAACCGTGAAAAGTAGGCCGCAATTCACACTTTTATGCTGAAATCGTACCTGTGTTGTTAAAATCCGAAACACAACGCCACAAATGGTGGTTTTTCCATTTTGTCAAAGCCCTTTGTGCACTGGTCTTAGGCATCGATTAAATTAAAACTTTAAAATTTTGCGTTTTACTAATACTAAGCTATGCCCGTTTTCACTAACGTCTAAAGCTGGACAGAAAAATCATTTTATTTAATTTCAGAAACGCCTAGTTATGTAACGCCTAACGTCAGCAGTTTCCTAAGGACCCACTACCGTTTCGCCGTACGTTTCTCAGTAGGCAAATCGTAAAATCCGCAGTGGCGGCATTTTTGCGAGGCCGATCAGGCGCGAGGCGTCGGCGGCGTCCGCGGCCTCGCGCCTGAGCAGCCTCGCAAAAATGTTTTACAAGTTTTTAAAAGTTGATTTGTTCATATTTATTTACCCCCCGACCCCGGTCCTGAGGGGGCCCCAAATACCGAAAAATACTTTTAAATCAAATCTCAAACGAATGAAATATTTAGTAACAAAGAGGCAGTTTGTAGTTAGAGGCACTCCTACGTATGCAAAATGTATACGTAGCATTCAATAGTTTTCGGGTTCGCTCCGCTCGCTCTTCCATCGTTTTTTTATTTTCGTTTTAAGAAATAACTCCTATTTCTGTATAAATGTTTAAAAGAAAATTATATCTATCTGATACTGGGTACTAACTAAAACTTTCGAGCTAGCTTCAAATTCAAATTCTAAAATTATACATTTTTTATATTTTAAAAAATATGGATCCACAATACGTCCCGCTAAAGCGCATACAAAATAGCTTAGGTAATCGAATGTGAATTAACAAAATAGAAAAAAAAATGTAATTAGATGTCACAACTTCATGCCAAAAACTAATACTTGAAATCTGTCAATAAATTATGAGGGCACATAAACAAGTGGGTATTATGGCATGTGTTGGCTTCGCTCGCTCATATTCTTCATATACTCAAGTTTTCTGCAGAAGTCAACAAAGACAAACTTTCTCCTATTTTTGTATGTATGGTCACAAGAAAACCGTACCTTTCAGAGGCGGAGTGCTAAAATTTTCGAGCTCGCTACGAGTACACTCGCTCTTGCGTTCTGCGTTCTCCTAATTCTCAAATGTTTCTGTTTAACTTATGAAAATATCTTCTACTTCTGTAAGACTTCCTAATTTCCATCATCCGATGTGGCGTTCTCAATTTTCGAGCTCACTTCGCTCGCTCTTGCATCCTACTGCTGAAACTTTTCTGTTAGAAATAGCTGCTGGTTTTAGCTGTGACATAATAATCTGGGAGCCTACAAGTTGAAAGTTCGTCTATTTTAATTTGTGTTTGTTTATGTATTTTTTGTTATCATTTGATTAGCAATAAATCTCATAAATTAAAAGTTTTTCTTTCGACTGGGAAATGAAAGAGTCCTCGCACTGAAGAACACTAGTGCACTTAAGTGTCACCTAGTATCAGTGAAAGCGGGCATAAATGTTTTAAGGACTGTATATTTCTGTGCAATTCCTGAGTATGCTTGTGAACATGAGTTTAGTTTATCTAGAGTCAAACCAATTTTGATTTTGTGTACATGATGTTAAACAAAACGGGATTAACCTTCCATTTACAGGCACTTTTGAGTAGTCAAAGGAGTCAGTCAGTCAGAAAGATGAAGCTAGTTGCCCATTCCATAGCGTAGTAGGTTCCTATGATGGGGGGAAACGGGCAAGAAACTGCATGGATATTCATAAATTATATTTACATAGTGCATGTTGAATTTATAATAGATAGATTTAAGAGAGAAAAATGTGACTTTTCGCATCATTCCCTCATATACGTGCATGTCAAAATCGTCCAGATAAAAGCAATAAAAAATGAAAAAAAGAACAATTAAGAAATAAAATTAGTACGATATAAATAATACTACGAACCATAATATGCATGTGACGCATCACTCTCCTCTTCTTTCCTTTCCAAAAGTAATCCGTAGAGCATGATTCCATTAGTGACAAAACTTTCTCAAATCAAAATCAAAATCAAGTGATTTATTCAAATTAGACTGAGAATCAGTACTTTTCGAACGTCAAAATTATTAACTTGAATCTAGACAATATGGTATGCAAAGTAATAACCGACGACGAGCATAACTCAAAGATCAGCCTTTACCCCCCCTCGCCATATTTGAGCGAAAAAGGCAACCCGACCCTCAACGCTACCGCAAGCAGTGGCATCTAAGGGAACTTGCTGCCGGTTGCTCGAGCAAGAATTATGTACCTATGATCAATTGTCGACGTCGCTAGCTAATTACATACTGCAATACAACTCATTAAAAAACATTGTAATGAGTAGAACATGTCAATAATAAATTAAGATAACTAAAAATAATTGACTCATATAGCCAAAAAAAAAAGGTAAACTAATATGCCCGCACTGTCGGTAGGTAAGCTAATTCTGGAGAAATAACATAGAGAAAATTGTCTTGAGTTAATCACAGCGACCAACTATTCTTATCGTTTAACTCGATAATGGAATAATATGCCTTTGAACAAATGTTGGGTTTTACTTGAGCTTTAAACGCATTAAAAGGCAAATCTAGCAAAGAAGAGGGTAGCTTGCTATAAAAGGTTATACGCCAAACGCAAGCCCAACAAATGAGTTATGAACCTTATGAAGCCGTTGAAAGGGAGCACGTAGTTTGTTCTTATTTCTAGTGTTAATATTGTGAAAATCACTGTTTTTAGTGGGATAATGTATATTTTGCCTAATATATATGATGTTGGCGAAAATGAATTGTGATGCCACCGTGAGAATACTAATATCTTTAAAAAAATCTCTAAAAGAAACTCTGGCTCCTAGCTGATAAATTGTTCGGACAGCTCGTTTTTGTAGGACGAATATATTTTGAATATCAGCAGCTTTGCCCGGCAGCAGTTTGGCATCTACTGTTATGCCCAGAAAAACTGCCGAGTTTACAGTTTCACGCAGCTTTTTATCTAAGACGATGTTCGGTCCTAGATTTCTAACATTCGTTATGACGAACTTTACACATTTCGTTTTCTTGGCAGTGCGAACTAGGTTGTTTGACGTAAACCAATCCGTAACTATTGAGAGTGCACTGTTTACGTCGTCAAAATCTTGTCTATTCCTGTTTACTTTAAATGTAAGAGAAGTATCATCTGCAAACAGTACAACGTCACAGATATCATTAAAATAGAATGGTAAGTCGTTGATATACACTATGAATAAAAATGGACCCAGTATTGAGCCTTGAGGTACACCTAACTGAACTGGTAGCCCGGAAGATTTCACACCATCGACATCTACACATTGGAACCTATTATGTAAATAAGAATTTATTACGTTGAGAGCGTCGTTTTGGACACGTATCAAATAAACAAATATGTTTGTAAGCTGGTTTAACGTGCCTTCGCACATCAGGTATACTGATAAACTTTATACCTATCGGTACCATCGCTGTAGAGTTAGGGCGTTTTGTCCTTCGCAGCCGGCACCGGGATTTCACCGGGATGTCACCGAGAAACGACATTATTAAAAACGGACGTGACCTCTTAGTGACGGCGATCCTTTCCATCCACTCCGGCTAACTCTTTTGATAAGATCAAACATGTTTTAACTCGGCCCGTGCCAATCTCGGGCCGACTTCTAGCGGTCGCGCCGAACAACCTACTTGAAACTTCGGCAACCGGGACGACGGCGGCGCTCGGGTGACGGCCGTGTGGTGCACACGCGGCCATAGGAAATGTATGTATCGCTACTTCGGTGCCATTTCTCGTTCTCAGCGACGTCCCGCTGGACAAACGCACTAAGAGCTGGTTCTAATTGGTTAAATTCAGTCGTCCAAATGGCTCAGTTACTGACAAGTGTAATCGCATTCAACAAGTTAGCTTCGACTAGAAAGAAGAATGGTCGCGATATGTCCGTCTCTGTCTCGCTTAAATCTGCAGATGGATTAAGTAATTAGTTCAGTGACGTGTGTACAAAAGCTTTCTAAATATCCTTTCCCTTCCAAAAAATTTTTACGAAATTCAGCCGACTGTATTCAGCCAAGCGGAATAGCCCCTTTATTTGTAGCAAGACATAGGTATCTACTTAACATTCAAGCCTTTTGTTATGTATCCCGAATAAGAAGAAATACGTGAATATTTATGTACACCGTATGATGTGAAACTAATAGTAAGTTCAACGGTTGGCAGGTGGTAGTAGCGGCTGGCGAGTACACAACCGGGAGCGCGTGGCTTTCCGAGGAGAAACTTCTGGAACAAGCCCGCGACATGTGGAAGAGACTCAGCGATGAACAAAAAGGCGCATACGGGGAAGACTACTTTGAAAATGCCTTGCGAAGCCTCGAGAAGTACACCAAAGGCGCTGTAAGTAGCAAAAACGTGACTATGCTTAATTTCTTCGTATTTATAGCTTTACTTTTGCGTTCGTATGGCGTCGTTCGTGGCTATAGGTATCTATGTATAGCCCCGCCCACGCCAGCACCTTTCTATAATCTACTTTGCGACCCACAAAATATTGATACCGTTTCTCATTTTCACTCTATGGTTCGTCGTAGGTACGTCCGCAAATGGTCGCGTAAGAATTTACAAGCTGCCATCCCATAATTATATAACAAGGCTGATATAAAATAGGTTACTACATGTTTTCAATAAAAAATGGAAATTTTGTTGTCTTCGTCATAAACTTAGGACAAAAATAAGATGGATGACTTGAAAATTGGGGCACAGCAAAACTACGTGATATTTTCACGACATTTTTAATTCCATAATTTCAACTCTAATAATAGTTATTTGTTTTACATGTGGGTAAAAGTGTTTTTTGCCGTGAGTGCTTGGATTGAAACCTGAGCTAGCGAAGGGTTCTAGAATTAAAGCACGAGCGAAGCGAGTGGTTTAAAAGAAGAACCCTGAGCGTCGCGAAGGTTTCAAATCACGAAACGCTATAAACTTTTACCCATAAGTGAAACACAACAATTTTCACCACACTACGAGGAACTTGCAAAAAAGAAAGAAAACCAGTAAAAGAAAACCGTCTTTTCAACTAATTCTGACGGAGTCATATTTTCATCGCATTTTGAGAAATTTGTAAAAACTTATCGTTGTAAAAGTTTTTGAATGTTAGCGTGGGACACAGGCAGGCCACAACGGGATTCTTTCAAAGGCTTCTTTCAAGTGCCTGTTGTTTCATAATTCGCTCATGCAGGCAAAGGAAGTGAGCCATACAGCCTTGTCTTTTTTGTCATTTCTTAGTGAGAAGGTACGTTCAAAACAAATGCTTCATACACTTTATTTATTTATTTCGATACACTAAGTATAGTTAACCATTACTTTTATTACCTTTTACTGTATATTACGATTAGAACTATTCAAGTTAACATTAAAAATTACATAATTTTATAGTGTTAGCAATAAAAATAAATTAAAAAGCGGATATTTTCGGTTCTGAATAACCAGGTATTTTCGATTGACAGGTTTTGAACGTTTCTAACTTTTGTCTTAAAAACTTTTTTGTTCCTAACTCTTTGCTTTTATTTAAAACTTCGAGTAAATGTTGAATCGGAAGCCTTCGAGTTTTAAAACACTTTTACACTCTAGATAACAAAAAAGGCTTTTACCCACGGAAATCGATGGGTAAAAATGCAAATAATAGGTAGTGTGGTGAAAAAGATTTTACTACTGTTTACTTAAGAATGTGACATATGTAAAAAAAAATGGTTTGAATCACTTGTTTTTGGGAACGCCTGTGTAACCCTTCTATTTCTACGAATAATAAAATAGAAATACCCAAGCCGAACCGAGCCTTTGGGTTTATACTGTACTTGAGGTAAGTATATACCTACTCTAGAAAGTCGGTATCTTATTTGGATTCCGTACATTCGATTCCGTACACGTCCATTTTTCGGAAAACAATTCATTACAGGAGCTACGTTCCCGAAACATGCTTTACTTAAAGAGGCCAACGTAAGAGAATTTAGATTCCAGAACCAATTCGGAAAACAGAAATATTACATTTCCTGAAGTCCAGGCTCTAGTTTCCGTGCGTGCGAATGGAACTTTCAGTTCGTATTTATGTACCTCCCACGTACCTGTAGTAATGTTTTCTCAGTAAGCGTTGATTAATCTTCTATTAATTGTATTAATGTGTTATGGAAACAATAGTCAGCAGATGATGTGGGTATCGTGTAACTACAATGGATGAATAATAAACGGTTCTGTAATAACGTAGGCTCATGTTTACAATATCAAAAGCTGACAAATCAATACTTAGCCAAAATAGCTTTTATAAACAAACTTCTTCGTAGAATCAATTTCCATCTCCTTCACACTGCATAATTATCTCTCCATCGAATCTATCTACGAACGCGATTTACATAGGTTTTTATGCAAATCACTTTCTCTTGTAAATATTCCTAAATAGATTTTTGGTATATACCATACCTACTGAACAGAAACGAACAAAACCATTGATGTGAAAATTACAAAGTAAGCCAACTTTGTAATTGTGTCAATTCAGTAATTTTATCTTCTTTTATTGTTTACGTTTCATTAGCAGTTCGATCACATCAGAGGCAGCACGAGTAGGTATATGATAACTAATAAGTTGTGTTCCTTGCGCAGGACGCCGACCTGACCGCCGTGACACGTGCGCTGAGTGATGGGGTGACACGCACCTTCCCCCTCGCCCGCTACACCCCCGTCTCCCCCCGGGAGAAACTCAAGTCCTTACTGGCTGAGCACATGCCGCGCTCCCTCTACGAAGGCCTCTACACCGATTAAACGGGAAGCCTGCTCAACGTCTACCAACTAATGAATACCTCGGTTTATATTTCACTGATCCTGCAAACAACACGACTTTTATATACAGCAACAATTTTTAATTTACCCAGTAGGATAAAGGTCAAATGTGAAAAACAAAATATAACCGACGGTGCTATTTGTCGGACCTACCATGAAAATACGAATTCACTTTCATCTCGAACTTTGTATACGAATAAACTCTTTATCAGGATCAAAATTATAGTTTCTATTCATGGTGGGGTCCTTATTAGAAATTAATTGTACAAATCTTACTGAAAAGTACGATATTGAAGATATCATCAATCGATTGATATCACGCTCTAGAGGATCAACAAACTGCACTAAATATAGACGTATTTGAGAAGCTGGCATAGTTGCTATCTCGGTCAGTGAATCTATGTGCAATAAACAATTAACATGTACATAATACGTGGGTCACGTAGTCAGCGTGTGCCAAATTAAACTCTCTCTCTCTCGTGCACTCGAGTTACGTAAGCGTATAAGTTGAAGGTTTTTATACATCATCTAATCACAAAATAAATAAAAAACCAACCAATCCTGTAAGCATTACAAAAAAAAGTCTTTGTCTGTTATCTATGTAAATGTCAGCCGATTTAACTGTTCGTGACATTTCGTTAACCATCAAAAGATTCACTCGACCGTTCCATTATAATCTCCGTTTTCATCTTTTGAGTAAATTATATACCACTTCAAAAGTATCTAGATCCAATTCTAGGGCAACAGTCGCTGGTAAAATGAAATTGTTTGAGCTTGTGTTGTTCGTTTCATATCAAGTAATATCAATATCTTTGTATAATTTGTAAAATAATAGTCTACAAGAATTTCGTTGTATTTTGAAACTTGATGAGTAGATAGTGAGTACCTATCTACATATATGTTAGTACTCAGGTCAGCTTGACCGGATTATTTGTTGGCACTCGATCAATTCTGTCAATCGCGTATGTTGCTTATCCATTTTCGCATTTAATGTGTGGTTTTCCATCCTTCAGGCTAAGGAAATCATTGAATAGTTAAATTGGTCAATATTATATGCATTTTCATCATTTTGAACTTGCAGCTTGTGCAAGTCTCTTGCGACTTGCAAAACTTTTCTCTGCGATACGCTAAGTGTGAAGCCCAAAAGATAAAGTGTTTAACCACTGAGTAAATTAAATACCGGGTAAAACGGGGTGAATAGGGATGCAGGGGTGAATCGAAACGAAACTTCAAAAAGGATTTTAACATTGAAATAATATAGTTTGTTGCCAACAGGGGCACTTACTTAATCGTTAATTATAATACAGTCAATATATAAGAGACATTTTTGGCAACAAACGTTATTATTTCAATGTTAAAAACCCTTTTAAAGTTTCGTTTCGATTCACTCCTGCATCCCTATTCACCCCGTTTTACGGTAATAAATAAAAGTGGCCGGTAAAAGAAGTTTCTGGCAAAAGAAGTATGTTTATTTAACACTCTAAGCGAAGATATCCTAAAATGAAAACCTACTGCGTTAAAATTTTGGTTTTAATAACGCACAATGTTAATCTATACTTGTTACAGAAAAATAATTGTATTGTGTTTCACAGTTGTAGATAAAATGTAAAAGATTACTGTACCCTAATTGCGTAATACAAAACCAATCGGAATCTGAATCGTTTTGAAACAGATTGCTAATCCATTGCTTCATAAGTTCGATAAAAATTCTGCTCAACAATGCACAAAACGCAATGAATGTTGTTGAACTGTCAAAATCAAACGGATTAATCGTAATCGTTTACGAAAATGTGTTGCGCAATTAGGGTGCTGGTCGTGTACAGTATTTTGAATAAATGTTCGCGTGTTTAATATTTTCGTCATTAGCTCACGTCATCAATAAAACACATGATAGAGATTCCATTATATCATTTATGTTTGCAAATTCTTGCTTTACTTGTGTGTATTCGTATTATGTTTAAAATGCAGCCGGTACGTGGAGAGCCATGAATACATTATCCCCACCAGCTTGCTGCATTCTTGAAGTGCATTTAAGTGCGGCATACAGACATAATTCGTTACTATATAGATTAATTTTAGTTTGATCGCGTGTGAGATTTTTTATATAATGTGTCTTTTTAATAAATGAAAAAATAAAATGTTGTTTTATTAAAATAGTTAAAATAGTGTGAACACTAGCTTCCGCCCATAGCTGCGCCCGCGTGGCAGGTCGAGATATAGCCCATTTTCTGTCTTTGGGTTCAAAATATCCACATACAACAATAAAGTATATATAAATAAATAAATAAATAAACATTTCATGAAAATCGGTCCAGCCGTTTCGAAGTTTAGCCGGAGCAATCAGACAGACATTATTTTTTATGTTGTTCTTTGTTTTAAGAAGAACCGTATTTATACTTTCATATACATTTAGTAAACAGCTGTTATTTTGGCGTTACAAACATTAGATTATTATTATTTTGTATTGATGTATAGATTAATTAATATTTATTTTGTTCGTCCTGCTTTACGGTCCTGAAATTAGGCCATTGGATAGTTCGTGATAAAGTTACTCCTAAACCTGAATTCCACAAGCAAAATCATAGTCAATACTTACATTATAATATGTAATAATATTATCTACACTAATATTATAAAGAGAAATGTTTTGATTGTTTGTTTGTATTGAATAGGCTCCGAAACTACTGGACCGATATTGAAAAATTGTTATACCATTAGAAGGCGAAATTATGTCTGATGAACATAGGCTACTTTTTTTTCGAAATCCACGCGGACGAAGTCGCGGGCGAAGTGCTAGTTATTTATGAAAAGAACTACTTTTGAACCTTTGAAGGAGAGAATCATAACTGTAAGTGAAGAGATGGACAGAAAATCCGCTATAGCGCAATCATTAATCCGCCTACGTAGCTAGATGCCTACGTAGTACGTACGTAGCATGAAGCCCGCGTAGCATTTGTTCGGTGTAGCAATCTACGTAGCAGAGACCTATATTTAGAATTGGACGGACGAGCTTATATTGGGCAACTTATGTTTGTAAAATGTGATTACGTAGGTTCCCGTCCTCGAAATCCGTGACATAACTACTAGAACTCGGCTTTATAAATTCTTCTTCTTACGTTTCAATGATAATCTGAATTTCGTCAGCTCATGAGTATGAGCATTTATGCATTACTTACTTATTTATACATTTCTGCGAAAAGATGCTACCACCATTTAGCACTAATTACACCTTAATATTAACTGCACCTTATATGTAGGCATACAAGGTGCAGTTCATGTCGTATGGCATTATTTGCCATTCAAACGGATAAAAGTTACGCTGGGTAAAAGTTACGTCAAGCATATTAAGTTTATGTTATAGCCAATTTAAGCAAGTATGATGAGTTTATTTTATAAAAATTCTAGACTAATTAGTTTACAAGCAATAATGTTTAAATTAAGTTTAAATGTATACGACACTCGTGTTACAAGAAAAGCAAGCGGCGGAAACACGGAGTGCCGGCTTCTATGTCAAATTACAAATGAATATTTCACGCTCCCAGAACACTGCATTATTATGTTTCGCAAATGCAACCAATAAAACCGTATTTCGTATTTGTATAGAACCATGTGGTCTGCTCTAACAACTGGTCATTTACGAGTGGAAGGTCCATTGAAGGGATTATGATAATCCCTTAGTGGAGGAGGATCGGAAACATCTGTCTCGCAAGCGCTCACGCCATCTAATGATTTACTAGCACCAATGAGTAGCTAGGCATGAGTAGGTACCTACCGTACAAAAACAATCGATCATGCATCATCAAGTACGTCATGCGATGTGTTGCGTCACATCTCCAGATATGCGTAGGAGGACTTGATCCCAAAAATAAGCTGTTCCTATTACGACTGAGATTTTTCTCTAAAACCAATGCTTCAAAGACGAAATGTTTTAATTTAATAGTAATTGAAAAATAAAAAGATTCATTCAGAATCGTGTTGCGAAAAGTAAAAAAAATACATACAGCCTTAAGTTAATAAGCTGACTCTCGCCCTCAGGCAAGTGTACATTCACGAAAATAGGAAAACTTTTGAATTAACAACATAACACGAAGGAGATACAATTTTCCCGAAGCTGGGCTGAAGATCTCGAAACCGCAGCATCGGCCAACTTATCGCGCCACCGACTTGTAGGTGCGCTGTTGACCCACTTTGGCAAACTTTAATTGTTTAATCAGTACATAAGTAGGCTGTATTAACGATTTTCATCATCTTTTTAACCGACTTCGAAAAAGGAGGTGTTTGTATCTGTATGTATTTTTATGTATGTTCATCTATATTTTCATCAAGTAGACCGATTTCCAAAATTATTTTCACTTGGAAGGGGAAGCTCGCGCTCTGGTCCTATATGAATTTTATTAAGTTTGCTTCGGTAGCTTTTGAGTTTGCTTCAATAATACGTATTATATTTATTTAGATGTATATATACAGTTTGGTTTATAAATATGTATTATATTTATAGTGTTAATAGGTTATTTATTCCTTAATGTTTTTTTTTATAAATTGCATGTCGTGTGTGTTAACCATCCTATAAAATAACACACTATATCCTAAATCTTAACCTACATCTAAATCACATATATCACATATAATGCAGCTTTTGCGAACTCACTCAAGCTGCACCACAATACATCAACCCTCTCGTGGACCTCGTTCACCACACCCATGGCTCTAGTAAGAGGAGTCCTCGCCAGTAAGTTGGTTCTGGCTGCAGGCACGGCAAGTAGGGGCGGACGCCGCCGCCTCCACACGTACCGGTCAGGCACGCAAAGTTCCAGGTGCCGCAGCACTCCCGGGTTATGCACCCTGACACGCAGTAGCTTCACTACATACGCTGCAAGTGCGAAGTCCCGTCGCACCTTTAACGCGTTGTACCCTACCATACCCAGTACAAATAGTGTAGGGTACATCAATGGGTAGAATGGATATACCCCATACAGCTTCAAATACAAGTGTCTAGTGAACTTATTTTGGACACGTTCCAACATGACACTATATTTCGCCTCATGAGGAGCCCATATGACTGCACTATGTTCAAGGTGACTTCTGACTAGCGCATCATACAACACCTTGAGGGTCGTGATGTTGGTAAACCCCTGAGTCTGCCTGAGTACGAAACCTAGGTTTCGGTATGCTTTCTTACATATCTTATTGATATGCTCACGGAAGGTTAGTTCCTGAGTGAAGATTACCCCTAAGTCTCGTACCTGTGACACTCGTTGCATCGGCTCATCCTCTACCTTTTATTGATGACACAAAGGAGTCCGAGCGCGAGTGAAAGACATCACCGAGCATTTGGCTACATTAAAATGAAGATTGTTGCCGATGCTCCACTCTACCACTCGTTTGATGTCGTCCTGCAGGCGTTCACAATCCGAGTGATCCCTAACCTCGAGCAGCAATTTCAGATCATCTGCAAACAATAAACAAGTCCCATGTCTGACGACCTCCGGTAAGTCATTTATCATTATAATAAACTCGAGCGGTCCTACATTGCTGCCCTGGCTCACTCCGGACCTAGTGTAATACGGGCGAGATTCACAGCCATTGTAATCTACATATTGCTGACGATCTTTCATATAGCTAGCGAAAAACTGCAGCAGAGGCAGTGTACATCCAATTTTCGCAAGCTTCTTTAATAAGACGTCGTTATCAACCGTATCAAAGGCCTTTTTAAAATCAAAGTACGCAGCACCTACCTGTACTCCAGACTCTACTGACGGTACCACCTGCACCATAAAGTTGAGCAGGTTTGTGGCAGTGCTGCATCCCGTCCGGAACCCATGTTACGCATCTGATAGACGCGCTCGCATTTTAGTTTAGTGATTGATTTATTATTACATTTTACTTTCTCATTAATAGTTTAGTGACTATTAATGAGAAATCTCGTATGTGATAGTCGGGTTCGTCAGGAATAATCTATATAATAATCTGTTTAGAAATCAGTCAGTGTATCAGTGTTGTGCCATTGTATTTTATATGCAGAAACACAGGCGTTTTCACTAAAAACGAAAAACTGGGAAACTGCGGGTTTCTCACACGGACAACTGAACGTCGCTTACTCTTGCGTCACCACTCCTAAGGTGGATCACACCATACAACGCGCCACGCGCACCGCGAGGGCGCGAAGTCCGCGCAACGTCCTATTTTTACATAGACATTCAATAACTAAGGTTCCGTTTCCCGCGCCCCGTCACCTGCCACGTTGTAGTGTGTGATGCGCCTAACTCTCTGTATATTTTGGCTGCTGAGACGGTAACAGGTAAACATGGTTTTACGGTAGTAAGGTGAAAGTTTAAAATTGCAATGGTTCTACTGGGCATTCCAAAAATTGTGAATTTCCATACAAACCTTCATCCCCTATTAAACCACTTTAGTAGCAGAATTTCCAAAAATCCTGAAAATAAGCTGTTTATGAGGTTCTTTATTGTCAAGTAACGTCAAGTAATGTCGCATTGCCGTCATATTGCACTAAGTATTTACGATTGTTTAATTAGAACGGTTACGGCGCCATTTTTTTTTTCAAATCAAACAATACAATATTTTAACATATACAGTAGTCACATTTATTGTGTTTGTTTTTCTATGAGGTCATATATTTCCTGCTAATGTATTACCCAATTTGCACGTACGGTGACTACAACGTCGAACAATACAGAATAATATATTTTATCAGCGGTACCTCAAAACGTCAATTTATTTTGACATTACTAGTACTACCCCGACTTTAGCGACTAACGACCGAACCCAATAACGTATCTATCAGAAATAGAAAACCCTATCAATCTCTGGTTTTAACGTCAAAATAAAGCCAAAGTATGTGGCCCCATAACGTGTTGACAGCTATTTGTTTGACAGGGACAGATATAATGGTACTGTATAGCATCAGTAGCGATCTGTCTTATGTAAATGGGTTTGGCCGTTAACTCTCCAACATCGGGGGATTAAATATTTAAAAGTTGAACTCTAGATTGACCTCTAACTCTTGATGGCGCAATATAAATTATTATTATTTGGAACGAGCAACTAGCTTTAAATTTCTGACTGACCGACTCCTTGACAATTCAAAAGTGCCTGTAAATGGTTTAATTGAAATAAATGCTCTATAGTTTTTGAGTTTTGAGTTTGAGAAACCCAGAGTTAGCTGATAACTCCAAGTTATTTTTAGGGTTTTTTTCGGAAGTCCTTTGATTTTTTTTTGCTTTTTTTTTCTATAGTTTACTTCACATGTGCACTTGCTCTGACATATTCAGAGCAAGTGCCCAGATACCAGTTTTGTAGTTTCAGTGAAAAAGACCAGCGAAATGATCAAAAGGCCGACAGCAAACACTTTAGAAATACCTGATGGGATTCTCATTTCAGGATGTCACATGAATGACCAAGGTCATTTCCTGCCAAGCCGTTCATGTCAAGATCCTTAGCGCTGAAGGATCATAAGAAGATCTGAATGATCTGAAAGATCATTAAACATAAAGAAGTTTCTGTGGAGAAATCAAACATCACGTGTGTGTATATAGGCTTGATCATCTGTTTAAACTGTAAATGTTTTTTTTTACACAACGAACAGATAAAGACTTAAGATCTTAAGTAGGTACCTATTTTGTGTTTTGAGAAACAAAGTCATATGTATGTAAATGTACGACAAAATGTTACCCTATCCTGTACCTACTAGCAACTCACTTCTTAAGATAGCCGTTGGCCGTTTCCCACGGTCTGAATGTTCCAGCGATCACAAAAGAAATATATTAAAATGAACGTCAATTCAATAAAGGTTCCCCCTTTCAAATGCAAAGTATCATCTAGATATTCTTGATGAAGCTTTATTTCCAATAAAACTTATATGAAAAGCATTGTCTAAGATTCCTGTAATTGATGATGACGTTTCAATATCTCATCGAAAAATTTAAAACTGACTAATCGTTTAGACGATATTGTTGTAAAAGATTCAAAAACACTATTAAGCTAGATGACTTGTAATGTAAGCTAATCTTTGACTAAAATAATTTATTATTTTCTCTTCTAAATCGATCACAAGAGCACGTGTAACAAAGATTAATGGCTGCTGAACGTTTCACAGCAACCTATTTCGAAACTTGTTCTACATTTTGTTAACGGTACCAAAGAGCTTTCACTGTTTATTTATATTAATCTTATTTTACTTAATTCAGTTCGTATCGGTTTCCGATGCAATTGCTTTTGTGGTATCCAGGCACAAATTGTGGCACTCATGTGGCAGCCGTAATGTGCCCGAGGGAACCTGGGGTCAGATGTGCGACCTCGACCTTAATACTGAGCTGCAAAGGTCATGTGGAGTGCAGCCAAAGGCTAGTTTCACACAAAAGATACTTGTAGCTTCAAATCTACTGCGTTTTACAAAATATATGAAGTGGGTTTATCTACGTTTTGAGAATTCCATTGCAAGGACTGAAAAAAAAAATTATGCTGTGTTATAAACAGACAAAAAATACAAAAACTATTGGTATGTTAGTGTGCCATATGCCATATATCATCCATTAATGGAATGACAGCTCACTTCACCTAAGTTTTCACGATAAGAATTTTACAGTTCAAGTTCTCTCGCCCGCCATGCTGTCGGCATGCGCCGCCGATGTCGCGATGACATCACCTCCCTCACCGACGCCACCTCTGGGGTTCGACTTCGAACCTATTTCAAAACAAACAATTCAGAAATTAGATTTTTCCTACAGATTGATAAAAACAGGATACGAGACTCACGTGATCAATTAGTAAACAACAAAAGTAAAAAGCCGCGTGCAAAATATGTACGTATGAATGATTCTCGACGGAAAACTTGCAAATTGTTGAAAGATAAAACCTAATTCCTACTAGCCAAACCGATTCGGCCTCTCAGATTCTGCTATCGCTTTAATTCCATTTTCAATTTCATGCGAGTATCTTTAATTAGCGCACATATATCAAGTACTACGCGCCTGACATTTATGAAGGAAACCACAAATAGGGTCTGTGTATGTCATGGTTGGGATCTTCTTACACTTCCATTCATATTTCACGTGCATAGGATAAACTTTTCGCCCTTTTTCCGGAGACGGTCTGCAATTTAATTTTAAACAAAATGGAGGTACCATTGCTGTGTTGGTACTTGTTTGTTAGTGGAAGCTTTGGTTTACATTGCGAAACCACAAGAGTCTTCAAGAAATGACCATCTTGTTCAGAAGTCAGTGCAACTGAAAAGCGGTTAAAATCCAGCGTGTTTGCGTCACACGTAGGGCACGTCAAAGTTTCCAGTTTGTAATTACAACATCCGGACATCGCTGCTGTGACGTTCGTTAATGCAGGTACCGTGTCAGCGAGACTTTACATTACACCACCGAGACCACCCGCCACCCTCCTACCTGCTATAACTACACTGTCATTGAAAAATATGACTTCAGCGAAGTTCCTGTAAACTGTATAAAAAGAAAACTCTTACAACTCGAAATGTTGAACTGTTTCTTAAATCTTGTTTTCCGTGAAGTCAAAATATAAAGTCATAAGTATAAAAATATAATTAATGTATACAAAATATTGCAAAACATTTTAAAATAGTAACGTTGGAGTTTCTTGCCCCTTCGTCTCCATACGAAACTACCTTATGGAAGTGGCGCCTAGAATCAGTTCTATTTTTAATGTTAATGTTGACGTTCAAAAGTCCTTTTTATCAGCCTATTTGAAATAAATGCTTTGACTTTGACTTTGTGAGTCAAAATTAAAGTCATAGCATTTATTTCAAATAATAATATTTTTATATGTGAAGACGATGCGCACCAATAATAAAAATACTATACCACCCGCAATAGGTAATAATTTAAAATAAAGCAAAGACAGATAAATCAATCACGTGATACCACATGGTGCTCACATATTTACAAACATTGTAAAAATATATGATTTTCCTAAAATATTAACTAGGAATAAGTCAGTGTGTGAGTTAAGATTATATAACAAATTATACAATTAAACAAATGACAAATGTGTGTCTACATTGCTAGACAAGAATTATCTCGTAACTATAAATTCTAAACAATTTACTGTTCCAGCTTAAAGGAATAAGGATACGGTGTTATTGAAGGTGAAGGGTGTAGACCGACGCAAACTCTGTTACTGATATCAGTAACCGTGAAGTGCTCTTCAAAAAGTAACAGACTTTTATATCCATATGGATATCTCCTCACAAATGTCACAGATATCCTAAAATCGATCGACGAGAATTTTTGTAAATTTCACGGATCACTCACCAAATATTTACGAGTACAGCTTCGCCGGATGCTCCGTGGATAAATTATCAACCAAACAGTCCATTTGGAAAATTGAAATTCCAACGGAAGTTCCGAATAAAATAACTTTGTTCATTTTTAGAATGTTGCTGGCCAACGATTAAATCTTGATCGATCTCCGACACGTGAATGTAGGCGTAAAAAAGAACGTAATTCTATGGTTTGTTTCACACTGTGTAGCCTGTAGGTAACCTAATAAGATAAGATAATACGATAATTTATTTCGCGAAAACATGTGTATACTCATTCAAGATCTTACATTTAATTAAATCACAGTCATGTTCTGCCTCAACGGCGGCGTTCAAATATAAACAGGTAAACATCAAATAATTATAAATTTATCCATTATTCAAAGCAATTACAATTACGTTACAAATTAGAACTTAAAATTTAAATATACTACCACACAAGTCAGAATAATTTATCAGTTAGAAATAAAACGTAAAATTAAATCTCGGTAACATTCAGGAATACTTAATGTACCTATCCAAATATTTGAACATGTTATAAATCCTAAACTAAGTAGTATTTAGTGACCATACGGGGACACCCGTATGGTCACTAAGTACTCAGAACAGTGACAGTAGTAGATATTATGTACTTCATTAAGTTTTTTTTTTAAATCTTTTACCATAGCTACATAATTTACAAGCTAACAGCCTTAAGATATATAATAATAACATAAATATAAAACAGGAGGAAAAAAATCATAGCGCATCGAAAAATTCGTCCACATCGCTGTCAACAGGAAAAGTGGCCAAAACGCTGGCAGCATTGCCACGTTGTTTGGCGATGCTAACACTTTGGCCAAAAAATAGGCCAGCCCTCTGGTCACGTGACGAGTCGACCAAGTGGACACTCGGACCTCATGACCCTAGTGTATAAGTACTATCTACTTGCTTATGTAGATTATTCAAGTTTTAATACCACTAGACCTCGTTGGTCTAGTGGTCGCAATCGCTACTGCTGAGCATGAGGGTCCTGGGTTCGATTCCCAGGTCGGGCAACGTGTTATTGGGTTTTTCTATCTGGAATTTCTCAGTAGCAGCCCGAAGTCTGGATTTGTGCCCGGTAGATTGCAATAGGCTCGCCCCCTATTACATGGGACTTAAACATAACTGGCGAAATGCGGGTGTACTATAGGTACACCTCTGCCCAACCCTTCGGGGAAACAAGGCGTGATGTTATGTTATGTTAATTTATTCATGCTGACAATTCGGCATTCTAATACCTATTCATGGTTCAACGACTACTACTACTACTTAGACATGAAATTTGGCAATTTGTTTTCAATGCTTTGAAATAAGTTAAAACCTTGTAAAGATTTCGTACTATAATGGTACAAAATCTAAAAGTTTACTTACAATGATATTTACTCGGTACCTCCTGACTGTACTGCGGTCTCGTGGGATATGTTTATTTTAGCATTGCAGATGCGTCGTTTGTTGTGAACTAGCACATCCCCACTCTTTAATAATGCAGATGTTAATACTACCCACTTGTTGCTTACTTTGTTCGGAAATAAACTACAACAATTTTACTTTCCACTTAACCGTCCCACTACCTAAATAGTAATGGAAAACACACCTAAATAAACAATGTGCTTACCTTCTAAGTAAAGTAACCTAATGTTTGTCTTTTACAGAATTATCTATCTTGATATACAGCGAGTAATTTTCCAATATTACGTTGGCACAATCTAGAAAATTTGCCTCAGGGTTTGATGAAATTGGGTAAATCCACCTCTATCCGATTCTATAAAACGACTTAGCGTTCGAGAGTTTCGGGAAAAATCATTTAGTGAAATAACCGTAGGAGAGATTTAGATATACTGTCGTAGGCAGTTGGTAGCTCTCACCTATCGCCAGATATTAGCTGAATAATTTAATTATTACCTACCTACTGCATTCTTAATGTGCGCAGAAAACATTGATGTAGGTACCCTATTTGTAGATCAAGATATTTTATTAGCACTACAATCGAAGTTCACCACGAACTTTAATATCAGTCAGTACGAGCGCTGCTTTTAAAGCATCCTGCTTAGCTAATTAATTACCTAATGATTAAATGTATATTTTACTAAGTACTTCCATTTAAATCAGTATGCAGGCTCTATGACATCGTTTCAACGGCTTAAACAGATTATTCGTGCGGAAACTGAACAGGGAACTGTAATGGATTGTGAAGCTACAGCTACAGCCTCAATAATTCGCATCTCCAGTGTTAGTGCAAAGGTAGTCCCATTTTCAAATACGGTGTCAGGTCAAGGTTGATAGGTTGAAGCGTGCCGTAAATGCTACGTAAGACGATTCGAGCCTAGATACCTACATACTGTAGTTACACGCTGTGAATGTGTGTAAGCGCAGGAGCTCTCGGTACCTTCCGAGATAATAGCGATAGCGAAGGCATAAGTGTGTGTGACGTTTGTCTGTGCTATGTGCTGACGGAATGACAAACATACACATTCACAGCGTGTTTGTACACTTGGTTACCCCAAGTTAAGCGCGCGTCGCTTCGTATGAAGTAGATCTTTAATGTTTTGTTTTGTGTAGTGCCGTCTAGTCTAGCTAAGTACCTAAATTAAATAGATAACGTAGCTACAAGAATGGAATTTGTAATAAAAGGTTTGCTGAATAACTTAATTTAATAATTCCCTAAAACAGTACACATACATTCTGTCACAAATGTATCGGGAATGGATGATTTGTTTATGGTTCCAATAATAATTAATTTCTTTTGTTTTTTGTTTAGCACTGCTGTTTTCCATTTTGGCGCGGAGTGTAGATAGTTGCATCTGTAATCTTTATATTAAGCGCTGCTTTATAGTTAGATCATATCTAGTGTGTATTGAAAATTTCATAATGGACAAAAATATCGAACAAAGAGATTGTCTTAAATTTTTCATCGCCAATGGATTTTCGTGCTCGGAGGTAGTGAAGGAAATAGTGACTGAAAATCCTGGTTGAAGTTTGAAAAAGATAGCCGCTGAACTTTCTGTGTCTCACGAGTCGATACGTACCATTTTAAATAATCACTTGGTTATGAAACATGTTGCCGCTAGGCTAGTCTCAAAACGCATTTTTACTGTTGACGAGACGTGGGTTTACGAGTTCGAGATGCAAACTAGTCAACAAGCTTCAGAGTGGCGCCTTCCAACTGAAACGAAACCGAAAAAAACACACCAAAGGCGATCAAAGTCCAATGACTTTGTTTTTTGATCGACTTTGGCTGTTTTCTTTGACTATCGCTGTATTGTGCACTCGGAATTCTTGCCGGAAGCTCAAACGGTAAATAAAGAATATTATTTGAGCGTTATGCGGCGTTAAAGAGACCAAATTCGACGAAAAAGGCCAGATTTGTGGATAGAAAATTCTTGGATTTTGCATCACGATAATGCGCCTTCACTTTGAATTTTTTACCAAAAACTCAACAAATACCATCGACCAAGCACCTTATTCACCAGATATGTCCCAGTCGACTTCTTTCTTTTTCCTAAACTAATAACCACTTCGTGGCACCCGTTATCATTCGGTAGATGACATAAGGAGAATTCGCGGCGAGAACTGAACTCAATTCCGGAAAAAGCATTTAAAAAATGTTTTGATGATTGGATTATTAGTTGGCGTAAAGTAAATGTATCGTTTCTGAAGTAGCATACTTTGAAGGCGATAAAATAAATTTGGATGAATAACTAACATTCTGTGTATTATTGATCATTTCCCGGTACTTTCTTGACGGAGTAGTACATAGTTACATAGTATATGTCAGTTAGGTTGGTAGGTACCTACAAGTAGGTCTCACTGAGTGTTACATATGATAGATTAATAGTTGACCACATATTGAAATGAGACCTTTCCTGCCTAAACTGTCCCACCATCCTATTGTCAACTGAGCGAAAGCTGTTTCTTATAGACACTTATGTAAGTTGCAAATTGCATTCTGGTACTGAGTACTAAGGGGGTGAGTCGGTAGGGGGGACTATATTGATCCCAGCCGTCGCGCCGCGCTGTGACCGAACGTGACCCCTTGCCGCCCTTGTATACCTGGCCCGTGGCCCTCGATGCTGATAGCAAGAAAACACTTTTATAGTTCTATTTTATGACATATTATGCAACTAAATAAAAAACCACATTCATACCTATGAGGTACAAAGACCCACCTAAAGCACATCAACTCATCCCACAATAGTGGAGACCGTTTCTAAACTTAAAGTATTTATATTTTAATCACTGATGATCAATATAGCAGCTGCTGTAGCAGCTGCACCATAGTACAACTTTCTGATTTAAGACAAAGGAGGTCTGAAATGGTCTCGCTATTACTTGGGAAAGTAGATAATAAGCTGCCCACGTGTAAAGTACCTACGTTACTTTATCACGCCCGAGTAACTACACGCGGCGTAGCGTTTTATTTCAGGTGCACTTTTTTAACAAAAACCACACGTCATCGCTAAACACTTTGCGCAGCTGTCGGATGCGGCTGTAAAAACTTTTAAAGAAATTATAGTTAGGTACTCAGCTAATCAGCTTGCTTATCAATAGGCATAATAAGCTAAAAATCTGTACTTAAACCAAGAATCTAGACTCGATTTTTTCAGACAGGCAGATGGTTTGTTCTAACCACCCTAAATACTCAACGAAGTACCTACTCACAAAGTTATAATTTAAAAACAAATAAAAAGAAATCAGGTAAACAGCGGATTTTTGAGACGGCGCAGTAGGGACAGGTCCCTTAACCGCTGTAACTAACGGAAAACTTTCCTATGAGACTTTATTTAACTAATATTGAGAAATGTTGATCTGCATTTACAGATAATAATATGGATTGTCATTTTCTTCGAAATGAATAGTTTTTTTTTAGATTTCTCACTGACCCACTAGAGCGTTTTGATCCGTTTAAGACACAGAATCAACTGATATTTAAATAGTTTTGCCTTTTTTAAACCCCGACGCAAAAAGAAGGGTGTTATAAGTTTGACGTGTCTGTTTGTGTGCCTGTCTGTGTCATCATTGCTCCCAAACGGCTGAACCGATTCTTTTTGTTCAAAAGGTGACTTAATCGAGAGTGTTCTTAGCTATGATTCAAGAAAACCTGTTTAGCCATTTGAAGATTTTCAACTCCTGTCTATTTGATGAAGGTTTGCGAGTTTGTTCCACAGGGCTGATCGAGTCGAAACTTTGTATTTTATTACTTCAATTGTATTTTTTTTCTTACCACAAATTACAGATATAGTAAATTAATAGTCTACAGACACAATTTCATAATTAATTTGTGGACGACTGATGCCTTATCTAAGTATTTTACAAAACCTGTATGTCAGGTCACCAGGCCCCCTAATCAAAGTTTCACATTATTTTTGTTGCACTGGAGACAATCTGATTCGTACATCATATAGAAATAAAAACATTACACATAATAATATCGCAATACTGCTCATTAAACTTGATTTATAAAATTAATGAAATAAAGTAATTTATTAAGAATACATGCAAGGGAGGACGCGTGGACGTGTGGGTGTGTGTGTGTGTTGTTTGGGGTGCTTGTATGTGTGTTGCAGAGGGATTGAGAGGAATTTAGTAGACTTATAAATTTCTACAGTGGGATGACGGAGAGGAAGGAAAAGTCCAACTTTAAGGACTGCCCTTTGAGCCATTTCAAGTGCTAAAAGGTTAGTTTTAAACGTTCCTCCCCATGAAGTAATGCAGTATGTCAGGAGCGATTGGCATAAAGCACAATTAACACATAGTAGTTGCTTGGAGTTTAGGATTGACCGAAGATTCCAAACCACATAGATAAATTTCCGTATTTTGCCAGTCAGACAATTTTCATGTTCGGCGAAGTTTAATTTAGAGTCCAAGGTGATACCCAAGTGTTTAATATGGTTTACTCTCTGCAATTGGAACAAGAACAATCACCGTTATGCGGGAATGAACATGTGTGAGCGAGAATGTAGAATTGTTGGAGAGATGAGTGCGGACAGTTCCTTAAAGAAAATGCAACATACTTGGTCTTAATGGCATTTAAGGTGAGTATGTTAGTTTTAAGCATTCACAGCATTAAACCCAACCTGAGCGTAGTTATGTACCTCATTCCCATGAGTCTGCACTGAAAAGAAGCACAGTGTCATCCTCATGTGACAATTTTAAGAGAGAGATCGCAGAGGTCGTTAATATACACCAGAAATAATGTGGGCCCAAGGATGCTACCCTGAGGAATTCCAAAAGCTACGGGAAGAGTGTCACTAAACTGGCTATCAATTTTAACAAATTGCGTGCGGTTAGTTAAGTATTCTTTGAAGAGTGACAATTGATTTCCACGTATACCAAGGTTTTCAAGCTTACGAAGCAAGATCGGGACCGACACTGTTTCAAAGGCTTCTGCCAAGTCTAACTCGCTAACGATTTCTTTCTATCAGCCATGTAAGAAACAATAAAGTCTGTCAATTCGTTCACTGCCATGGCTGTCGATGTCCCTGCACGAAAACCGAACTGAAACTGGGACAGCAGGTATTTGATTCTAGATATTTCACCAACCTGTTGTTCAGTAGCCGTTCCAGAATTTTAGATAACGCAGGAAGAATTGCTATTGGTCTATAATTATTAACACAGTGTCCGTCCCCACTCTTGTGAATTGGATGGATAAGTGCCTTTTTAAAATTGGAAAGAGACCAGATTATATCGCCAAGTTACAGACATGTGTAATCGATGGTACTAAAAAATTATTATGTGCAATGAGAAGGTTTGAAAAAGTTTTGTTACAACCCACCGCGCAGTCGTTCTTGAGAGAGTAGGCAGTAGAATCATGGAATGGGAAATGGTTGGTAGGTGGGTACTAGTAGGGGGGTCATCATGACCCTGTTGTTGGGTGGTTATTTTACTTGCTAGGGTTGAACCAATGCTGGCAAAAAAGTGGTTTACTTTGTTTAAGCAATGAACTGGCTGATCCTGCGGGCTTATTAACTCAGTCGGTGATGTTTTGAGTCTTGATCTATTCGAAACTTTATTAATTATTTTCCAGAGGCGGCGGTTGTCCTTTCCCGCCTGTTTTACTTCTTCTCTTTGAAATTCCCGTTTTTACTTTATTTTTATTTTTGTTACAATAGTTTTGATACCTTGCGTAAGTTGTCTTTGGTATTAAATTTTCAGGATATTTTTTTTGTTTTTTTATTTAGCTTGTCTCTCTTTACACATCTTAGGAAAACCAGAGTTATATATGGTTTAATCATTGTTTTCCGCGAGGAGACGGTAATTATTTTAGTGTTGGACTCTACTATATGTTTGAGAATGTAAACCAGTTGGTCAGCTACTGCTACGTTTGCATCATTTGCATCGAGAACTGGTTGAATGTTTGCTTTATTTAAGTCTGAAAGTAATCCAACTGAATCTATCGTGAGATCATTGGTTTCAAGTGTCTAGGAAAACATTGATTCAACGAAAGGATGACAGTATAATGATCTGTGTGGATTGTTTGAGCTATAAATACTTTTGCGGGCTATTTTATTTTCAGAATGACGTGAACTAGACATGTTTTTCCATGTGTAGGAATAACGTGAGCCAATAGCAAGCCGTGAAAGGTTGTGAGATCGAGGTAAGCTGAAGCATTTCGATCAAGATTTGAAGTACTGATATCTGTATTTTTGTCACCGGTGAGAATAATGTTTCTACAAGAGGAATAGTTTATTAATATTTCATTTAGGGATTGCAGGAAGTTTGATATATTGCTATTAATGGTGGGCGATAAATAGATAAAACAACCGCGTCATTGGTAGATACAATTTTGAATTACTCTCAATTTTAGGGATGTTTTTTATTTCTACAGTTGTAATTTTCGATTGCTTTTCAAGTTGATCTACCCTGTTTTCCAGTTTCTTCTCGACTTCGTATTGTTCCATTTTGTTTAGAATTTCATCATATTTTTTTGCAGTTAAATCGACTGAGTCTTGTAGTTTGCTGTACTGCTTTTTTATGCGTCGATTCCATGTTAGAGTAGAATTTTGGTCCTTTTTAAGATCTTTGATTACCCCAGATAGTTAATCTTTGATATTATTAAAATCGAGTAGATAGTCTTGGTCATCGCGTTTCCTTTATTAGGACAGGTAACGTTTGATGCATAGGAGACTTCAATTATTTCCGCGGTACTTAAGTTTGGCTCAGATTGGTGATGGACTGGAGGCAACTGACAATACAGCAGATGACACTGGCGGTTTCGGTTTAGCGTTTTTTTTAAATGTAGTTTAAAAATGTGATTTAAATAAAATTATAAAAATCGAAAAATTGTGTTATTAGGCGGGGTTAGACCTAGCGACTCCCTCGACGTACGATTCGGAATCTTACGCCACGGAGCTAAGTTGGCTCTTATGCTTGGAATGTTAATTGGTAGCCAATAGTGTCTTGCGCGAACTGTTGTGGTAGGTATTAGGTGATTAGCGCCCGAATAGTTTCTTTTGTGTTCACTGACGAGTCCAAAGTTCAAAATGGATAAAATTTTATAGTTTATAGTGGCCGTTTGGATTGTCAAAATTGATTTTTGAAGATGATAGTTTTTTCACAGGTTTTCACTGGTACACCGAAGTTTGATATTGTAGGTTTATATTGTATAAAGCACTTTTTGGTGTATTATGATTTAATAGTTCAGAGAGTTCCGGTAGCACGTCTGCTTATAAAAACGTCACGGCGGGGAGGGGGAAAATAAAATAAAAATAGTTACCTTGAACTGATGCTGCAGCATCACCTGAAATTTTCAAGATACCCAACTCCCTTATCAACATATAGCAGATGTACCGTGTTTGGGCTAATTAGAATGGTTTCAATAAATAGATTAACGGTGATCAAGGTCTGATGATAGAGTAGCAAAGTAAAATGAGGATAAATTTGGAACTAACTTCACTGTGAAAAACATACGTACAGGTGCGCTGTACAATACTGTCAGCTGCGCAGATTTAATCAAGGCACGTGTCGATCGTAGCGTGTCTACTATTAGTAAGTATTTAATTATGTTTAAAAAACGGATATAAAAGTTACATTGAAAAAAACCCCACCACGAAAAAACCTCAAAAAAAAAAAATAAGCCCTTTGAGCTGAATATAAGTTGTAGGTGATATTTTGATCAAAGCGTCGTCGTGTCGGGGGATTTTTAATTTTATATTTAACACATATATATTGCTGACTGCACAGTTTTGTCAAAAACTGTGAATGCAGATTTAAGTTTCTCAAAGAGTTAAGTTACCGTTTTCCTGTAGCTACAGCGGTTAAGGTACCTGCCCTTAAAGCCCCATCCCAAAAATCCAACCTGCAGCCGATTTTAATGAGGCGTTAGGATTAGGAGCTCGTAATTTTCGAAGGTCATGGGAAACAAAACGAAAAAAAAAACAACGAACGTAGTACTGTAAGGTACTGCTAATAGGAACCTACTAATAGGAACATTTGAATACGCTTCTCTTGGTCAATTGTGAATAAAATAAAATATAAAAACAGAAATCTAAGTTGATTGAAGGATTTCTATAGGAACAGATGGATTTGTTAGGTAAATATTTATTTTAAAGGTAAATAAATGTTCCTTTTATTATGATCGGCGTCCGTTGCCGCGCCACTGTGAGCGACAAAGCAAAACGGACGGGAGTCATATACAGGAGCTTGTGGGAGGCAGTCGTTGTTTTAAAAACATCGACCCATTGTCATTCAGACTATTCACGAGAGTTTAAAAGTATTGGTATTTATTGCAAAATAAACAAGATAAAATAACTACCCGTGAATATTTCTACTCTGGCAATATTTTAAAAAAACGTCAAATCGACCACTGCGAACAGCGAAGCCGAAACTCGTAAATTTTGTAGTCCGTGACTGATTAATACAAAAAAAATATATAAGTTGTGCGTCATCGTTAAACTGATAATTTTTTTAATACAAAACAATGGAGCACGATATTAACAAGCCGTATAAAATCTGTGATGTAAATCGAGACAAAAAGAAGGGTATAGTCGCATCATCTCTTGAAGATCTCCTTACAAAAGTGCCAGAAAAGTTAGGAATGCCCTCGGAGAATTTAACAGTGGTTTTAGAGTCCGATGGTACTGAAGTGGACGATGAAGAATATTTTTCTACCTTGGACCCTGATACTTCTCTTATGATTTTACATGGTCTTGAGAAATGGGCTCCGAATATGCCAAAGTGCCAAGTTTCTCTCGACCAAACTGATGACATTGCATTAGGAGACAAAGGACAGGTAGCAAACTTAGTAGGCCGCCTACAACACAACCTGTGTCACATCTCACTCCTGGGGGGTCAAGACTTGGAGCTGTTATCAGACATGGATCCAGACAGTCTAGCAGACATTGTGACGGATAGAGACAATAGAATAATTTTGGAGCATATTAAAGAAGCATCTGGAAGGTAGTACATGAATTAACTTATCACTTCCATTAAGATATTATTTTGCAAAATATTCTTACATCCATTTAATTATTATTAAGTAAAAAATGTTGCCACCCCTACTTATTTGTTTTTAAAAGGTATACTATAAAATTGCATTTGAACAAAGTGTACCTATTACACTTTGTTCAAATGCAATTTTATATTTACATTTCTTAGAACAATGCTATAATGAAAACTAGCTCATGGTGATTTACTTTAATTAAAAATTTGTTGAAACAGAAAATCCTAGACTTGACCCTGACTCCTGAGTTTCATATCAAATTTCTTTCTGATTCCCAAAATCAACAACTTGTTTTCAAAATAATGAAGTATGACTTCTGTTAGTAGTTTTGTACTAACACTTGTACACGTCAATCATATTTTAAAACTAGATGAGTTCTGACTACTCTGAGAAGAAAGGCCGAATCAAACTTAGAGGTCACAGTCTCTATTAAAGCCCAGAAATAATCTTGGTCAGATCATGTGAAGGCCATGTAAATTGGTGTCTGAAATGGTATTTTGAGGAAAGAACCATACAAATTGAGTGGACACGTCCAATCACGCATTTATCAGTAATCATGCAACTCAGAACTTAGGAGCTCAACATTGGATGAACAATACGAAAGATAGGACATAATAATGTTTGTACAGTAACAATAAAAAAAATACCCAATCAGCAACTTATCTCACTTGTTTCCTTGTTTTGACTTATTACAGAATATTGTTGGAAAAACGTCAAGCTCAAGATGCCATGGAATTGTTGAAGCTGTACCATCAGAGTGTGGCAAATGGTAATGAAGATATGTCACCACCGAAACAAGAACGAGTGTAGAACAGTGCATGAATTGCCATGGTAACCCACCATTATTTCATTTGTCAAGACTTGATTCAGATGAAAATAAATAAACCTTGTGTGCACAGGTTAAGTTTGGTTCACTCTTGATTTAAAATAGACATATTCTAAACATCTTAGTATATTGTACCTACTACTAAAGAAATTAAATTAGCAAAAGTAATCATTGTATTGGATATTCTGTATCAAATTTAACAAAGCTTAATATTACTAATTTGGTGTATTTATTTGAACTGAATCAAGTTATGATTAACATAATGTAACCCTCAATTTATTTTTAAGGGATGGTTCACCTCAAAAGTTTACAAATTAATAATTATTGCATATTTACATGCTTATGAGCAAAAACTTAACTTCCTTTGTCACTTAACAAAATAATGATCATTCATGATATATACCAATCACTGAGGCCTTTTTAAAAACATTGTTTTCTATGTTATTAACATTTTGTTTGTAAAGAGTAAATTTGAACTAGTTTAGCCAAAAATAAGAAATATACAGGGTAGAAGGCACATCGATGCACAACCTCCTGCATTGAAATTTTTCATTGGTAATTTTATAAAAAAAACTTCTGTTTCATAGAAAAGTGCAATACCTATGCTGTCAAAATGTATGGCAGAGCAAATATTTAAAAAAAAACCAACAATATATTTCAATGAAGGGGGTTCAGAATCATGTACTGAGTCCATGAGATGGTTGTGTCAATGTCCCTTCCACCCTGTATAGAATGATCTTAAATTTATTACTTCTATTTATTTTAAGTAGTATCTTGTAACAATATATATTGCAATGGCCTCCATTGTTATTACATATATTAATGAGTAACATATAAGCTGGTACATGGTAAAGTATTAGACATTAGTGATAATAAAACGCTAATCTTATGAATATGAGCTAAAATCGAAAGATATGGTAACAGTCTTAAGTAACTATATTTAGATGTGTATGTATATAATTAGTGTAAACGTAATGTAGTAAGTACCGTACGCAAAATACGTGCATTGACGTGGAGTTGTGGACACCAGCCCGTATTACCTATTACGGAATGTAGCAAGTTACACAACATTCAACTATTAGAATTACCTATTTAAAATTATATTTTTCTTATTGTTTAATTTTTTCGACTGATGAAAGTAAGGCATTCTTTATTTATGGATTGTCATAGAATATTATATCAGTCTTAGAACTAAGTTTTTTAGATAAATCTGTTTACATATTTTAATAGCAAATCTGACAATAGGTATGCTAGTGCTAAGTTTTATTTTTACATTATTTTTCATATTTTGTAAACTTTTGAGAGACAAATTGCCACAAGGTTGATAATCAACATCAATTTAAAAGACTGATAGTTGGTAAATTTGTTTTTATATAGTTTTACCCCTAGTATAAGGTTTATTAATTTAATTCCAAATTTGCTCAAACATTTTACAAGATAATAAATAAGTTTCCCTCACTTTAATTCCACTGCCATATGTTGTAATGAAATACTGGCTAATTGTTTCACTGTATGTAGTGGGGTATAACTGTTGGTACTAGCGAAATGATAAGGACATTGACATTAGTTACTTATATGGAATTGTAACAATTTTGTTAGATTTTAACAAGTGGAAGATGTCCAGGATGCTTCTTGCATAATCATGTTGTAAATGTTTATATGAACTGGGGAAGAGGCTCTTCAGTGCCCTGTTTGTGTGAATGATGGTGTATATTAACTAACTCATATAATTTATAATTATTCAGTCCAATTACTATCCGGTAGTCTAGTTTTATTTTAAACTTAAATTAAAAAATATTTGTTTACAGAACTGATGAGTTGAATGTTTATGTTAGCATACTGGATTGTTGTGCTAGATGTTATATGTAATATTATACATAATTATATGTAGTGCACCCAAAATAAAATTATTATAGCAAATAATACATACCCTATAATATTGCACATATTTAGTATGTTGTAAAATACAAACAAAGCCTAATACAATGTGTGGGTGTTATCAGACAGTCTAAATATTACTTACCTATTCTGGCTACATAATTAGATAAAGATTCTTGAATGTAATTATTTTATAGCTATCTTCTACCTATTTCCTTTAAACCTGCAAAACATACTAATGTCTAAAATCATTAACTGCACATATTTAAACCAACTTATATGGTAATTCTACTTTAGTCATTATTGTGCAAAAAATGATGTATTTTTAATTCTACTAAATGTTATATTTAAAGTCATAGGAAGTAATGCATTCAAACGTTGACACCAAAATGAAAACTTTAGAGTTGATATACAGAATATGTAACATTTAGTTATTTATTATATGCAATTAGTGTTATTCTGTATAGACTTTAAGTGATGTACTAATGTCTCACTCTTTGTAAGTTAACGTAGCTTCAGTTTTTCAAGTGGCCTCCTTGCCCTGCATATGGTAGCAGCTTAAAATAAGGTGAATATGTTTTTACTGCAGTGTCAAGATTTTCTTTAACGTTTTGGTGGAGTCTGTAGATGTCAACAAACCTAATAGAGAGGAGATTGGAATTCAGTTTTACTGTGCACAAATAAAACATAATAAAAATAATATGTTATATTTATTTTACCTTTTACAATTCAAATTAAAGAGTAACTAAATTACATACAAAAACATAGAAGTTGTTAGGTGTATACAACCAGTAATCAGTAGTCTTTGCCAAACATTAATTTCAATACTGCTCATGAAGGAGATAAATATGAGTTAGGATACATGACTACAATGTCACAATAAGTAAATTATAATCATAAAGACAAATTTCTTAGTGAAGCATTTCTTAAAAAGGTAGTTCACAGTTAGTACACAACATAATAAAATCGTTTTAGAGAACAGTGCAGGAACTTTTTTCACGGAAAGGATTAACTTTTTGACTGGAAAAGCCAACAAGAAGGCAATCTTCCTGTTCGTGTTCATTTATGTATTTGACAATGTCGGATACCACGACAGAGACGGGAATGCGCTTTATTGCTGCTTCTCGTCTCAATTGTTCTGTTACAGCCCGCTGCTGCTGCAATGTTGAAACCATCATGTCCATAACGGCGGTGTCTGATAGGCCTATGTTGAACGTAAAAGTAAAACTTTGAAATGCAAAACAGGGCGTTGCCTCCACGGAAAGTTTGGTCTGGAAACAAATTTAAGGATTAAATATTAGGAAAAACGCCACCACAAATTTGCTTAAGCACATAATAAGTTACCCACAGCGGATAGAAAGTGAGGTAAATGTTCCAATTTATGAGGGATTTCTATGAAAATTCGTAGCAATTTTAATGCAACGAGTAAGCTATCGCGGTTGGTCAGCACTTCAGCAGTAATGTCAATGTCAAATCAGTCAATATTAAAATGAACAAAATGTCGTTCAAACGGTCAATTGTATCATTCATTCTTACTTTGTTTATGGGCTATGGTATCACCATATTTGTTTGCGTAACTATACTATAATCGATTGATACATAATAATAAATATTCTTTTAAGTAGATAAAAAGCTGCTAGTTAAAATTTATGGCTCATACGAACGGATTACGAGATCGATGATGACATTGACATGACATTTTAATACCCAAAGATTACGATTACATTATAAAGTGTAATCTATGGACTAATCTGTTTGATTTTGACAGTTCTACTTACTTGCGATATAACATTGTTGAGCCGTTTTTTTATTGAACTTATGAAGCACTGGATTAGCAATCTGTTTCAAAACGATTCAGATTCCCATTTCTACAGTATGCCAAGAATTATGCAATAAAGCATGTCCTGGAAAAAGTTAACATTTAGTGAATGGGCCACTGCTGGCATTAGAAAAAGCAGAGACATTTTATATAGTTTGTATCACGAGAAATCATTGACGTCTGATCAAACTCTTCATGATTAGGGAAGAAATTATTCGTTAAATGTGACACTTAATATTATCTATAATAATAATAGATAATATTAGAAAAGACAAAAGACAAAAGCCTCACCCCGCTCTCCTGGCTAAAGAGAACTGGCGCAAACCTGTAGTGCTTGACACTAATGATCGCATGGAAGTATGGCAAAGTAAGGAGCTTCACGGACGCTTTTTCCGGGCCCTTTCCGGGCCCCATGGACCCGATGTAGATCTTCTAGCGTCCGTAGCCTGGCTGCGTTTCGGTGACCTCTTTGGAGAAACCGAAGGTTTTGTCTGTGCAATTATGGATGAAGTTATGATGACGAACAATTACCGGAGATTTATTGTGAAAGACGGCACGGTTGACATCTGTCGGGCATGTCACCGTCCGGGGGAATCAATAAGACACACTATCTCCGGTTGTTCTCGTCTAGCTAACGAAGAGTACTTGCATAGACACAACCTTGTAGCCAGGATTATCCATCAACAACTTGCTCTGAAATACAGCCTAGTGGAATCGGAAGTGCCGTACTACAGGTACGTGCCCGACCCAGTTCTTGAAAATGGAAATATCACATTGTACTGGGATCGATCCATCATCACTGACAGGACTATTGTTGCCAATAAGCCTGATATAGTGGTGGTGGATCGAGTAGAGCGGCGCACAATGATTGTTGACATAACGGTCCCGCATGACGGTAACCTCGTGAAAGCCGAGAAAGATAAAGAAATCAAGTATCTTGATTTGGCTCGCGAGTTTGTCGACATGTGGGATGTGGACTCAGCAATCATTGTGCCGATAGTCGTGACAGCCAATGGCGTAATAGCCAAGAGCCTCGACAAACACCTGAGGAGGCTCTCGTTGGGCAGCTGGATCAAGGGCTTGATCCAGAAAGCGGTACTTCTGGACACGGCTCGCATTGTCAGGAGGTTCCTCTCTTTGGAGCCCTGACCGCCGGTAGCTTGGACCCTGTTCCCGATACCGGTGCGATACTATTTTTTATATTTTTAAATGTTTTTTTATTTTTTTTTCAGATTTTTTAAAAAATATTCAAAAATGTAATTTATAAGTTTGTTAAATGTAATAAAGGAGATAATAATAGATAATATTAAGTGTCACATTTAATTAACGTCTATGCCGCTCGTCATACGCCTTCCAAGGGTCCGGGACCTCAGGGCCCCGACAAATGTCATGAAAAAATAGATAATAATAATATCTACCTATCAAACGGATCCTAAACTGTGAGAATCAAATGTTTGTAAATGTTTCTCTCACCATCATAACTGGAGAAGCTTTAGGATGAAAGTAAGTATCAAAATGTCTGCAGCAAATTTTGGAACTCTTCTTTGGAATCCATTTATTTCGTCCACAGGCAGCAATCCATTTTTTTATTATCAGGATTAGACGGGAACGGGAACGGGTATAAGATAAAATTATAATACTATTTCAAATCTGTGTGTATCACTGCCATCAGCAAGCCAGCCGGGGATGCCCCGAAGAGCCTACACGCCAGCCAATAGTCTCGTCACTACTCCACGCGCCATAGTTGCCTGCCAATCCAACCCTGCCACGTCATCTAGCCAAGCCCAGAGTGGGGTAGTTTTTATTTGTGTCATCTCGTAGTTGACCTTGAGAGGTCGTGACTACTTAACCGGACTATCCTGTGGCTGCCTTAAGAGAACTCAAAGCCTCCAGCCAGGGGCGAAAAACTTACATTACTAAGCGACTGCTCGCTAAGGGCACCCCCTGTGGGGTACGGACCTCGGTTTAGGGCGTCGCTGGAGGGAGGACAGCAAGAGATTATTATTTTCGGGGAAATTTAAAGCTACAGGCACAACACACAGCGTGCATTCGACCTATGCCAGGCAGTCTTTGCACACGCCAAGACCCACCTCTTCAATAGAATGCAGACTCTCCAGAAAAAAATCCTCCGAAGGACAGCAGGCTCCCCCTGGTATGTTCGCAACGAAATCCTCCTCGTCCACCTCAAAATTCCCACCATCCATTAATTTATGAAACAACTCAAAGCGTTTCTTCGATACCGCCGCGAATCACCGCAACCCTCTGGTTGGTTGTCGAGTCCGCCCGTTATACCCCCTCCACCATTCGCCAAGTCCGCCGTCCTAGGCATGTCCTCACAGACCCCGATGACCACATAACTATCATCCAGGAGAGCAGTAGGTCCACCAGCACAGTGCACAGAAAACGCAAACCGACATTCCGACCTCGCCGCCGACGTCCCTCGCGACCCCGACGTAACCGTTCCCTCCCGACCCTTGCTCGACGAAGTGCCAGCCCGCGCCGTAGCTGAGCCTGTAGCTTTAAATTCCCCCGGTATTAATAATCATCAAGATCCAGCCTGTCCCATCTTGCTATCCTTCCTCCAGCGACGCTGTAAGCCCAGGTCCGTACCCCACCACAGGGAGGAGCCCTTATCGAGCAGTTGCTTTGTAATGTAAGTTTTTCGCCCCTGGCTGCAGGTTTGAGTTCGCTAGTCACTACCTCTCAAGGTCAACTACGAGATACCATTCACAAAAAAAAAAAACTAAGGACGTTTATTTGCATTTCCCTTACAATCTGCTTCAATTTTAATTCTGTATCTGTAACACCATGGGGTCTCAACTCGAACAAATGGGGAAGGTCGGGCAAAGCTAATTGTAGATGGCGTGACCATAGCTAGGTCCGTACGGCCTACAAAAATTTTGACATTTCGTTCATTCATTTCATTTTATGTTCATTCATGAGTTTGATTTTATTTCACTATTTCGTTATTTTTGGTGCTTTCAGTATTTTAAATCAAGTAATTGACATGGAAAGTGTCAGAATTAATATTTCCTCGTAATCACTTTCTTCAAAATGTTCACGACATAAATTCGAACTCAAAAAAATCTGTACGAATAGCTTTAAAGCACAATCTTCTAATTTTAGGGGCTTACGAGAAATTCGAACTCCAATTTCTGAGTATCTAGGAACACAACATCGAGTCAACTTTCGCTAAAATAAAATAAAACCACATCACGCCTTATATTTTTATCTTGTGTTGGGAACTAGCTACGACAGCGCCATTTTGACAGTTGCCTTCCCCATTATAATTTGTCTGGAAAAAATCATAGATGGCAACATAGGTAACCATTATAAAATTAACAATAAAAAAGCGAAATAGGGCAGAATTTTGGCTGTTATCCGATTGGTAAAACTCAAAATTTCCTTGTTTAGTGCTGATTTATCTATTTCATAATGCACGTTTTTTAAAATAAAATAAAAATGAAGCCCATAACTTTCAGCTCTTCATAATACACAGGATGTCAGGGCAATTCAACCTATTCCTTTGATAGGGTTTGTATTAGAGATTAGTAACAAATTAGAATAGTTAACTAGGGGTTATAACAGGATGGTTACCTAGCTGTGTCGTTTCTTCGATTATTCAAAAAAAATCTGACTTGTTACCAAACACAATAAATTTTGAAAAAAATGCTCCACTCTAAACATTCTTTTTTTTCCTTTTCTTAAAGCATAAAATTTTGTGATCATTAAAAATCATATGCTTGCCCAAAACTTACCTAATCTCAAAAATAAAAGGTCATCAGTAAAAAATCGAAGAACCACAGCTCGGTACCCATCCAGTTTTGACATCTACTGTACAAGACTTAATTTGCTGCTAATTACTTCTAGTATTACCCCTTTCAAGGAATAGGCCGAATTTCCCTGTCACCCTGAAAAACTGACTTGACCCAATCCGTTCATTAAAGATTTTGTTAGGCAATCTGTCCATCGGGAAAATCCGGCTGGTCCGGGGATACCACACGGTCTCCTGCGAGGCGGGAGACAAAAGCCCTCGCGTACGTATGGGAGTCACGCGAGTAGGCAAAACGCCGGGGTGTTACTCCGCTGCCGCGAGAAATCACGGTACAGCGGACAGAGCTCCGGCGGGATTTCATGGCGACATGGAGGGTGCGATTGTCGCAATCCAGTGCTGGGTACGCCACAATAGCGGCGATAACTCCTCTCGGTGAGGAGTGGTTGGAGAGGCGCCACGGCGTCCTCACCTTCCGCCTGACACAGGTCCTCACCGGACATGGTTGTTTCAGGAAGTTCCTGTTTCGCATAAGGCGGGAGGAAACGCAGGACAAGGTGGAGCATACGGTGGAGGTCTGCTCAACTTGGGCGGAGCACTGCCGTGTCCTCGCGGTGGCGATCGGCTCTGGTCCAGGCGGAGCGAGAGGGAATGGAAAGCCGTTACCGAAGCAGTAATGCTCGCGAAGGAGGAGGCTGAGCGCGTAAGGGAGAGAGCCTTGCGCCCTCACGCCCCTAGTCGCCGCAGGAGACGCACCGTAGGCACGGGCTTGCGGACGGCGAGCAATGGGTAACTCGCCGTCCGGTAATAACCAGGCCCGGGTCGACAGCACGTCGTGTTCCACGCGCTCCTCAAAAAGATATCAGCACACAATGACGGGGTTCAATAGGGCCGATGCCTCAGGGCCGCGGGATGTTCAAAAGAGACCATGGCCCTGGCACAGGCAACTGAAGGAACACGGGTGGGTTTTAGTGCATCGGTAATAAAATTAAATGTAAAATAAATAAATGGGGTTTATTTCTTTGTATGGCCACTGACGGACGGACGTAAGGAAACTGCTGGATTTAATTTTGTAAATTTTTTTTTTTGCTTTTTTCCTTTAATTTATGGGGCGGCAAACCTTACAGGGCGCTATAACTTAAACGATGCCACTGGATATTATCATCATGACGGTACCTTGTCAATATATCTATGAAAACATCATGTACGTAGGAAAAAAAAAAACATCTTAACGGTAAAAGAGGTGAAGGACATAATTATAGTACTAGTAATCGGAACCTATTATTATTCGGTAATTCATTTATTAGTTCAGCCAGCAGCCTAATTGCGTAATACATTTTCGTAAACGATTACGACTGATCTGTTTGATTTTGACAGTTCAACAACATTCATTGCGTTATTTACATTGTTGAGCAGAATTTTTATCGAACTTATGAAGCAATGGATAAGCAATCTGTTTCAAAACTATTCAGATTCCGATTGATTGTGTAGTACGCAATTAGGGTACAGGTTTCAGACGGGCTAAAGTACTCATCTTTCATGAGGAAGGTACTGTTTAAAATGTTACATTAAAATACCTCCCCACAAAGGTACCTCAACTGAATGAGACGAAATTCAAATCTTTTATAAAACGCACACTATGCAGGCAGGCTTATTAAAAGTTAGGGGATTACATCGCTGATAAGAAGGCCTGGCTCAATGCTGGTCCTGCTCCACACCACAACTAATTTATTAATATTTGAAAATACTGTTGGAGCTGCTGAAGATTGTAAGAATTTAATTGATCGTTACCGGTGGCACTACCAGTAATACTACCAGAAGTACCACGGTTAAAAAAAACCCGTGGAACTGCCAAGCGATCCAGTACCATCCAACCATACCAACCACATACCTACAAACAAACGCTATGTACTGTGGAGCTACCATTTACCGGGTTGTCTTTTTCAACACAGTTGCTCATAAAGTGGCTCTTATTACACCGCCTTTAGGTTCATAATGCAGTGTATTAAACACAAACTGTAAAATTGCCAACAAAAACTGTTCGGTATCATTTTGAGAATTGTAGTTTCACTAATTGTTTTAATAATTAAAGATGTTTTTTTCCTCGCAAGTGTGTTGAAAAACGTCGTGTGACAAGCGTGTGCATTGATCATTACCCACTCGGTACACTTATAGCGCTCACCTACGGCTCCCGCGAATAAAACCGCCTCGAGGGTGATGACCAAAAGAACACATTTGTGTCACAATGTACTATTACAACAGTGTCCATGGAGTTTATTGCCCGTTCATCTCCTTATGTACCTACTACGCTATCTAATGGGCATCTAGCTTCATATTTCTGACTGACGACTCCTTGACAATTCAAAAGTACGTGTAAATGGTTTTATTGGAATAAATGCTTTGAGTTAGAATGTGAAATTCAGACTGGGCGACGGTCGCTCTGCTTAAATCGCTAAAACCCGTCCGATCCCCGTCCTTCTGACCTCCGCGACGTCCCAATTTACGCCCGCCCCGGCCCTTGCTCGTGAAAGCCCTTGCCGCTGAGCCTGTGGCTTTAAATTCGTCCCCAAATACTTATCATTCAGATCCAGCCTGTCCCTTGCTGTACTCTTCCAGCGACGCCCCTAAGCCGAGGTCCTTACCCCACAGGAGGTGCCCTTAGCGTGTAATCGCTTAGTTTTTAAATTGTTATGCTCTGGCTGGAGGCCTTAATTTATTAGGGCCGTCACAGACAGGCCCGGTTAAGCAGCCGACAACCTCCTAGGTTGAGAAGCCATTAAAAAAAAACTGCTAAAGGTCGCCTAAATGTAAAAGGTGTCTAAGTAAGTAATTATTTGCGCTACGATAGATTTTCTATCAGGATAGGATACGGGGATATGGTAAAAATCATAACAATTTGGAAAGCAATTATGTACTTTATTAATTTGATGCATTTTAAACATATATTATAAACTTAGAAGAATGGAGCATTCTACTATTTCAACGAGCAAAAGTGATATGGCGGAAATGGCGGCACCTGTATTGATACATGTTGCTACTAAGTAGCCCGCAAACGTGGAGAAGGTATTATAGGGTTTTAAAAAACAACAGCTGGAGAGCAAAGGTGACAAGATTGCGTTTGCCCGATTCGGCTCCGTAATCATGCTTGTGCAGAATTACTATCTAAGTGAAAAAACCAACGCCACTATGTGAAACATTTGCAATTGCGCCGAATGAGCTACCAGACTGCATTTACACTTATTTTGCAGCTAATGAGCTTATGCAAGAAATTAATGACACTGAAAGCCCTTAAACGTGGTTTATGTGCTAATCGCGTTCAGTTTCATTGGTGTAATTCGCCCTTAGCGCGGAGTTTACCAATGCAACTAAACTTGTGGAGTATTAACATTGACAGCTCTTCAACGCGTTTTAGATGTGCTGAACGCATTCAGTGCCGAATTCACCAATGAAACTGAACTCGTTCGGCACATCTAAAACGCGTTCAAGACCTGTCAGTGTCCATATTTCATAGAAAATAATGACACTGACAGTTCTTAAACGTAGTTTATGTGCTGATCGCGTTCAGTTTCATTGGTGAAATCCATCTTCAGTTTCGTTGGTGAAACTCGTTCAAGAGCTGTCATTGTCAAAATTGTTATGGAATATATATTGACTCTGACACCTCTTGAACTGGGTTTCTACGATCAAGGATGAAAAGTATTGCTCATGTCCTTACCCAGGTCATGGTCTATCTGTGTGCCAAATTTCATCCAAATCCGTTCTGCTGTTTTAGTGTGAAAACGTAAAAAACAAACAAACTTACTTTTGCATTATTTTAATTGCCAATTTCACCAATGAAACTGAACGCGATCAGATCATCTGAAACGTGTTCCAGACCTGACAGCAATATTTCTCCGAAAATAATGACACGGACAGCCAGACAGACAGATGTGAGCGGTCAGCTCACATTGAGCATTTTGATCTAGTGAAATACCCTATTCTCCTATACTTATAAAACTAATTGTTCTTAGAAATTCAATGAACAGTCATTAGTAAACTCAATATTATACTATTTTTAAACAGTTAGTAAACAATTAAATTTAGTATTAATAAATGGCCACCTAGAAATGCTGCAAGGTTTATAACCATTTTCTTATTCACAAGCTATTCAGGAAGACAACCTGACAGGCCTTTTCAGTAGAAAGTACCAGTATTTTCATACAATATTTGAATATAAATTACTGAGTGCATAATCCTGTGTGTCAATGTTATAACTTTGTAATTAACTTGATGCCTTGGCAGCCTGGCGCCTCTTCACATCCCAATTGTAAACTCTTGCCATATTTACTTCAGTAGTTGTCCATTGATCTCTGTAATTATGAAACAAGGCATTAATTACAAAAGGCACTGATTTCAAGCGGCAGTTGATTATTGTAGTAAAGGTAAATAAAAAATTACAAATTGCATATTTATTAACAAGTTCAACAGTAAAAACTGAGCAGTTAACTGAATAAAATAGAGTCATAAAAATATGTAAATGGGTAATTAAATAACAGAGCAGTAAAATTACTGAATGGGCAGTTAACAAATCGGAAGTACGGCCAAACCCCCAATAACGTATCTATATCCAGTTTTGGCATACTGGAGATAGAAAACCTATCATTCTCTGGTTTTAACGTCCCAATAAATGAAAGCCAAAGTATAGCCTATAAAGTGTTGACAGCTATTTGTTTGACAGGGATCTTAGGTTATTGCCTTTGTCTGTTAGACAAATTCCTACTGATGATAGACAGTACAATTTCTATCTGTCCCTGTCAAACAATTAGCTGTCAACACATTATAGAACCGTAAACTTTGGCTTTATTGGGATGTTATAACCAGAGTTTGATAGGGGAGATAGAAACGTTATTGGTGGTTTGGCTGTTAGTAGGTTAGAAATCTAACTGGGAAGTAGTGCTCGCCGGCATTGCCACGGCATGTTTTGTTTTGGGGAATTAGGATGGATAAACATAATAACCTTCGTGGCACTGCTTGCGCGTGCTTTTCTATAGTTCTAACCTATCAAAACCCATTTAGTTGGGGTGATCTGGCTTGGTTACTGCAACCAATTCTGCTTGCGTGTGGTTGATCAAGGTTCCAATCTAACTAACATTTTTCTGTCCATCCATTTTATCTACTTAAGTGTTTTTTGCGCTTACATTGTACAATGGAAGGTACAGGTTGAAATAATCAACCAATTTTCTTTTTCTTAACTTTCATGTTTTACTGTCGCACTAATTTACCAACTACCAAAAAATTCAATTACTGCCTGTTCATTTAACTAACTGATCATAACAACCTCCCTAATGTTTAAATAGCATTTGTAAATCTTTTTTACCCATTGCAAATTTTATAGAACCATGTGATGATTTTATTTTTTTGCAGAATGAAGCAGGTTTTAGTGAGTCAAACTAGTTAATTACCTTAAGAAATCTAAATCATGCTCAACGCATGCCAGATTCTTTGTGGCAGTGGCCATATTTGATGAAAGGAGATTTTCAGCATCATCTAATGTATATTCTAACATAACATTTGCCCCAAGCCACAAATACACTTTTTCTGTAGGTGGTATGTTTGCCTGAAAAGTAGTTAAATGTATTAATTTATCATGTGGTACACAATATTAACAATGACTTCAGTAGGTATCTACTGTGGCTCACCTGTGCCAGTTTCCAATGGCTGGCCTAAAAACCAATCTATTAAATTGCAAATACATTTTGTAATGTAAGAACTGAGACTTTCATTACATCAATAGTGTTTCGTTCATTTAAGTGTAACTAAATGATTGTATTTTCGTTGGATGCAATGAATTTGAAATAACAGAATGATTGATTACCTTTACAAATACTTGATCACTAAGAAGAAACTTTGTTTCCATTTCCTCCTTTTGAGTTTTCAGCTTCTCAATCATTTCTAAGGACCGTCCTAGATCAGGAATCTGTTGCCTCAGTCGCCTGCGTTTTGTTGCTAGTGACAATTCCATGTGTTTATATTTAGCATGTTGTTCATCTAGGCTTCTCAAGACTTTGTCCACTCCACCAGTGTTTTCAGGCTTACTCATAAATTCATCTACATTATCCTGAAGTAAAACAATCAGTAATTACGGATCAGCTATCTTCCGACACACATTGTTACTTCACATCTCGTCCATACGAGATGCGAATCAACAGAAGAATAATTTACAATTTTATTTCGGTTTGGGTAAAAAACCGAAAAAGAAATAGTTTTTAAACGGAATAACAACAGTAGGATCAGTACAGTTGTATGACTTTTAGGTTATTTAGTTAGGTCGGTGATTTTCATAAAACTGTCAAAGTTTATAAATGCTTTTATTTATTTATTAGAACATTTTATGATAAGATACACTTACGACGAATACTGCCTCCGGTATTCCAGTATATGATTTCGGATTGGAAGTGTCCAGTTTATCGCCTTCCATTTTTTTACTTGTGTTCAGTTTCAGTCACAGAGTACACTATAGTGTAGTTCATAGATAATACACTATATAATATAGTGTAGTTCAAAGAGTACTCTATTTAGACGGTGTAGTTTCAGTCAGAGCACCACAGCCACAGATTACTAATTACTAATATGTACATGTAGCAAGCTAACCAGAGCACAGAACATTTAATACTCATAAGCCTAACGGAGAGTCAGAGTGTCAGAGTGAATTTCAAACAAATGTAAATGAAAAATATATTTTTAGAAAAAGTTTTTGAGTAACTAATATCTGTATTGTTACAGCCGACAATATTTTTTTAAATTCCCTTGGTAATTCACTTAAAAGCACCGCCGCAAAAACGCAATGAAGATTGATCGAATGGGGATGGCAAGTTATAGCTAATCTCAGATGGCGCTGCGTGCGGTTGTTCTCAATGGCATCAGTATGACATTTCTTGAATCGTGTAAACAAAACAAAAAAATAAACATTCTGGGCGATAAGTGTAGTTTATTTGTTAACATGGACGCGGCAATGTATTCTTCTTTGAGCTTGCTTGAACGTTAAAGAGAAGAGGGGCGTCTGTTAAAGGAAGAAAAGCTGATTTAGTGGAAAGGTCGGACTCTTGAAAAAACCTTTTTTGGAGCTGTTTGCAGTGTTGCCAATTTAGCGACTTAGTCGCTAGAACTGACGACTTTTGCTCAAGTCATACCGACTAAAACAAAGTTTTGTCGACAAAAATTGTTTAGCGACATATCTGGCGATTTTTGGAGTACAAATTAAACCAAAAAGATTGTGCATCGCTTGAAATACCATTGGAAGTGCTGCAACTTATTGGAACAAACAAAAGTTATTCCTTTGCAACAAAAAACGTTGAACAACAAGATCAGCTTGCTCCGCAGTTGAAGTAGACGTTCAACCATCTACTTCAACTGCGGCTGTATCAGATGAGCATGAGACTGAAGAATTATTTGAATTATTATGTGACGCTAATGAATAATAAATATACATTACAGTTTCTAATATTATTTTTTTGTAATTTTGTCAAATTGTGATTAAAACAACAAATTATTTATGTGATTGTTACAATAATGATAATATAATTTTTTCATTCAAAGTTAGATGTTGTATGTTGTTGCACCATTATATTATTTACTTAATCTAATTATTTATCAACTGGTGGAGCTAGTTTTAGTGACTTTACAATGATCAATGGACCAGTATTGCCGTTTTACTTTATTAAAAAAATCAATAAATCAAAAAGTCACCAGAAAAAATATGAAAAATAGTTTATTTTTTGACAGGATATCAACAAGAATAAAATGTTCTGACAAATGTTTTCAAATGTTGAAACAGTTAAGGCCGCATTCCGAATTGCGCTGTAATCGATTTGAGCGCGCTTACACCCGTTCCGAGTTAGCGTGAGCGCGATAACGATGTCCTGTTATATCGTCATAGATGACGTCATGACATGCGCCATCTCGCGATAATGACGACCATGCGCTAGTAAAATATCCAATCCATCATCCATCAATATCCAAGGGTATTATTAGGATATTATTTTGGCACCGTGAGAATGCCAATATCTTTAAAAAAAAACTAAGAGAAACTCTGGCCCCTATCTGATAAATTGCTCGGACAGCTCGTTTTTGCAGGACGAATATATTTTGAATATCAGCAGCTTTGCCCCACGGCAAAATACCGTAGGACATAACGCTGTGGAAATAACTAAAATAGACTAACTGAGCTGTATCAACGTCAGTGTATTGTCTTACTTTCCTGGCGGCGTATGCGGCACAACTAGGCTCAGTTGTGCCCCGCTAGGCTTGATTTAAGTGGGCCCCACTGAAGTTTGGCATCCAAGGACAACCCCCGATTGGTGTTGGAATATAGCACGATATGGAACTAAAGTTGATGGATTTGGGTGACTAAAGTAAACTGGTTAGCTAGGACTATGGAAATACTAATACTATTAATTGCAATTAATAAATCCCTCACAGCAGTCTCCTGCTGTCCACCAACCATTCTAAACGATTCTTGATTAAATGTTCCGAGTTTAATTAGTCCGAACGATAGAGCTCTAGGTCTGCATGAGCAATAATTATGGATCTTTGCAAGGTTTCAATATCGGAATGACCACTTGAACCTTCCAGTCTGTGGGAATATACACAGCACCACATCCTTCAGGAACCTTAATATTTAACATTAGAAACATTTAACTGAACGCCCGGGGTAATAGTATTTTTGTCCTTATATAACCTTGTAACGAAAGGGTCGAAATGCCATATATGAAAATAAAAGCTCAGTAGTTCGACGGTCGAACAATTGAGAAAAAAGTTCTCAGTAGTTCGAAGATCGAAATAATGAATCGAACCAACGTAATCGCTGACAGCGCTCACGTCGATAATTTCCGTTTCAATTTAAATATCACGATTACGACAGCTGAGAAGAGGCTGTCGTAATCGTGATATTTCAAAGATCCATAATTATTGCTCATGCAGACCTAGAGCTCAACCAAAAATTCGAAGACATGTGACATCTACCAACCCGCACTGGATCCGCGTGGTCTATTACGGCCCACTTTCTTTCACCGAGAGGAGGCCTGTGTCCCAGCAGTGGAAACATTTAAGAAAACGCATTAACATGGCCGTAATTTCTGGTCGAATAAGAATGAAACTTTAATTATCTTGATTTCGAAGCATATAGAAGTCGTAGAAAATTTAAGGACGTCGTCATACTAAGTGTCCAAGTCCTCTAAACCAAAACAATTGGATCTTCGAAAATAAAATTATACACTGCTTCCATTTTGACGATTTTGTCACTAGACGTGCCGATTTAACCAATGTTACTGATCGCGTTCAGCCCATTTAAAACGCGTTCAATGTCAATATTCCATAGAAAATAATGACACTGTCGGCTCTTAGACGTAGTTTATGTGCTGATCGCGTTCATTTTCATTGGAGTAATCCACCAATTCTATGGTGTTAGGTTAGTAAGTTAATGGACCTCTACGGCAGCAATGGGGAAGGTCGGGCAAAGCTAATTGTAGATGGCGTGACTATAGCTAGGTCCCTACGGCCTACAATATATTAGATATTTCGTTCACTCATGTCATTTTATGTTCATTCATGAGTTTGATTAAATTTCACTATTTCGTTATTTACGGTGATTTCAGTATTTTCAAATCAAGTACTTGACATGGAAAGTGTCAGAATTTTAAACCTTGAATATTTCCTCGTAATCATTTTCTTCAAAATGTTTTCGACATAAACTCGAACTCAAAAAAATCTCTACGAATAGCTTGAAACCACAATCTTCTAATTTTAGTGTGCGGGACAGTGATATAATTGATGAACACAAATAAACAGTTTAAGTGAACAAGTGCACACGTGAATAGATAGTAGAATAGTTTAGTAAGAAATAGGTTATAGAAATAAATATAGGTTTAAGCAGTAGGTAGTTTAGTTTCCTAATTAAGTCTGTTTTATATAATGTTATTTAATAAACAATCAATAACAAATAGAACCCAAAAAATGTAATATTGTAACACGGGCCTCATTACGGTAAAGTTTCGTTGTAGCTAAGCTAAATTGTCAAGCGGTCCTCGTTACGGTATAGTTTCGTCGTACTTAAGCTAAAATGTACCAAAATCCTGCCTCGCTCTGATTGGTTAATGTAAAATGTGATTTATTGTGATTAGTCGGCTAGTTCTCGAGGCAAAAATTGTATAAAAATAGGAGCAAAATGCCCGTTCGACTCATCCTGGCTGGAGGCCTTAATTTATTAGGGAATCCACAGGCAAGTCCGCTTAAGCAGACGACAACCGCATAGGTTGACCTGCGAGATGCCAAACAAACAAACAAACAAAACCCGTTCGACTCATTTACGAGACATCCCCGATCACTTAGTGTCAGTCGCCGACACGACGGCCGCAATCGACTCGTTTACAGAGCACGTACAATCCGTATTGACGGATTGTTCACGGGAAGTTCCGGTGATGGAAGACCATCGCTGGAAACTACCTGCTGACGTACGTGACCTGATAACCGAGAAGAACGCGGCCATCCGTGCCTACGACTCCTTCCCTTGTGACGCGAACAAAGCCCACATGCGCCATTTACAGCGTGCTGTAAAGAAACGCATAGGGGAGGTTCGCTCTGAGGGCTGGAACAAGATGCTCAGCGAACTCGAGCCCACTCATCAAGCCTTCTGGCAATTACAGAGGAAATTGCGTTCCTCAGAAGAGGTCTCTATGCCTCCTCTCATCCGCCCCGACAATAGTGTCGCTTTCGACAGTCCCGATAAGGCTGAATGTCTTGCCGACAGCCTAGAGTCCCAATGTTCTCCCAGCTCCCAACCAGTAGACCAAGCTCACCTGAACAAGGTCGACGCTGAAGTCGAACGAAGAGCCTCCCTCCCTCCCGTCGAAGACCCTGATGATCCTCTGCCTCCCGTCACTCCAGACGAAGTGCACGACATCATTAAAGGGCTCCACGCTCGTAAGGCCCCCGGTTCGGATGGTATTACCAATAAGGTATACAAACTCCTTCCTGCCCCGCTAATAATGCTTATGACCGCCATCTTCAATGGCGCCTTGAGCAACAACATCTTCCCACAAGCATGGAAAGAAGCCACCGTCATCGGTATCCCAAAGCCAGGCAAGCCAAAGTCTGAGCCCTCCAGCTACCGCCCTATTAGCTTACTCAATGTCCTCGGCAAAATCTACGAGAGGCTTATTTATAAGCGTCTCAAAGACTACGCCGAAGCAAAGAGCCTCATACCCAACGAGCAGTTTGGATTCCGTAGCCAACACTCGGGCACCCAACAGGTCCACCGTATCGTAGAGCACTTATGCGCTGGTCTGCAGCGTAACGCGACGACGGGTGTGCTATTCTTCGACATAGCGAAAGCCTTCGACAAAGTCTGGCACAACGGCTTGATATACAAGCTCTACCAACTAGGAGTGCCAGATCGTCTCGTGCTCATCTTACGAGACTTTTTGTCGAACCGGACCTTTCGCTATCGCGTCGAGGGAGCACTCTCGTCCCCTCATCCTATTCGCGCCGGTGTCCCTCAGGGTTCCGTACTATCTCCTCTCGCCTTCACGCTGTTCACTAGCGATATCCCAAAAAGTAAAAAGGCTCAGTTGGCTCTCTTCGCCGACGACACTGCCGTTTACTATACCGGTCACTGTCCCAACGCTATAGCTCGTACTCTCCAAACCTCCGCAAACGTCTTAGGCGCTTGGTTCCGGAAATGGAGAATCGAGGTCAACCCCGATAAGAGTCAGGCGGTTCTCTTCTCGAGACGTCGTCGACTCCCTCCCCCACTTCCCAGCCCGATCACTATGTACGGCAAGCCAATCCCTTGGGAGAAGCAAGCCAAATACCTAGGCGTGATCCTCGATGAGAACCTTACCTTTAAGGCTCATATTAAGGCGGTTCGCGCGCGCGCCTCCTTCGCTCTTAGCAGGCTGCAATTCGTACTGACAGCCCGTAGTAAACTGTCCCTCAAATGCAAGCTCCGCATCTATACCGCAGTCATCCGTCCCATCATGACCTATGCCTGCGTTGTATTTGCGCACGCTCACCCACGTCATCTCCATAAGATGCAGACCCTCCAAAACCGTTTCCTCAGAAGGGTCACGGGTGCCCCCTTCTATGTCCGTAATATAGATCTTCACGTCGACCTCAAAATGCCAACCATAAAACAGTTCATGAAACGCTTATCAAAGCGTTTCTTCGACTGCGGCATCAAACATTCTAACCCCCTGATTACAGCGGCCGCCCGCTACACTCCCTCTCGCATTAGCAGTATTCGCCGACCAAGGCATACTTTAATCGACCCCGACGACGCCACTACCCTCCTCCAGGAGAGTAGTAAGGCCACTAGCACGCTACATAAGTGTAAAACCCGATCGCCGTCCTACCGCCCTCGCCGCCGAGGCCCGCCGCGACGCCCAAATCGACGCTCCTCCCGACCCTTGCTCGAGCCAGCCCGCGCCGCTGAGCCTGTAGCTTTAAATTCGTCCCTAATTAATACCAATCCTGATCCAGCTAGTCATTTGCTGCCCTCTTCCAGCGACGCCCTAAGCCGAGGTTCGTACCCCACAGGGGGTGCCCTTAGCGTTGTCGCTTAGTTTTAGTTAGTATATAAGTTTAAGTCCTGGCTGGAGGCCTTAATTTATTAGGGAATCCACAGGCAAGTCCGCTTAAGCAGACGACAACCGCATAGGTTGACCTGCGAGATGCCAAACAAACAAACAAACAAACAAACAATCATTTACGAGACACTCGACGCTCGACTCTCGCCGCGGACGGACGTGTTTGTGCGCTCTCCCGCTCCAGTGTTGTGTTTCGAATTTCTACTCGTCGCTACCACGTGACGTCATCGTAGTCGCCCCGACTACTCCGATTAAAATAAAATCAAGCAATTGATTTTATTTTTAATCAATTAAAAAGTGCCTTTTTCAAGGCAAATCTTATTTCTTCATCAGATTTTCGTGTGTAGCTTCACTAGGCCCCTTCTGGGTAAAACCACAGTTTCGTGGTCCTCGGTTGAAACCTTACGGTGTCAACGAAGCCGAGTGGGGTGTTGACCCAATTCGCACCCGCCGAACCCCTTCAGGGCGAGGCAGTTAGTTGGACGGGTCCCAGATAACCGGCCTTGGGGGATCTCCTAGTCGGCTCTGGTGACAGTTTTGCTTTTCAGCTACTCACCTAGTGTCTCTAGGGTGTGTCTACACCCTTCGCGCTAGACTGGTCAGGGCCCCGTTCGCACAATAAGACTGGCGACGGGTATACAAGCTTAGGGCTCACCATTAGGTACACACCTCCCTGTCTGCACCCGACAGGGAGGGAACTCATCCCCGGGCCAATCCACCCGGGGAGTTAGGTATAGGGTTGATAGGCTCTAAGTGGAAACTTAATTTCCACCATTCCCTCCCTTAGGCCTTCCCCCCACTCCGACCATGGAGGACGCCCTTATAGTGGCGTTCTTCAAGGAGGTCCTATTTAAGGACCCCGACTTCCTCGCCAAGTATGGCGCTAAATTCGCTGCACTGCAGCAGTCCGTCCCCGGTCCCTCTGACCTAGTAGGCACCGACGACAGCTCTGATATCGCTACGTTTAGCGATGCCCTCGAGCCCTCTCAGTCGCAACTTCTAAGTTGCCCGCCGCCGGCTGTCCACATGGACACCAGCGAGCCTTCCCCTCGCCCGACCTCGCCGTACGTAATATCGAGCGACGACCAGAGCTCCTCCCCCTCTTCCGACGAAGGCGTCTTTAAGACGGTCGGCACCAAAAAAAGGAGCCTCAAACAGAGTCCTGACACAAGGACGAAGAAGCCGAATATAGAAGCCACCTCCGCTCCCGTGGCTCCATCCGCCACCGCCACCGCCCCCTCTCAGGCCGCCTCGGCCTCAACCTCTTCCCTCAGCCACAGTGCTGCCAAGCCCGCTGCCCAGCCTTCTGCGGCAAAGAAAATCGCCCCCCCTCCCCCTGTGAACATCCAGGACAAGGGGAAGTGGACAGACGTGTCCAAATGGTGCACCGACCTGCGCATTGGCTACACCAGCGCGAAATCTACCCAACAGGGTATTAAGGTAACAGTCCCGACATCTAACGATTATAGAGAGCTCACAAAGACTCTCCGCCTTAGAGGTGTGTCCTTCCACACCTACGCCCTCCCCGAAGACCGTCAAGTCCGCGTCGTGATCCGTAGGATCCCGAAGGAGATACCCGCGGAAGAGATAAAAGCCGACCTTCTGTCGCAAAACGTCCCCGTTGCGGAAGTCCACCGCATGCACCGCGCCCGAGGCAGGGTACCATTCGACATGGTCCTCGTCGTCTGCCCTCCTACTGAGGGTCACCACCCTATCTTTAACGTCCGTTCCGTCTGCAACCTCACCGGCTTGCAGATTGAGAAGCCTTTTAAGACCGGTGTCATAGGGCAGTGTCACCGCTGCCAACTCTACGGGCATTCGCAGATGCACTGCCACGCGAAACCCAGGTGCGTCAAGTGCCTGGGCGATCACGGCACTGCTGACTGCAGTCGTCCAAAGGACCGCACCTTATGCACAGAGCCGCCTAGCTGTGTGCTATGCGGCGACTCTGGCCACCCGGCCAATTATCGTGGGTGCCCCAAGGCCCCTAAGACATCATCTCCCAAGCTGACGAAGCGTGCAGACGCCCGTCAGCAAAGGGAAAGCCCCCGCTACGCCCACGCGTGGCCTACCACTCAACATCAGGAGCGACTCAGTCCTCAGAGGCCCTCGCCCTGGAACTACCTCCACCATCAGCAGGCTTTTCCAGCCTTAGCACCTAGACCCGTTCCTGCGGCCATCCCTCCACTTATGGACCCCCGCATCCGCGTCAACGCGCCCCCAGGCATTCCTGTGCCTCTAAATAAAGCCGCTCCCGCCGCTTCAGCTCCACCCGCAGCCACCCGTATGGTCGGCCAGAATCCAATGGACGCCTTCAACGTGATCTCGAGCACGTTCACGGCCTTCCTTACCCCTCGCGCCAGGAAAATGGCAAGTGAAATTGTTGCCGCCAGAAATGCCGGCAACATTTATATGATCCAAAATATATACAATGCGTACCCGGACATTACGCAAGCCCTGATGTCCTTCAACAACCAACCCAACCCCAATCATGGATAAAGGAATCCTCGCGCGAACCAAACCCCGATCCCTAAAGTTAGGTTATTTCAATGCCAATGGCATCCTGCGACAACGCGCTGAAATCAGCGAGTTCCTCCGCGACCATCACATCGACATCCTCCTTGTTCAGGAAACGTTCCTTAAACCGAGTTACCGAAATCCGTCAATTGCAAACTATCGTACAGTTCGCAATGACAGGACGCGTTGCCATAAGGGCGGTACCCTTATCTATTACAAAAAGGAGCTATACTGCATTCCCATAGACCCTCCCACACTCTCACGATTAGAAGTGTCTTGCTGCCGGCTTGGCATGACAGGTCATCAACCGATCACCATAGTTTCGGCCTACCTCCCCCCCATTAATACTTCGGAGAACTTCCAACTCCTTACTGAAGATCTTTCTGTCCTTTTTAGCCTGAGTGACTCCGTTATCATAGCGGGTGATCTCAACGCAAAACATCCCTCCTGGAATAGCACCAGGACCTCTTCCAGAGGGAGACACTTGTTCAACCTCTCCTCCTCTCAGAATTTCGATGTCATCGCGCCGATGACTCCCACTCATTTTCCCCCCGATCCCAATCACACCGCCGATGTACTCGACGTGGCGCTCCTACAGAACGTCAACCTACGGTTGGACTCTATAGAAGTGGTACAAGAGCTCGCTTCCGATCACCGTCCAGTAGTCATGAAACTGGTCCCCCGCATAGGTCTGCCCGATTCCACCCAACCCCTTCCCAACAAAGTGGTAACGGACTGGAGGAGAGTAAGCGATCGCTTAAAATCCACCACGTCCCCCCACTTGGACCCAATCCCCGATCATTTTGAGTCTATCGCTGACACGACGGCCGCGATCGACTCATTCACAGCTCACGTACAATCAGTCCTGAACGATTGTTCAAGGGAAATTCCAGCGACGGATGACCGTCGCTGGAAGTTGCCGGACGATGTACGCGAACTGTTGAATGAGAAGAACGCGGCTGTCCGTGCCTACAGCAACTTCCCCTGCGACGCGAACAAAGCCCATATGCGTTACTTACAGCGTACTGTAAGAACACGCATAGAGGAGCTGCGTACCGCCGGCTGGGACAAGATGTTGAGCGAACTAGAGCCCACCCACCTAGCCTTCTGGCAACTCCAGAGGAAGCTCAGATCCGGAGAAATAGTCTCCATGCCCCCCCTGATCCGTCCCGACAAGACCATCGCCTTCGATGATGTCGACAAGGCTGAGCTTCTAGCCGACACTCTAGAAGTCCAATGCTCGCCTAGCTCTCAACCAGTAGACCAAGCTCACCTCACTGAGGTCGACGCTGAAGTCGAACATAGAGCCTCCCTCCCTCCCGTCGAAGACCCAGAGTATCCACTGCCCCCAGTCACGCCCGACGAAGTGCACGACCTCATCAAAGGTCTTAAGGCTCGTAAAGCCCCCGGCTCAGATGGAATCACCAATAGGGTATTCCAACTTTTCCCTGCCCACCTGATAATGCTACTGACCACCATCTTCAATGGTGCTCTGAGCAACAACATCTTCCCACAGGCATTCAAAGAAGCCACCGTCATCGGTATCCCGAAGCTCGGCAAGCCAAAGTCAGAGCCTAGTAGTTACCGCCCCATCAGTCTGCTCAATGTCCTCGGCAAAATCTATGAGAGGATTATTTATAAGCGCCTCAGAGACTACGCCGAGACAAAGGGCCTCATCCCCAATGAACAGTTTGGTTTTAGAACCCAACACTCGTGCGTACAACAGGTCCACCGTATAGTCGAACACATCAACTTCGGTTTCCAACGAGGTTTGATGACCGGTGCTGTTTTCTTCGACATAGCGAAAGCGTTCGACAAAGTCTGGCACAACGGCTTATTATATAAGCTGTACCAACTCGGTGTGCCAGATCGTCTCGTGCTCATCTTACGGGACTTTTTGTCGAACCGCACCTTCCGTTATCGCATCGAAGGAGCGCTATCCTCCTCCCACCCTATTCGCGCAGGAGTCCCTCAGGGCTCTGTGATCTCTCCTCTAGCTTTCACGCTATTCACCAGCGACATGCCAAAGTGCAGCAAGGCGCAGTTGGCCCTGTTCGCAGACGACACGGCCATCTACTACACCGGCCGCGATCCAGACTCGATATCTCGCATTCTCCAAACCCAAGTCAACAAGCTTGGCGCCTGGTTTAGGAAATGGAGAATTGAAGTAAATCCCGACAAAAGTCAAGCGGTTCTATTCTCGAAGCCGCGTCATACCCCCTGTCCCCCTCGACCGATCACCATGTTCGGCAAGCCGATCCCTTGGGAGAAGCGAGCCAAATACCTGGGTGTAGTTCTAGATGAACACCTTTCGTTTTCAGAGCACATTAAGGCGGCTCGTTCGCGCGCCGCCTTCGCTCTAGGTAGACTTCACTTTGTCCTCAATGCTCGTAGCAAATTGTCACTTAAGTGCAAAATGCGTATCTACACAGCGTGCATCCGCCCGATCATGACATATGCCAGTGCAGTCTTTGCACACGCCAAGCCCGTTCGCTTCAATAGAATGCAGACCCTCCAGAACAAGTTCCTCCGTAGGATAACAGGCTCCCCCTGGTACGTTCGCAACGAGATCCTTCACGTTGACCTAAAGATTCCCACTATCCGCCAGTTCATGAAACGTATTTCAAAGCGTTTCTTCGAGACCGCCGCGAATCACCGCAACCCTCTGGTTGTGAAAGCCGCTAGTTATATACCCTCCTCCATTAGTCAGGTCCGCCGTCCCAAGCATGTCCTCACCGATCCCGATGACCACATAACTCTCATTCAGGAGAGCAGTAGGGCCACCAGTACAGTGCACAAACACAGACCGACATTCCGACCTCGCCGCCGAGGTTCCTCGCGAAGATCCCGACGTAATTGTCCCCCCCGACCCTTGCTCGACGAAGTGCCAGCCCGCGCCGTAGCTGAGCCTGTAGCTTTAAATTCCCCGATTAATAATAATCAACTAAACCTGATCCAGCCTGTCCCATCTTGCTGTCCTCCCGTCAGCGACGCCCTAAGCCGAGGTCCGTACCCCACAGGGGGTGCCCTTAGCGAGCGTTCGCTTAATAATATAAGTAGTAGTTTTACGCCCCTGGCTGGAGGCTTTGAGTCCGCTTAAGGCAGCCACAGGATAGTCCGGTTAAGTAGTCACGACCTCTCAAGGTCAACTACGAGATGCCATACAAAAAAAAAAAAAAAAAAAAAAACCCGTTCGACACACGCCCGACGAAGTGCACGACCTCATCAAAGGTCTTAAGGCTCGTAAAGCCCCCGGTTCAGATGGAATCACCAATAGGGTATTCCAACTTTTCCCTGCCCACCTGATAATGCTACTGACCACCATCTTCAATGGTGCTCTGAGCAACAACATCTTCCCACAGGCATTCAAAGAAGCCACCGTCATCGGTATCCCGAAGCTCGGCAAGCCAAAGTCAGAGCCTAGTAGTTACCGCCCCATCAGTCTGCTCAATGTCCTCGGCAAAATCTATGAGAGGCTTATTTATAAGCGCCTCAGAGACTACGCCGAGACAAAGGGCCTCATCCCCAACGAACAGTTTGGTTTTAGAACCCAACACTCGTGCGTACAACAGGTCCACCGTATAGTCGAACACATCAACTTCGGTTTCCAACGAGGTTTGATGACCGGTGCTGTTTTCTTCGACATAGCGAAAGCGTTCGACAAAGTCTGGCACAACGGCTTATTATATAAGCTGTACCAACTCGGTGTGCCAGATCGTCTCGTGCTCATCTTACGGGACTTTTTGTCGAACCGCACCTTCCGTTATCGCATCGAAGGAGCGCTATCCTCCTCCCACCCTATTCGCGCAGGAGTCCCTCAGGGCTCTGTGATCTCTCCTCTAGCTTTCACGCTATTCACCAGCGACATGCCAAAGTGCAGCAAGGCGCAGTTGGCCCTGTTCGCAGACGACACGGCCATCTACTACACCGGCCGCGATCCAGACTCGATATCTCGCATTCTCCAAACCCAAGTCAACAAGCTTGGCGCCTGGTTTAGGAAATGGAGAATTGAAGTAAATCCCGACAAAAGTCAAGCGGTTCTATTCTCGAAGCCGCGTCATACCCCCTGCCCCCCTCGACCGATCACCATGTTCGGCAAGCCGATCCCTTGGGAGAAGCGAGCCAAATACCTGGGTGTAGTTCTAGATGAACACCTTTCGTTTTCAGAGCACATTAAGGCGGCCCGTTCGCGCGCCGCCTTCGCTCTAGGTAGACTTCACTTTGTCCTCAATGCTCGTAGCAAATTGTCACTTAAGTGCAAATTGCGTATCTACACAGCGTGCATCCGTCCGATCATGACCTATGCCAGTGCAGTCTTCGCACACGCCAAGCCCGTTCGCTTCCATAGAATGCAGACCCTCCAGAACAAGTTCCTCCGTAGGATAACAGGCTCCCCCTGGTACGTTCGCAACGAAATCCTCCATGTAGACCTCAGGATTCCCACTATCCGTCAGTTCATGAAACGCATTTCAAAGCGTTTCTTCGAGACCGCCGCGAATCACCGCAACCCTCTGGTTGTGAAAGCCGCTAGTTATATACCCTCCTCCATTAGTCAGGTCCGCCGTCCCAAGCATGTCCTCACCGATCCCGATGACCACATAACTCTCATTCAGGAGAGCAGTAGGGCCACCAGTACAGTGCACAAACACAGACCGACATTCCGACCTCGCCGCCGAGGTTCCTCGCGAAGATCCCGACGTAATTGTCCCCCCCGACCCTTGCTCGACGAAGTGCCAGCCCGCGCCGTAGCTGAGCCTGTAGCTTTAAATTCCCCGATTAATAATAATCAACTAAACTTGATCCAGCCTGTCCCATCTTGCTGTCCTCCCGTCAGCGACGCCCTAAGCCGAGGTCCGTACCCCACAGGGGGTGCCCTTAGCGAGCGTTCGCTTAATAATATAAGTAGTAGTTTTACGCCCCTGGCTGGAGGCTTTGAGTCCGCTTAAGGCAGCCACAGGATAGTCCGGTTAAGTAGTCACGACCTCTCAAGGTCAACTACGAGATGCCATACACAAAAAAAAAAAAAAAAAACCCGTTCGACACAGTCGGCGGCAAGCTCTCTAGAAGAAACACTCAATATAGAAGCAAGAAGAAAAAGTGGTTTCATTTCTCACCAAACCCAGCATAGCAAGTGAGGCTGTAAGCCACATTTAATGGTCCTTCGAGAGCCGGATATAGTGGGAAATAATCAACTGAAGACTTCGAAGATTGCAGCAAGTCAAGAAATATCTTCGAAAAATAGAAGAGTGTTCTCAAGATTGAAGATACTCGAAGAAAATCAGCTGACAACATGCCGGTTACGCGCTCCGTAGGAAGAGGCCGCAAACCGTCGGAGGAACAGAAGCCGTCATCGTCCGAGACCACTACCTCGGCGACCGGTACCAGCGCGGAAGCCAGCACGGAATCGACAGCTACAGGGACGACCGCCACGGAGACTTCGGAACAGACAGACACCTCCGCGGCAACTGATCCATCCACCGTGACTTCCGCGACCGCCGCAACCACCTCGACCGCTGCCGCCGCCACCTCAGCCGAAACTGCGCCCCCCGCCTCGCACCTCGCCGTCGCCGCCACTCCCTCCACTGCGACAACGCTAGCCGCGAGCGCAAAGGCCGAACAGCTGATGAAGCCGCCCGCCACTGTCATCAACAGTAAAACTCGTCAAGAAACAGAAACCTCTACAGTGAAACGAGTTAAGAAGAGCACCGCCGATCCATTGAAACCGGCTGGACAACAGGAACCCCGCCCCCCTAGCAAGAAGGGGGGAGGGGGAAGCTCTATTCACAGCAGAACGAAACAATTAAAAATCGCGAAAGCAAAAGAAGACTTATTACGCCTTCAAGTGGAATTAGCAACAGCACGCCTAGCTACATTGGAGACAGAAGACTCAGAAGAGGAAGAAAATGATGTCTCTCTCTACTCGAAGTCAGAAGTCAACGCAAGAGTGGACAACTGGTTGGAAAATCAAGTGAATCGTCCGGTGTTAGCAATCGCCAACGAACCTCACCGCCCCCCAGAAGAGCCAATGGTCGTCCACACAGAAGAACCAGTGCCAGCGAAGCATGAAGATACACGTCAGTCACCGGCGGGAGGTCAAACCGACCTAGCCCTCCTAGCCGAAGCCATCACCCGGGCTGTCAGCGCTGCTCATCGACCCAAGTTCGTCGAGTTACCGACCTTCAGTGGCGCTCATCAGGAATGGCTACCCTTCCGCGCCGCCTACTACGAAACAGAAGCGATGTTCAGCACAGTTGAAAATACGAACCGACTCAGAAGAAACCTGAAAGGAAAGGCCAAAGAAGCGGTGGAAGGCCTACTAATGACCAACGCGCACCCAGCTGAAGTAATGAAGACATTGGAGTCAAGATTCGGAAGACCAGAGTCAATAGCCATGCTGGAGATGGAGACGCTTCGAGGTCTACCACGTCTTACTGAGTCACCAAGGGACATCTGCATATTCGCCACTAAAGTCTCCAACGTAGTAGCAACATTGAAGACTTTGGGTTGTTTCAATTACATGTACAACCCTGAACTCGCGAAGACAATAGTGGACAAGCTGACGCCGACTCTAAGATATAGATACTACGACTTCTCAGCCACGCAGCCACGTGAAGATCCTTGCCTCATCAAGATAGAAAAGTTCTTCAAAAGGGAAGCAGAATTGTGCGGACCTTACGCACTGCCTGAACAAGTGACAGCACCTACTACAAGCACACTACAGAAGAAGATGCAAAGGGTCAACAACATGACTGAGAAGACGCAATCAACAAAGTGCTTCATATGTGACGATACGGGGCACACCAACGCAACAGAATGCGAACAGTTCAAGAAGTTGGATGCAAACGCAAGATGGGACATGGCCAAGTCCAAGCGCCTCTGCTTCAGGTGTCTTCGTTACAGAAGCAAGACACACAACTGCCGACCCAAGTCATGCGGTGTCAACGGTTGCAAGTACTCGCATAACAAGATGCTGCATTACGACAAGAAGACAGAGAAGGCAGAAGGGAAAGAAGAAGCAACAGAAGTCATCAACTCAACTTGGACAATCAAGAAGCAATCCTACCTTAAGATCATTCCGATCCAGGTGAAGGGACCGAAAGGTGCGGTCAATACTTTCGCGCTGATGGACGACGGGTCAACAGTCACACTTGTCGACGACAGCTTAGCAACTAGCGTCGGAGCAACGGGACCCATAGATCCACTGAAGATAGAAACTATTAATGACTTGAAGGCATCAGAGTCAACATCTAGAAGAGTCACCATCGAGCTGAAGGGGCTCAACGATCACGAAGAGCAAATACAAGCACGAACAGTGAAGAATCTGCATGTGTCTTCTCAACAGGTTCCACGAGAGTTAGTGGAAGGGTGTCAACACTTATTCGGCATCCGAGAACATCTCACATATGTCAACGCGAAGCCACGGGTACTGATCGGTCAAGACAACTGGCATCTTCTGCTGACGACAGAAGTAAGAAGAGGTGACAATAACCACCCAGTGGCATCTCTCACGCCGCTAGGTTGGGTACTCCACGGTAGCCAAACGCGAACCTTCGGTCGAAAGATCGACTTCGTGTCACACATCACAGAAGATCCAGAAGAGAAATTAGAAGACCTCGTGAAGCAATACTTCGAGATGGACACACTCTGCATCAACCCCAAGAGGCCGAAGACCGATCCAGAAGAACGAGCACTTCGTATTCTGGATAAGACTACAACGAAGACAGACGAAGGAAGATTCCAGACAGGTCTTCTCTGGCGACAAGAAGATGTCAAGTTTCCTGATAACTATGAAAACTCATTGAAAAGGCTCGTTAACATAGAAAAGAAACTCGATCGTGATCCCACATTAAAAAAGAAGTACGTCGAACAGATGGACGCCCTCATCGCAAAGGGATACGCCGAACCTGCCCCACCACAGAAGACGGTTGACAAGACCTGGTACCTTCCACACTTCGCAGTGGTCAACCCGATGAAGCCAGATAAACTTCGTGTAGTGCACGACGCCGCGGCCAAGACCAAAGGGGTGGCACTCAATGACATGCTACTTAAAGGTCCTGATCTACTACAGTCACTACCAGGCGTCGTCATGCGGTTCCGACAACACATGGTTGCAGTCACGGCAGACATCAAGGAGATGTTCATGCAAGTTAAGCTGCGAACAGAAGACAGAGATGCACTGCGGTACCTATGGCGCGGGGATCGACGAGACGACCGACCTCCAGAAGAGTACAGAATGAAATCGTTAATCTTCGGAGCATCGAGTTCACCTTCGACAGCAATCTATGTCAAGAACCTGAACGCCAAACATCATGAGGAAACTCACCCAGAAGCCGCAGCGGCCATAGTACAGAAGCATTACGTCGACGACTATTTGGACAGCTTCAGAAGCCTCGAAGACGCCAAACGCATCACGAAGAGTGTACGAGAAGTACACATGAAAGCCAGCTTTGAGTTGAAACAGTGGAAATCGAACTCAACATCGCTCCTAGAATCACTTGGAGAAGACAGCCATACAGAAGACAGAGAACTCTACAGAACAGAAGAAAAGACTGAACGAGTCTTAGGGGTCGTCTGGAAGATCAACTCCGATGAATTCACCTTCAACCTCAACTTAACCAGATTACCTCCCGCACTCATAGAAGGAAAACAGCCGACGAAAAGGGAAGCGTTGAGAATAGTCATGACACTGTTCGACCCGCTCGGATTCGCCTCGCCTGTTACAATCAGGGCGAAGCAGCTACTCCAGGAAGTCTGGCGCAGAGGAACAACGTGGGACGATAAGATCGACGAAGACCTGGCCGAACAGTGGGACATATGGATGGGGCATCTGAAGAATCTCCACGAAGTAACAATCCCGCGACAATACCTCCACTACAGCGAAGCCGTCACTCTAGAACTCCACGTCTTCAGCGATGCCAGCGAGTCAGCATACTCTACGGTCCTCTTCTGGAGAGCAGTAACAATAGACGGCGAGGTAGGCTTGTCCTTCATCATGGCCAAAGCAAAGGTGGCACCATTAAAGTTAACGTCGATCCCGAGGTTGGAGCTACAGGCAGCGGTCATGGGCACTAGGCTCGCAGAGACAGTGATCGAAGAACACGAAAGAAAGCCCGACCGCAAAGTATTTTGGACAGACAGCAAAACCGTGTTAACATGGATAAGAACAGGGTCACGTTCATACAAACCCTACGTGGCTCATCGTCTAGCAGCAATAGAAGAGGGTTCCAAAGTCAACGACTGGCGATGGGTTCCGACGAAGCTAAACGTGGCGGACGACGCCACACGAGACGTACCAGCAGCTTTCAACAGAGATCATCGATGGTTCAAAGGGCCGGACTTCTTATACCAAACAGAAGACTCCTGGCCAACTGAAACCGTTAAGACAACAACAGAAGAACCTTCCGATGAAGAGAAGACACATCACGTGAGCGACAAGAGAAGACTGAGGCTTGCAGAGGGTCTGCCTGATCCAACGAAGTTCTCCAACTGGGACCGACTTCGATACTCAACAGCACGTGTTCTACAGTTCATTCAACTCTGTAGAACCACCAAACAGATCGTAAATTACAGAAGAACGAAGAAGAATAAAGAAACGGATCCGACTTGGAAGAAGAACAAGACTACAGTGAATCAGCAGACGCCCGCAAAGAAGAAGAAGCCATTACAAGAAAATAGACTGCTACCAGTAACAGCCGAGCTGCTCAAAACAGCTGAAAAACTCCTGATGAGGTCGTCTCAAGAAGAATCTTTTACGGAAGAAATAGATAGTCTGAACAGCGGGAAACCGATCAACAAAGGAAGTCGCCTCCACCAGCTCAGCGTCGAGTCCATAAACGGCACAATTCGACTCAGAAGTCGTATTCGAGCGATCCAAGACATACAGGAAGGAATCAAAAACCCGCTAGTAATCGAGGCTGATCATCCTACAGTCAAGCTCTGGGTACAAGCTATACATCGACAACTCCATCATGCCGGTGTAGAAGCCACAGTCAACGAGTGTAGACAACAGTATTGGGTATTAAGACTACGCCCTATAACACGCACAATACTGCGAAGATGCCTGTTCTGCAGAATGAAGACACAAGTACCACCGTATCCGAGAACCGGGGATCTGCCAGCGTGTCGCTTAGCTCATCACAAGCGACCCTTCACCTTCACCGGAGTCGATTACTTCGGACCTCTCTCGGTGACCGTCGGACGAACTCGACAGAAGAGATATGTGGCCATATTTACATGTCTCACGACGAGAGCCATACACCTAGAAGTCGCCGGCTCACTCAGCGCCGACTCAGCAGTGATGGCAGTGAGGAGAATGATCGCACGACGCGGCTGCCCGACTGAAATATGGTCGGATAACGGCACCAACTTAAAGGCCGCCGACAAAGAACTACGACAGGCGATCGACGCAGCGACTGCAGAGGAAGCAGCAAAGAGGACCATCTCCTGGCGCTACATACCGCCTGGAGCTCCATTTATGGGCGGAGCTTGGGAGCGAATGGTTCGTTCCGTCAAAACAGCTCTCACCGCGACGTTACACGAACGTCATCCGACAGAGGAGGTCCTCACTACTCTATTAGCAGAAGTAGAGTACACCGTAAACAGTCGCCCGCTGACTCACGTATCAGTCAGCCCAGAAGATCCAGAGGCCCTCACACCCAACCACTTCTTGCTGGGAGGCCCGGGGCGCGTGCCGCAGCCAGGCACCTTCATCGAGCAAGACACCATCTCACGGTCCAGCTGGCGAGCCGCACAAAGACTGGCGGACATCTTCTGGCTACGCTGGGTAAAGGAGTACCTCCCTGAACTCCAACACCGGCGGGAGCCACATGGACGAGGCCAAGAAGCACGTGTCAACGACCTCGTACAGATTGTCGACCCGAACCTACCCCGTAACGTGTGGATACGAGGAAGAATCATCGCTACGTATCCAGGCCCCGACAACATCGTGCGGACGGTGGACGTGCTGACCAAGGGAGGTGTTCTGCGCCGGCCAGTGAGGAAGCTAGTGATCCTGCCTCTGCCTACGGACGTCGAGCCCGCACCCGGAGTTGATGCGACGCGGTCGCACGGCGGGAGTGATGTGCGGGACAGTGATATAATTGATGAACACAAATAAACAGTTTAAGTGAACAAGTGCACACGTGAATAGATAGTAGAATAGTTTAGTAAGAAATAGGTTATAGAAATAAATATAGGTTTAAGCAGTAGGTAGTTTAGTTTCCTAATTAAGTCTGTTTTATATAATGTTATTTAATAAACAATCAATAACAAATAGAACCCAAAAAATGTAATATTGTAACACGGGCCTCATTACGGTAAAGTTTCGTTGTAGCTAAGCTAAATTGTCAAGCGGTCCTCGTTACGGTATAGTTTCGTCGTACTTAAGCTAAAATGTACCAAAATCCTGCCTCGCTCTGATTGGTTAATGTAAAATGTGATTTATTGTGATTAGTCGGCTAGTTCTCGAGGCAAAAATTGTATAAAAATAGGAGCAAAATGCCCGTTCGACACACGATTGGCTTGTGGTCGTCACGCAAGCTCGTCCTACGGAATTTTCCATTCCGTTGAGTTTGTTCCGCGCGGACCGTTAAAAAAATTTTTATTTAAAAAAATTTCTGACTACCCGGTTTTTTGTACCGACGCGGTCGCGGAGACCATACCCCCGGGATGCCGAAGCCCGGCACGCGCGGCTCGTTGGGCTGCGATGCCGGCTCACCGGAGTCCCGCCCGGCGCTGGATAGGACGTCGTCGATGCCGATCATCGGTGTTGCGTCGTCCTGTGCTCCGCCGGCCGGCTCCACAAGAAGCGAGGAGAAGAAGACGAAGACTTCCAAGAAGAAGAAGGAAGAAAGAAGAGGAGGGGGATCGAGCGCCGCTGCTGCTGCCGGCCCACCGACGTCACTGGCGCCTGCGCGCGCTGCGCCTTCGCCGTCGTCGAGCCGACCGCACGCGGTAGCGATCCGCCCCGCTGCGTTCCGCCCGGTACCCAGCCAGGCCCCGGGGCCTGCCGCTAACCCCAGTCGCGCGCCGCATGCGCGCGCCGTGGCACCGCCCGCGCTTGCTCCCGCACCCGCGCCCGTGCGCTGCGCCGCATATGCCGCCGCGTACGCCGCCGCTTACGCCGCGCGCCCCGCCACGCCGCGCGACTACCCCGCGCGCCCCCGCACACCGCCCGCGCCCCCCCGCGCGCCCCCTGCACGCACCGACGCGCCGCCGCGATTCGCGACTCCGCCCGCGCCTGCCGCAGCGACTTCTGTGACCGCGCAACCTATGACCAAAGCTGCGCCAGCTCCGCGCACCGCCGTGACCGGCGCCCGCTTCTCGCTGGCGGGACCGGCAATGGCTGAGCGAGAGCGGCCAGCACAAAATTCCGACACCACCAAGACAAGGTCAGTGACTAGTGCCACATACACGCCCGACTCACCGGCGCCTCCTCGTGCATCAGCTTACGACTCGCCCGCGGTTATGTCGCCGTGTTCGTCCATAGGATCGAACATGTCGCTGGCATCCGCGGGCTCGACCGGCAATGGCTGTGAGCGTGCCCGTCTCGAGTCCCGGCTTGAACCCAGAGGCCAAAGACTACGTCGACGCAGGAGCTCGAGTGAGACCGCAGCGGAGGAGGGGAAGCGGCTCTGCCCCGACTCGCCGCGGCCACCGCGCGAAAGCGCGCCGCGGAGTCCGGACCCGCCAGCGTCGCCTACTTTTGCCGACGCGGCGCGCCGCTTACCCCCCCCGCCACCTGCGTCACCATCGCCGCCACCGTCACCGACCGCGGGGGTTAGGCCACCCCTCGCCCCCGCTACCGCTGCCAACACCCCCGATGCATCCCCCGGCGCCGCGACAAGAACGTGGCAACATAAGCCGGGGCAAAAGAAGCCCAGGTACCCGCCGCTGGTGGTTGAGAGGCTGCCAAACTGGGCCGCCCATTTTCGGGCCATCAGGGAGAAGCTGGGCCGGCCTCCTAACGCTCGTCCATACGGGGGTGGAGTCCGCTTCACCCCAGACAGCGAGGAGGAATATAGGCTGGTCCAGCGATACCTGACTGGCCTAGAGAAGGACAGCGGCGTCAGCTGGTTCGCCTACTCACTACCGGCAGAGAAGAGCCTGAAGATCGCCATTCGGGGGCTACCGGCGGATACGGACCCGAAGGAGATAGAGGAGGAGCTCAAAACGCTGGGATACCAGCCGGAGTACGTGCGCCATATTAAGGCTGCACAGGGACGACCCGGTTGCGTGTTCCACGCGATTCTGAAGAAGACTCCGGACGTCCGGGCCATTTACGATACCACGACATTCATGTTGATGCGTGGTGTCAAGATAGAGGCCTGGCGCGGAAAACGAGGACCCGCCCAGTGCCACCGATGCCAACTGTTCAGACACAGCTCGCATCAGTGTCACCGCCCGCTCGCCTGCGTGCGTTGTGGAGGGGAGCACGCGGCGAGAGACTGCCCGCGCCCGCGGGAAGAGCCGGCCACCTGCGTAAACTGCGGTGGCCCGCACCCGGCGTGCAATATCAAGTGCCCGGTGTACCAAAAAGAGATCCGGAACAAGCGGGCGGGCACCGCCGCCATAACGGCCACATCACGCCGGCCCAAAGTGGCCTTTGAGAGGCCACAAGAGATGCCACAAGAGGCCCAAGGCACGACGCTCATGGCGGCGGCCAACGGGCCCTCGGACAGACAAGCTACCTCCTCTGGGCGGAGGAAAAATAAGAGACGCGGGGGAAAGGGCAAGGGGAAGAAACCCGACCCTCCCCAGGCGACCCAAGAAAACCCAACTGCCACCCCTGCCTTCAACGAGGCACAGGTTGTGATAAAGCAGCAAACTACCGCTAGCGCCGCCACGGCGCCGCGGACAACAAAGGAAATACCAAGAGAAAAGTTCATAAAAGAAACCAGTGGCGGCGCTACCGACGCCAAAGCAGCCACAAACAAGTCGGATTTCACAACCTGTGCCATCAAACTACTGATGGACCTGATAAAGGCCATCAGGCAGGGACAGGATGTCGAGTTGGTCATCCTGGATGGCTTGGCCGCACTACTGACTCTGTACCGCGGCTAGGTCACCCAGGGCGGCCCAAAATGGGACGCCGGCGGCCTTCTGGCACAAGGCCGCCCCCCCCCTCCGCCACCTCCCTCGGGACATGAAGACGGCACTTGAAACCTGGACTGACTTCCAGATAAGCCGCAGCCAAGTTACACGCGACTTATCTGTGACAAAAAGACTCCACACTCACAACACACACACCCTTTGCGTAACGTGTTCTAGGTTAATATAGGCACGTTACGTAAATACAGACAGACATACATGTCTATACAGGCACCCAAACTCACGCGTGCACGCGCGGCGCGGGCCGCGAGGCGCGCAAACACTGAACGGCGTTACACAATTACAATGCCGCTCACACCCACATTCGGCCCCTTAGCCCGGACAGTAACGGCTAGCTCTGTGATCTGGACGGGCGGGGGCCACTCACCTACTCTGTAGGCGCGTCGAGTCGACATCTCCGTCGCTGGTCGTCGCCGCCGGGCCTCCCCTAGGTAACTAGGGGTCTCACCTGGCGGCGGCAGACCGCCGAGATGTCGTGAAGAAAGCGGCGCTTCACTATAAGCGTCGCGGCGCTCCTACAGAAACAAAATAGCAATCACTCACACGGGCGCGCGTTGCCCGCGCGCGCCCGAAAATCCAATGCCATGAAGCAGACCCAAGGAGAGGCCCGTATTTACGGGTCGCCGTATGGCTTCCGCGGGCAGGGGGCGAAGCCCCGGCACCGCACGCAACGCCCCCTTACGGGGGCGCCGCGATATAGCTACGAGCGTTCGACACACTTGCGAAACGCGCGAGCGACCGCCAGCACAGGGAAAGCCCCTGGGGAAAGCCTCCTTCCGCGCTGATGCCGGAGCGGCTCAGTCCGCAGAGGCCGTCTCCCTGGGCTAACCTTAACCACCTGAAGGCTCCCGCAGCTTCGGTGCCATCAAAACCCGCGCAATCCGCGCAACTTCCAGCGCTGATGGCTACCGCCATCCCAGCGCCTTTGGTAGCCCCCGCGGCCCCTACGGCCGCTCCAGCGGCACCTCAGGGAATCCAGGGCCGAAACAGCGCCCAAATCATATTAAGTACATACGCGGCTCTCTTCACCACCGCCGCGGATAAAATGGCGGAAGAAATCGTTGCTGCAAACGGCAACGCAATCCGCCTCATGGAAATTCTCAGCGCGTATCCCGAGATCGCGCAAGTTCTACACTCACTCAAATATTAATTCTCAATGGATAATACGAGAGTAAATAGTAACAAACCCCGATCCCTTAAATTAGGCTTTTTCAACGCAAATGGCGTTTCAGGTCAACGCGATGAGATCGCCACTTTCCTCCGCGACCATCAGCTTGACATCCTCCTCATACAGGAAACCTTTTTAAAACCACATCACCGAAACCCGAATATTGCCAACTTTAAACTAGTTCGCAATGACAGGTCTCGATGTCACAAGGGTGGCACACTCATATACTTTAGGAAATCTTTGTATTGTATCCCTATAGACCCACCTCCTCTCTTCTCCCATCTGGAGACCTCTATCTGTCGGCTCGGCATGACCGGCCACCAACCGATCACCATCATCTCCGCTTATATCCCACCCGACAATGGTCCGGAGGATCCCATCTCGCTCCAAAAGGACTTCACTGCCCTCTTCGGTATGAGTGACTCCGTCATCTTGGCGGGGGATCTTAATGCCAAGCACCCGGCGTGGAATAGTAGCACAACCTCAACCAGAGGTAGGTTAGTTTTCAAGTTAGGCGAATCCCTTAACTTTGACGTCATCGCTCCAATGAGCCCGACTCACTTCCCAGGTAATCCTAATCACCTTCCCGATGTTCTCGATGTAGCGCTGCTCAAGAATGTGAACCTCCGTTTGCAATCGATTGAGACGTTCCACGAGCTAAATTCTGACCACCGCCCTGTAGTCATGCATCTTGCACCCTACTCGGGCCCGATCGACCCCAACCGCCCCCCTCAGACCCAGACGATAACCGACTGGAGGAAAGTAAGCGAAAGACTGAAATCCACCACGTCGCCTCACTTAGACACCATCCCCGATCACTTAGTGTCAGTCGCTGACACGACGGCCGCAATCGACTCGTTTACAGAGCACGTACAATCCGTATTGACGGATTGTTCACGGGAAGTTCCGGTCATGGAAGACCATCGCTGGAAACTACCTACTGACGTACGTGACCTGATAACCGAGAAGAACGCGGCCATCCGTGCCTACGACTCCTTCCCTTGTGACGCGAACAAAGCCCACATGCGCCATTTACAGCGTGCTGTAAAGAAACGCATAGGGGAGGTTCGCTCTGAGGGCTGGAACAAGATGCTCAGCGAACTCGAGCCCACTCATCAAGCCTTCTGGCAATTACAGAGGAAATTGCGTTCCTCAGAAGAGGTCTCTATGCCTCCTCTCATCCGCCCCGACAATAGTGTCGCTTTCGACAGTCCCGATAAGGCTGAATGTCTTGCCGACAGCCTAGAGTCCCAATGTTCTCCCAGCTCCCAACCAGTAGACCAAGCTCACCTGAACAAGGTCGACGCTGAAGTCGAACGAAGAGCCTCCCTCCCTCCCGTCGAAGACCCTGATAATCCTCTGCCTCCCGTCAGTCCAGACGAAGTGCACGACATCATTAAAGGGCTCCACGCTCGTAAGGCCCCCGGTTCGGATGGTATTACCAATAAGGTATACAAACTCCTTCCTGCCCCGCTAATAATGCTTATGACCGCCATCTTCAATGGCGCCTTGAGCAACAACATCTTCCCACAAGCATGGAAAGAAGCCACCGTCATCGGTATCCCAAAGCCAGGCAAGCCAAAGTCTGAGCCCTCCAGCTACCGCCCTATTAGCTTACTCAATGTCCTCGGCAAAATCTACGAGAGGCTTATTTATAAGCGTCTCAAAGACTACGCCGAAGCAAAGAGCCTCATACCCAACGAGCAGTTTGGATTCCGTAGCCAACACTCGGGCACCCAACAGGTCCACCGTATCGTAGAGCACTTATGCGCTGGTCTGCAGCGTAACGCGACGACGGGTGTGCTATTCTTCGACATAGCGAAAGCCTTCGACAAAGTCTGGCACAACGGCTTGATATACAAGCTCTACCAACTAGGAGTGCCAGATCGTCTCGTGCTCATCTTACGAGACTTTTTGTCGAACCGGACCTTTCGCTATCGCGTCGAGGGAGCACTCTCGTCCCCTCATCCTATTCGCGCCGGTGTCCCTCAGGGTTCCGTACTATCTCCTCTCGCCTTCACGCTGTTCACTAGCGATATCCCAAAAAGTAAAAAGGCTCAGTTGGCTCTCTTCGCCGACGACACTGCCGTTTACTATACCGGTCACTGTCCCAACGCTATAGCTCGTACTCTCCAAACCTCCGCAAACGTCTTAGGCGCTTGGTTCCGGAAATGGAGAATCGAGGTCAACCCCGATAAGAGTCAGGCGGTTCTCTTCTCGAGACGTCGTCGACTCCCTCCCCCACTTCCCAGCCCGATCACTATGTACGGCAAGCCAATCCCTTGGGAAAAGCAAGCCAAATACCTAGGCGTGATCCTCGATGAGAACCTTACCTTTAAGGCTCATATTAAGGCGGTTCGCGCGCGCGCCTCCTTCGCTCTTAGCAGGCTCCAATTCGTACTGACAGCCCGTAGCAAACTGTCCCTCAAATGCAAGCTCCGCATCTATACCGCAGTCATCCGTCCCATCATGACCTATGCCTGCGTTGTATTTGCGCACGCTCACCCACGTCATCTCCATAAGATGCAGACCCTCCAAAACCGTTTCCTCAGAAGGGTCACGGGTGCCCCCTTCTATGTCCGTAATATAGATCTTCACGTCGACCTCAAAATGCCAACCATAAAACAGTTCATGAAACGCTTATCAAAGCGTTTCTTCGACTGCGGCATTAAACATTCTAACCCCCTGATTACAGCGGCCGCCCGCTACACTCCCTCTCGCATTAGCAGTATTCGCCGACCAAGGCATACTTTAATCGACACCGACGACGCCACTACCCTCCTCCAGGAGAGTAGTAAGGCCACTAGCACGCTACAGAAGCCCAAAACCCGATCGCCGTCCTACCGCCCTCGCCGCCGAGGCCCGCCGCGACGCCCAAATCGACGCCCCTCCCGACCCTTGCTCGAGCCAGCCCGCGCCGCTGAGCCTGTAGCTTTAAATTCGTCCCTAATTAATACCAATCCTGATCCAGCTAGTCATTTGCTGCCCTCTTCCAGCGACGCCCTAAGCCGAGGTTCGTACCCCACAGGGGGTGCCCTTAGCGTTGTCGCTTAGTTTTAGTTAGTATATAAGTTTAAGTCCTGGCTGGAGGCCTTAATTTATTAGGGAATCCACAGGCAAGTCCGCTTAAGCAGACGACAACCGCATAGGTTGACCTGCGAGATGCCAAACATACAAACAAAAAACCCGTTCGACACAGTCGGCGGCAAGCTCTCTAGAAGAAACACTCAATATAGAAGCAAGAAGAAAAAGTGGTTTCATTTCTCACCAAACCCAGCATAGCAAGTGAGGCTGTAAGCCACATTTAGGGGCTTTCGGGATATTGTTGACTCCAATTTCGGAGTATTTAGGAACACAACAATGCGTCAATTTTCGCTAAAATAAAATAAAACCACATCACGCCTTGTATTATTAGCTTGTGTTGGGAACTAGCTACGACAGCGCTATTTTGACAGTTGCCTTCCTCATTAACACCTAAGGACTCGCGTCCTAATTTGTCGCACAACTACTCGCTACCGGATCCGCTGGACCCAGTATGATGTCATAAGTCTTTTCCAGAACTGCATGATAAACGTAAATGTTTACTTTCTTATACGGATTCTATATGTATTTAAAAGATATTATTGAATCAAATATTAACTCTTCAGGCCTTAAAAACCTATTGGTTGCCTGGTTTTCTACGAAAGAAATAAAGAAAATAGGTAAATAAATAGTAATAACAAAATGCAAAAGTCACTAACGTATTTAGTCGCTACCGGGTCCGGCGGACCCACACACCCTTTTACGTCCGTAGCACCCACTTGCAGCGCGCTATTTTTTTTTTTTTTTATGTATGGCATGGTAGTTGACCTTGAGAGGTCGTGACTACTTAACCGGACTATCCTGTGGCTGCCTTAAGCGGACTCAAAGCCTCCAGCCAGGGGCGTAAAACTACTTACATTACTAAGCGAACGCTCGCTAAGGGCACCCCCTGTGGGGTACGGACCTCGGCTTAGGGCGTCGCTGACGGGAGGACAGCAAGATTGGACAGGCTGGATCTGGATCATATTATTATTATCTGGGGAATTTAAAGCTACAGGCTCAGCTACGGCGCTGGCTGGCACTTTGTCGAGCAAGGGTCGGGGGGGGACAGTTACGTCGGGATCTTCGCGAGTAACCTCGGCGGCGAGGTCGGAATGTCGGTCTGTGTTTGTGCACTGTACTGGTGGCCTTACTGCTCTCCTGAATGAGAGTTATGTGCAGCGCGCTAACCCGTCAGGGTATATATATTCTATGGCGCTAACTGACTGCTGACGTCGTCATTTGCTGTGCTACACTATCGTTAAAAGGTACTAAGAGCACAGAACGGAGACTAAGAGCGGCAACGTCGCATTCGTCGAATTTTAATATTTATGAAGCAAAATATGAAGGACTGGGTCCGTTGGACCCATTAGCGACTCCTTAAGTGTTAAGTGTAACGCCTGATTCAGACATTTAAATAATGGAAAAAAAATATGGCTAGGTGAAATACTCGTTACTCGCCGTTAATGTTTTAAAAGAAGAAAAGATTTATGTTTTGATGACTAGCTTTATTTAAATAATTATTTTTGCAGTGGGAAATGTGTTTTTTTATAGGAGTATTCACAGCAGTCGTCCATAAAGAGTCCATCTGAAGACGTACTCTTTGCTACTAAAGACTTGGGTTCGTAGTCCATTTAGATATTTCCAAGTCAGCCACGTACAGCAGCCACGTAACGCGTGTGTGGGAGGTAGTGGGTGGCTCTCAGAGCTGTCAGGGGGCTAAGACAGCACGTCTGCCTGCCAGATTATGTCTTGCTGTGTTGCCATCAGCTGAGAGCCCACGCACTCGTAAACTTTTACGGCTTTTATACATCTGAGGCACTGAGACGAAGTTGTGCATTCATTTTTGTTTTTCTTAGTTGCCCTGAATCAACTTTAGTTAGCTTGTAGCTTTTGCCCTTCTCAATGCGTCTTTTCACGATCTTACAAAATTTTGGGTGTGGAAGTGAGATTTTAAAGAAGGCGACTAAAGTCTGCGAGTGTATGGAGCATTATAAATACCAAGTTTTGTTTTTATTTTTTTATTTGACACCCCATGACAAGGCCGCATTCGATTTAGAACATAATCGCTGACAGCGCTCACATCCATAATTTGCGTTCCGATTTAGATATCACGATTATGACAGCTGAGAGCTGTCAACATTTCGCTCACAGTGATATTTCTTTATGGCATGGTCGGCGTTATCGCAAGATGGCGCATGTCATGACGTCATCTATGACGATTCACATGACATTGTTATCGCGCTCACGCTAGTTCGGTACGGACGTAAGCCCGCTCAAATCGATTACATCCTAATTCGGAAAGCAGCCTGTGTGAAACTCAGGCCGCATTCCGAGTTAGACCATAACGCTGAAAGCGCTCACATCGATAATTAGCGTTCCGATTTAGATATCACGATTATGACAGCTGACAATTCGCCCACAGTGATATTTCTTTAAGGCATGGTCGGTGTTATCGCAAAATGGCGCATGTCATGACGTCATCCATGACGATTCCCGTGAATCGTCATAGATGACGTCATGACATGCGCCATTTTGCGATAACGCCGACCATGCCTTATCCCCTAAACTGACAAGCCCCAATTACGTCATTCGCGAAAATTGTTGAGCTCCGCGCAAATTAAATAGCGCGGTTTCTACGCGTTCACTAAAATGTCTATATCTCAGAAAGTTCCCATTGTATCTCTACAAACTGTATGTCATTAAAGTTGTTAGGAAATATGTTATGTGAAATAAATGGTGTAGTATAGTTTTACCTTGTAATTTATTGTTAATTCGTAGTTGAAAGTAGGGTGAGCGACTTTTTCCCAATTTTTCGTACAAAAGACGACATAATTATAAAAATAAAGTGTTTTTTCCAAAAAATATTATTGTCTGTACTCAAAACTATATCATTTTACAATAATCAATCAAAATAACAGACATCTCCATAATTTTTTTTCATGAGATAAGCTTATCAATAGCATGCCTCCGATCGCTACCCCGGACTGCGAACAAAAAAAAGAGTATTTTTACACATTCATTACGGGAACTCTGTAAGCCAGGTGGTTTAGGTTATTATCTTATTACGTTGTTTGGTACACAAACATAATACAGACAAAGTTTTAGCTATAACAAAGGTTTAGTTTACGAATAATGAGCAGAAATACAAGCACTTGAATATAAGTGCTAAAAAAGACCCTCTTATACTTTGAATCGTAGAGCAATTATTATTGAATTTATTTTAAATATCAATTTACCATCCACATTATGATGATATTTCCTATTCGAAAAACATAAGACAATAGCATGTTGCCTAACAAAAACAGTAAGTAAACCAACAATTAAAACAATCAATTTATTGCGAAAAAAGTGTCGTTAATATTTGAAAAAAATGCCAGCATCAACCTAATAGCAACCTTATAGCCACAGTAATAAAGTTCATTGTTAATTTGAAAGACCCAACAACCTAAAAGCAACCTTATTGCAATAGTTATAAAGATCAAAAAGGACCGTACCAAAAAAACAAGATGGCGGTTTTTTTATAGAAATATCACTGTGAGCGAATTGTCAGCTGTCAAATCGTGATATCTAAATCGGAACGCTAATTATCGCTGTGAGCGCTATCAGCGATTATGGTCTAACTCGGAATGCAGGGTCAGTAAGCAGCCTTAGAGAGAGTGACAGTTCGTGCCGTGTCATTGGGTGTAACTGTGCGTGTCACGGTGTCAGGTGTCAGCTGTCGGAGTAGTTGCCTTAAATTTCATAAATTCAATTGACTTCAGATAATTTAGTAGTGCAATAAAATTAATTGCAGAATTTAGTTTATAATATTCTTTACTATCATGGCGCCGTCAACGGACTGGGATGAGATAAAAAGATTGGCAGCTGATTTTCAAAAAGCTCAGCTAAGTTCAACATCCCTGAGGTAGGAAAAGAATTGATTTCATTTATTAGATTTATTTGTCTTAAGATGACACAAACGATTAATTCCTATATTCGTTTCTGCTTTTCTCCTGTCATCAAAATGATTAGACTGCTGGCTAATATGGTAAATCACTTACCAATTAATTGTGAAGGAGTCTGCCCGTGCCCCATTATGCCGAAATAGAGACAAATAAAAACTAATTTCATATATAATCATGTTTAAACCTATAAATATGTAATAGTTTTATTTGCTTGCGTAACACAATTTCATAAAACAATGTGTTGTGATAGTTTGATTGATTTAAAGGATGACAATTCTGTTAGGAAAAAAACTCCATTCAAACGGCTAGTAAGGAGATTATGCTAAGTGACACATACAAACTCCAACACTCCTCCTCATCACTAGCATGATCTCTATGTTAAACAAAGTGAGAAGTACCTACTGATTTCACAAATGAAACTGAATGCGATCAGCCCTTGTAAACCCAGTTCATGGGCTGTCAGTGTCAATAGTCAGTATTTTAAATGTGCGGAACGCGTTCAGTATCATTGCTGAAATCGGCACTTAGTCAACATATCTGACTCCTGAAGGGCAGTTGGATGGTATTCTATTTCTACTTCCTGCAACAGTTGTATGAAATGTAGTTTTGTATCAATATGCTTTGTCTTAGAGCCAATCTTAGGATATTTTATCAATTGTATTGCAGCCTGATTATAATAATACACTGGCCTTCAAAACTTAGTACCACACTTTTCAAATTGCAATTTTGCCCAAACTATAGAAGTCAGAGTTATTAAATAAATAATGTGTTTTTGTCACATATAATATAATAATACGTTTTTATCAACTTTCTTTGAAATTTAAGTAATGATAAGCAACTGTTTAACCATATATTTTTGATGTTTAAGTCTCTTAACTTTAAGCAATGTTTATAAATAAGACAGTTATAGATTATTATACATTAGTAACATTTTAACTTAAAAAAAAAGATTAAATAAAAAAAAACATTTTTAACTTACTGGCAAAAAACTTTAACAACTTTACTGTCACAAATGTAGTCTCTTTGGGTCTGATAAAGCTGTTGCTGCACTTTTAACTGCATTGATGTGGCAATTTCTTATGCAGTGGATACAATATAACAGTCTTCTTGTGTACTAGTGCACCTGAGTCTGCCATTCCAAGGTCTCCTCTGATGGTCCCAGTTTCTACGTACCTTTGCTTAACCTGCCGGTCATTGTTAATGTTACACCCACCATTCTTGCATTACGACCCATACCAGAAACCATTCCAGAAATGCCATCATTCTTGCACATTCTTCGGGTGAAAGAGGCATGATAAGTAAATTTTACCTGCTGTAGACACGATAGCTTTTGAATCAGTATTCATTGATCAAGATTTAAATGTGAAAACAAAAACATTCTATGTAAACTATTTGCAAGAATTATTATGGATATTATTTAAACACCGGGCGTCGCTGGCCGCGTTTACTTACGATGCAAGGTTGCCAGGCTTACATACTCAAATAATATTATTTAAATTCCGCGCTGTATTCATTAGGCATCGTCTTAATAGAACGCGAATGCGCGATCATCGCGCGAGTAAACGATGCGACCATCGCGCGATCTTAGTTCGTAAGAACGCGCGATCAAACATTTTGAATTGGAATAGGTCTCCTAATTGAAACTCGAGCGAATCACGTCGGCGCAGCCTATCCGCGGGCCTTAATACTATTAACGCCGAATTAAAAACAAACTGAATTTGCTTTATTTAGTTAATCTTAGTATAACTTACGAAATATAATTATTTTAGTTGTAAATTTTTAATCACACAATAGTAAATTAATGTTAATAGAAAGAAAATTAATTAATTAGTACTCATACTGCACTAAGGGCAAATTATGGTGAATAAATACTAATTTCTCAGCTTTATCATTAAAAAAAAAAAAAAATGCAATTGCAATAAATTGTTCCTCGTGAAGGATTAAAGTATGTGCAATCGTTATTCGGAAAGGCATCTATGTCATTACTGTTAAGTATCTGTAAATCTATCTAGCAATACCATGCCTTCCGTGTGTTTTGATGTTTGTTGTCTGTGTGTGGTAATGAAGCGAATAATGAAGAGTTATGGCTGTTCGCATTGTGAGTAATTATAAATTTATCAACATCGTAAACAATGTGTAGATAAAAATCAATAAATTATTTTGGGCCATCTAGTGTCCAGATTTAAATATTTTGCCTATATCGTCTGTTGCGAGCGAGTGAACTGTTGTGTGAATAGTGTAAATAGATGGATCTTATACGTCGTATCATATTATACACCAACTGAAAACTTGAAAATGAAATAGTACCGATTTTGTAAAGGAGTACCAGTACTCTTCGTATATAATTTACATTCATGTATAACATCATGCCTGTGTTCCCATTTTAATAGCTAATAGTGTTCAATTATGAAATACGATACGATTATAAATATTTTAGTATACGCTTTAATGCATTTTCTACCATGTTTTTGTATTCTGTGAATCTCTGGAATACCTCCCTTTTATTTTTCATGAAATATTCGCTGCAATATCAAGGGAAATCATCAATAAAAGTCACGAAGTATCTTGCTCCAGCATGAGTTTCAACTTGCATACATCCATACACGTCGGTATATACAGTGGCTCTCTTGTCTTTATACGGTTGTACCGTCTCGCGTCTGATGTATTTAATGGTAAGCTCATCAACATACCTTTCATGTTTCACAGCTTTTCCTTTCCTTTTTTTTTTCTTTATAAAACTAATGTAGTACAAATCATTCTCTATTTGCCTTGAGAACAATCTTGCTGCCACTGTTGTTTATTACTGCCTGATCTTTCTGAAATACTACAGTGTACGAGTATGTATCCAATATCAGTGTTTTTTAAACTGAAATCAGGTTATTGTTAATACATTGTCTATGTTTTTTGCTATAAATAAAACATTTGCAGCATTATCTCTATCGTTGCTGTTCTTTCTGGCTTCAATTTCTTCAATAATTTTATTTTTTGAATTATCTGCACATGGCCAACTTTCTCTAGTTTCGATGGCAATCCTGAAAATTTGTGGCAGGCATGCTTAATAATTCTGGATGGATTTCCACACTCATTGCTTAGGTGATCCAGCACATCGTCTTTTTCAGCAGTTTTCTTCAGAACAAGCTGTTTAAGTAATAGTTGCTTTTCGCGCGGGTACGGGACTTTAATGAATAGACTTTAGCTTGTCCCAAACTTTTTAGATGTTTTACAGCCAGTTACCTGCCGAGGTGGAGACATCGATAGCATGTTCTCAGCACGAGCCATCATGGCCCTTTTTAAGAACTTCTCTGTCTTTTCGGAAGTCGCGCTCACGGATATTTTTTTCGCTCGGCTCACGTTTTCCTATAGCTCATTTATTAGGATGGCCTCAGCCTGTACGCACCAGGTATCATAGTTAGTTTTACCACAGTATAAATATTATAGTACGGAAACACGATTAAAAATTATTTCATAAAAAAGAGAGTTACAGTTACAAAGTAGGATGACAACTTATGAATATTATACATCTGAGATAAGTAGGTAACAATAAAATTTTACCATCTGATGTCCTAGCTAGGTTACTTAGTTGCCTGTATTAAGGACATCTAGGCATATTTGTCGAAATAATCTTTAATAAACTCATGTTAGTAAAATTTCGTAAGTGTTTTTTTGGAACGAAGTTCTTTAACGCGGTTTGCGGCAGGAGTTAATGAGGTCAAAATGTAAATCCAAGATGGCGGCTGCATTTTTTTTTTAATTTTTCGTCAATTAAAAAGATAAAATTTGATAACCTTCGCAACCGCCATCTTGGTTTTACATTTTGACCTCACTATTGGCTTCAGCACCCTCGAAAACCATGAAAACGACACCTATGACGAAACATGTGAAAATTTTCGCAGGCGCCATCTTGGATTGCCGTTTACACCACACGATTGGATTAAGCACCCTCAAAAACCATGATTACGACACCCATGATGAAAAATTTAAAAATTTCGCGACCACTCGACTCGACACGGCACCCGTCACTGAGAGCACCGCGACGTTAGCTTTGGTGACTCGTTGATGCGCGCCTCTGTTTTACTAAGTGTTTCTTTATGATACGATCATGACATCGTTTCTAAAACGAATTACGCTCTGCTACCAATTGATAGTTTTATTCGCTTGCATAACAAAATTTCTTTTTATGTGACAATTTTATAAATATATCGCAGATGGATTGTCGAATCCGCTGTTTTACAAAACCGCTAGTGGTTTTACAAAGCAGCTCCGTTATGTACTGAACAACGGTCAGCTGGATTGCCATTGCGTTACATTTAACCAAACTGCTACCGACGTTTATACGTAAATCAGAATGGCTTATCTGCAGTCACAATAAGTGTTTGGTGTGGCTTCTAATGTCGAATTGGACGCAGTAACGACGCTAGGACACCCTGACCAATTGGTTTAGGTTAGATCTGTGAATAAACTAGCGCGAGCCGAGCTAGCTAAGCGAGCGGTACCGTTGCAGCGGCCGCCTCCTCAGCAACTTGGAAGCTTACTTGGCTATTTAGTATTTTAGAACTGACTTCCATACAACTGATAACTTTATATTCAAATTGTTTCGGACGCCATTATTGTTGTTATGAAACAGAGCCTTTAGCGGCAAAATTTAGAAATAAAATCTACAATCTGATGTTTTGTTTCACCAGTGTCTATGTTTAACAAAACCTCTAATCGTTGACCCGCTGCATTGATAAACGCAAAACATTTAAGATATATAGGTGTTAAAGTTAAGTTATTAAGTAAAACAGCTCAACGTCGTTCAGATCCGATGTGTAAAACAAATAGCAGTTTTGTAAAACAGCGAAGAAAAAAAAAGTATAGATGTGTATGTATAGATATTTTTTGATGTTTTCAGATTATCGGAAAGAAATTGTATAGAGATTGTCACAAAACTAATTGAATTAAAGTTAATTGATGTTATTTTTACCACTGATGGAAAAGAGTATCTCACTCCTCAGCAACTTGTTAAAGAAATAAAAGATGAACTGTATGTTCATGGTGGGCGCATCAATACAGTTGATGTTGCGAAAGAGCTTAATGTTGATCTCAGCCAGATTAACAACAGTGTCTCCGAAATCATAAAAGGAAAGGAGGTGCAGCTGGTTTCAGGTTATCTGATAGCTCATTATTATCTAGAAAAAGTTGCAAGGGAAGTCAATGAAAAACTACAACTGCAAGGCCAAATATCAGTAGGGGAGTTGACTTTGCAGTATGACTTGCCAGCAGAATTACTGCAACATAGTGTCTTGGAGAAATATTTGGGGAAAATAATTTTTGGAAAACAAGATCCTTCTGAACCTAGAACCTTTTACACTGAAGAATACATTACTAGGACTAAGGCTAAGATTCGCGGGGCTTTGATGGGTTTGCTGAAGCCAACACCTGTGGCAGTTATAGTGAATCATTGCAACTTGTCTGACCGCCTGTTCTCATCTCTGTTTGATCAATTGAATGCCCCAGGAGTGCTGACTGGACGTCAAGCTGGAGCGTTGTATGTGCCATCATGCTACACAAAATCTCAAAATGATTGGGTCATGAGCTTTTATAAGCAGAACAACTATTTAGAATATGATGCTCTATCTCGCCTAGGGATATCTGACCCTAAAGGTTATGTCAAACGCATACTAACTAATGAAGATTTAACTTTTCTTAGTAGTTGTGTAATTGGTTCACATATCAAGCAGCAATTAGAAACAGCTTTGGAAGAATGCATAGCATCTAAAAGTTATTTGGATGTTGTTTCCTTGTTGCCATCAGTTTTAACTGACATTGACATAGAGAATGTTCTTGAAGCTCTCTTAAAGAAGTCAAAGTCTACAATATTATTTGACAATACAGGTGAACAGCTTTCTAAACTGATTTTTTTTGTGTAAAGTAAAAACTAGGTTACATAAATAATAATTCCTCCTTTAGTTTTCAGCCATTACTACATTGAAAACTTAAAGCAAGCTTGCATGCCCATGACGAACCAAAAAGCTGAAGGAGTTGTAAAGTCTGGTAAATTCCAGCAGTTCCATTTAGAGAAACAAATCAATAAAGCTGCTGAATTTGCTCATGCAAGCCATGTAGACCATAAAGCAGAAAGACGTGAGGAGCGCAGAAGAAAAGCCGCATCTGGAAAAGGAGGCGGTGGTACTCAAGGAAGAGAAACTAAAACAAAGGCTGTAAAGAAGCATGCTAGGGGAAAACAAACTACTCATGATTCAGACTCTGACGAAGGACCCATTGTTACTAAGAAAACACAAACACAACTAGTGATTGTGAGCATTGAGGATGTTGAAAATATCATTAGAGAGACTTTAGAGAATGAAGGCTTAGAAGACTTGCTAACACGAATAGCAGAACATCTTCAGGGGTAAATAGTCTTTAGTTTTAATGTTATGGTGTCATTTAATTCTACAATGTAATTAAATATAGTTTACCAATATCTGCAGTTACATGATAATAATATTTTTATTTTTTTGTTTTATAAAAATATTTAAAAATCAATAGTAAAATAGGAATAAACGAAATCAATAACAATATTTTAAACTTTTGAGTACCATAATAACAATACGTCCCATGCTGATTTTGTCTAAAGTCGACAGGTTTTGTTATTGTACCGAGTTATAATACAGAAACAAGCGGCAATACAGTTGCACAATAATAACACAATATTAAGCAAAGTACTAGGGGGTAAATTTGTTACAAAATAACGGGATCCGACCTTCCTTTTCCCTGAGGGTCTCAGGGCGGGAGTAATAAAAAATCACCGGGAGAAAACCCAAGTACCAAAACTTCTTTCGATAACATTGTAATAAGTATACTCCATATTTCAAATTATCAAGAGACCTATTGGTTAATTTAATATGTCAGGAGAATTCCACGGTATAGAAAAAACAATTGGAAGGGCCCACGCAGCTATCACGCTTCATTTTCTATTCCGTGGATGAAAATCATCTCGAAATATTGTGTAGATTGGATATTTTTTTTCCTTATATTCAGTTCTTTCATTCTTCTAACATATTTTTATAATTGAACACTACTTTTATACAGTTTTATTTTTCAGAGGCCTTAACCAAACAGCGATGACAATAGCAAAAGAAACTGCCGAAAAACTACTTCAAGATGCTAGTCAAAACAGAAAACAAACACACACTTCTGCCCAAGACAAAATCAACGTTTTGATTAATGACATAAAACTTTATGAAAAAGGCTTAAAATCTTTGGCCTCTGATGTGCAACCCCAGCTTATTAAATACTTACTGAAATCGCTAGGAGGTGATATACTTTCAGAATTCTGCAAGTATGCCGCAAACCAATGCAATATATCAGTGCCAGGTGATATTTTAACAGTTGAACAAAGGAATAAAATAATCAATGACTTAACAGACGAATTTATGAAGCCCCTGGTATCATTGAACGGGACATTGTCTGATCAAAACATGGAATCATTCTTCCAAGCAGTTGATGTGTGCCTATCAGACTTTGGAATGATTTTGAAAAAAGTTGATAAGAAGAAAGACAGGTAAGTTAACTCATGTATTTTTAAGGATAACAATAAAAGTATCAACTGACTTCATAAAAAATGAAAATAATGTTATGATTGAAGTCACGAAGTAAAGAGCAAACACAACAAAGGTCGCAATCCAAATAATTTATGTACTTCCGAAACAATTTAGAAAGTAAATGATTTGGTTTGTTTTTTTTTTTTTTTTAACTTTTATTAAACCAAGCTGAACCGACAGACGCTGTCCTTCCCAAATTAAAAAAAATCCTTCAAAATTTCCATAGAAAATAAATGCACTTGCAGTTTTCTCGAACTTTCCCTTTTTCGTTCCGTTAAAACCTGATTCGGACTGTTGACCATTTTAAAACAAAAATGTGAAGGATTCGTAAAAGCCGTTTTAAAGTGATGCGCTTCCGAGCGAACAACAGTGCAATTTTCATTATATAGATAAGCTTTTGCTTTGGAGGTTGGAAATTATTCCACGGGAACGTACTACCGGGATAAAAAGTATCTTATTAACCCAGGTCAAGGTCTACCTATATGCCAAATTTCATAGGAATTCGTTCAACCGGCAAAGCCAGCAAATGTAACAGATAGACAGACTAGTTACATATAACATTTTAATATTTTCAGACTCCTTATTCAAAATCACAGAGAAAAGTTAATCTCTGAACTAGAAAACTGTGAAGATCCAGCCCTGAGTCTACATATGGCGGTGTTGGCGATTTTCACAATCGTAACTCAAAACATGCTGCATGCATCTGGTCGACAAGTACCAATTATTATATCACATTTAAAAACTCAACTTAAAGAAGAGGACTATGAGCGGCTTCAGCTTTGGCATGGTAGGTTGTTGGAATCCATAATCTTGAATGTTATGTATTTGAACAATGTATAGCATACTATGTAACTATAATTTTGATTTCATTTAAATTGCCGCAGTAAAGGCGCAAAAGAGCGTTTCTCTGTTTTTTTACCATATTATAAAAATAGTAGCCGAAAATAAAAATATCAATAAATCGCTTTTTTTCTTAAAATCAGATAGATTTATTTAATTTATATTTGAATTTTTCACTAGAAATTCTATTTTATTTAGAATGTTTGTAAAAATGTATTATATATTTCAAAATGAAGGTAGGCTAACTACCTTCTAATTTAATTTATGTTCTATAGTTTTCTTTTGCTACTTCTCTTCTACTAAAAGACTTTAAAGTCGCAAATTCTGTGGCTAACATGATTAATTTAATAACATCATCACAAAGAAATACAAAGAAAAGTAACAAGATCATTTCCAATTTAGGCTCTTTAATATTCTTGTTCATTTAAAGTTTTGATTATATGAAAACTAAACAAAATTAAAAGATGTTCCTTACTTCTTATAAGAATGTTGACAACTTTAAATTTATTTTCAAGTTATATTTAATTTATAAAATATAAATAAATACGTAAATATACTCAGTGTTTAAGAACGGATGAATTAGGTGACGGTAACAAAAGAGGAGTGATTTAACTAAATAGAAAACATAAAGCTGAGTCTATAATGTCTACTTATAAGGATTAAAAAAGTTAATTTAAAAAAAAAAACTGATTGGTGCTTCATCATGATTGTGCTGACAAATGTAAACATAGCTTTGTAATTTCGTTTTTGTTACTGAAATTTCCGCCTGTACGTATATACCCCATAGAAACAATAAAGGAACGTAATATAAAAAAAATAAAGGAACTTAATATTTTGAAAAAAATAAACACTTGTTGAAGTGCTTGATTTTCAAAATATTGTTGTGGTGGTAAAAAGTGCAGTTACGTCTAAATTAATATTATTATACACTAAATTTGAAGGGAAGTTAATAATTATAATAAAAATAAGTGGTAAATATTGTCAAATTACCTTAAATAGCAATATTAATTATCTTAATTTTTTTACTGTTGAACCAAACCTGTAGGTCATTCTCCGTCAACCATCAAGTTACAAAAGTTCAAAAAATCTCTTTTTCATACGGGTTTAAAAGCGGCTTACACCAGCTTAGACCTTTTCTTTTCATCTTTGTTGTATTTTTCAATAAACAGGGAGTAAAAAGACCGTATCTACACACATCAGTAATCTACGCATCCTGTACATCAAACTTCATGTAAAAGATATAAATAAACATTCTAAAATGGGTGCATGCAACGGTACAGGAGTTCTTGGGGGTAATTAAAGTTAAGCTTTAACATGTAAAAACTGGTTTTCGTGAAAAAAAGTAAATACAATTTTAAACTTTGAGGTTCAATATCTCCCTTACCACAAGGTTCCTAATGTACAGTTTCTTTAAACGTTATCACAATAATTCCGTTTGAAAATTCGAATGGTAGGCTGGGACACACGAATATTCATACATTTAAATTTTCGACAGTTTATATTTAGTTGATTTTTTAATGAAAATACTATTTATTTGAGATTTATTCAAATGTTTTAATATATTTAATATAAAATATGATCCTTAGCAAAACAGTATCAGTAATTTATAGATTACATCAATGTTCACCAAAATCGTGGGACATTACAAAAATGCGTAATGTCAAAAAAAAGAGAAACGCTCAACACATCATGGAACCAATTTATAATATGACGTGATGCTATAGTTTAATTGTTTTTTTTTCAGAATTAGTGTCTAAATATTTGACGTCCTCTGAGGAAGACAAAAGCGAAGTTGAAGGGAAACTCACCCAAGAGCTACCATTATTGAAAAATATGGTTCAAGAGATTAAAAAATACAAGTAAATGTAATAACTATTACTCTGTATGTAACGTAAAGGGTTGGTTATATCCTAAATATATTGTTGTTAATCTTTTAAAAGTATGTATCTTTTTATTTATTTATTTATAGGTGAACCAAGAGCTATAACAGATGGATAACAATTGCATATGAGAAATAGAGCCAATTACAGGTCCACACGGGTAAACACAGAAAAAGTCACGACCGAAAAGAATATACAATATGTAACAAAAACCCTGTCCGATCCAAAAAAGGCGTATTCCTGGTTTAACATACGTACTAGAAAAAATTGTAAAAAAAATCTAACTCATAAAAACCAAAAGCTATTGTTTTTTTTATTTTTAGTTACCATGCGAAATGTAACACTAAATATGGTAAATTTTCATAAGTTGACAACACTCCACCGGCCGGCGAAATCTTTTATTTTTTGCCTATTTTATTTCAAAGGACACCGCCCTGCACTAGCCGCGCTGTAGGTACTCATAACGAGTCCTCGATCCTTTGATGTAGCCGACTGGTCGCTACTTGTTTGGACACTTCGCCAGTCTCACGTGGAGATAGCTTGCGATCGGATGTCCGTACGTATCACGTGCCGCTATCGTATCGCGAACAATGTCGTTTACCAATCAGGAATATTTGAATATGTTAATTTTTATTTGTGAGTGAATGTGTGATTCGGAAATCGAAGTAACAGCTCGGATTGTGGAAGCTTTCGAGTCACTCAAATCGTACACATGTGCGCTGCGAAGAGTACGTGCAAATTTAATAAAAAGGTGTCGAACGTGTACTAATGTTCTAGATAGATAGAGGTATGTAACAAGTAAATGTTTTAATAAACTGATACCTACAGTGGGTACATTGCCAAAAGCACATCACATTAACTCAATAATAATTGTATCTTGATAAACAGAAGGTCAGAAATCGGGGTCATTGTGCGTAAGCCTACAATAAAATATCAGCTGATACCTACGCGTAGGCAAAACGTAGATTTCTTTAGTCCTACGTTTCTTTGGCGGCATGCGACAAAGGACCGCCGCGCTCAGGCGGCTTCTTTGACACGAAACTGTAGGTGAACTCTGGTGAACCCTGTCGAGCGATCAGTGTTGCCTTTGGTATGATTATTTTTAATTTTTTAAATTAATTGTTGTCATTGGGGAAAAATAATTATCTCGTATCCATTAAATGATTACGTATTTGTGTATGCACTACGATCCCAAATAATACCCTTCAGGATCGGACAGGGTTTTCGTTACATGCTGTATATGTACTTAAATAAATATACAAGGTGGATTTTTGAGACGGGACTTTATCGTTGTAGCTACAGGAATACAGTCTTAGGAGACTATCCATAACTTTTTGAGAAATGTAGATCGGCATTCACAGATTTAGAAAAAAACAAGTTGTAAAAATTAGTTGGGAAGACAATTTCCTACTATATGTATGGGAAAAATTTCTTGCGATTTCTGACTTTTTTATTACTCAAACATCTGTTGGTTCTTAAGAGTTTTTTATCCTTATAAGAAACAGGCATCGATTGGCATAACAAAAAGTTTTTGTAAAAATTGCCTGTTTTCTTGCTGACTGTAAAAAATTTTCAAGATCTGTGAATGCGGATCTAAATTTATCAATAAGTTATCGATAGTCTCCTAAGCCCGTTTTTCCGTAGCTACAAGGTTAAAGGTACCTACCCTTACTGCCCCATCTCAAAAATCCAGCCTGTATAATCTCTGCACAATAAGCACTATGTACTTTTACCTTCACTTTTTCATTTGCTATTTATATTATATAATAATGACTTACCGGAATGCATTGAAGAACCATTGAGCCTATTTGCAAATGACAGTACCGTGATAATACCTTCGAAAAGTGTGGATACATACGAAATTGACATTAATATTTATTTAAAATGGATGATAAAATGGTTAGACGAAAATAACTTAAAAATAAATATAAGCAAAACTAAGATAATGCATTTAACAAACGCATGCCAGATAAGAGCAATCTGCATGTGCAATATAATAATGACACAGTGAACGATGTAGTAAGTACAAAATGTGTAGGGCTAGAAATAGACAAAACACTTAGTTGGAAACAACACATAGAGTCACTCTGAAAAAAGCTAAGCACATCCGCTTAAGCTTTACTTACATATTTTGTCGTCCATTGTGGATCTAGACGCAATCCTGACCGCAGACCATGGTCTAGTCGAACGCCAAGTACGATACGGTGTTATTTTTGGGGCAACTCCACCGAAAGAGAAACTGCATTTAAAGCACAGAAAAGCTCCATACAGTCCTTTTTAAAACTGCATACTACTGATAGCTGCGTGCCATATTTTAAACGGAATGAAATATTAACTTTACCATGCATTTAAATTTTAGAAAAGGCTGTGTTTGTAAAGTTGAACACTGATCGTTTTGACCGAATAGCTGACGTATTTCCACGAAATAGGCGTGTTAATAGTAGAACACGTCTCCCTAGCGCGAGAACGACTTTAATGCGCAAAATTGTCTGCTACATGGTGCCAGTCATTTATAATAAATTATCGAGGAGTTTGAAAGAATTAAACAAATAGACAACGTGTATTATTAATTATAGTGTGACGGATTTTTATATGGATAAAGGAATTTCTATGTACATCAGAACGTTCGGCCAATCGAGGTAGAAGCTGGCTGCTACTCCAGTTTTTTGTGACGATTAGGTGACGCACAGATGTCAGCCAAATAATTTGTGACAGTACAGTTCGAAAGTTACAAGCAAAATTATGCATGGTCCAACGTCCTGATATTAGAACGTTCGGCCACCGTGATCTCCATAACTGAGGACCTGAGAGAAAGCGTTATTGAATAAAGATTCAGTGACAACACTAATGTTTTTTTTTTGGTTTAGTCTTAGATAAATGATCGGTCTCGCTGCGCTCGACTAGATACCGCCGGCGTACTTGTCAAATGCGGCAACAAATACTACGGCATTAAATTTTGGGCATAATCCGAAGTCAAATGCCAGTTTGCGTAGTGAAACTGAATCACATACCATCATTATGTATCATTTAATTTCGAAATGTCAACATTGTCAACATAAATAACATGAACCCTAAACGCCATTCAGTGTTGCCGCGTTTACAAGAGTCGAAGTTCCCCGTGGTTGAGATTTTTATAACGTGAATTTATTGTTTTTGTATATCCTATTTCATTGATCAAATCTAGTTATTGTATAGTTAACCTAGGTAGGGGATTCTGCCCATGAAACTGAACCACTTTCTCCAAGGAATATGGGTCGAAAAATGGATTTTGTTTCTTCGTATTTAAAATCGTGTATAGAAATAAAAAGTATAAAAAAATGGGCCTAATCATTGATATACATCTTTCTTTTTTCTAAAGAAGAAACCTCCGCCTAAGTTATACACAAATACATTTACATTCGCTTTTAATTTACTGTAATTTTTTTAGTATTTTCTGAGCTATATTTATAACAAAATAGACCACAGCATAAAATATTTTTACCATTTACTCTGGTAACAGTTAAGCAGCTGGTAACACAATTCTTCACGCACACTAGTTTACAATGTCAACTGACAAATGTCAAAGGGCGATGTTTTACACAATACAATAATGAGTTGCCGCATTCACGGATCTATGTTTTTTAGATAGTGCGGTATCTAGTCGAGCGTAGCGAGGCCAATAATTATATAGATTGCTAAGATAAACATTAAGTATATAATTAGGTAAAAAATACAATAACTTGGTTAGCTAAATGAAATGGGATATATAATAAAATACAAAAACATAATATTCTCATTATAAAAATCTCAACCACGGGGAATTTGACTCCTGTATACGCGACAACACTGAATGGCGTTTAGGATTCATGTTGTTATATGTTGAAATTTCGAAATTATACGATACTAACTGATGGTCCCAGTGTCTTTCTTATTTCTTGTAGTATTATTTTACACAGTTGCACTACGCAAACTGGCATTTAACGGATTATCCCCAAAATTAAATAAAACATTCGGCATGTGCATGTCACAGACAGCTTGCAATGTGACTGGCTCGGGTACGCCGACTTTGGCGTAGTATTTGTTGCCGCATTTGACAAGTAACAATAACAGTATATCTCTAGGTTCACGTTATAGGTTTCGACCTAATTTTCACCCAAAGCGTATTCGCACAACATGCCCAGCAACAACAATGTGATGTCATAGGTCAAAATATGACAAAAAAGCTATGCAGTTCAACTCCGGCCCTGTTATCTAGGGGCTTTAAAAAACTTAAAAAAAAAAAAAATTAAATCAAATAATACGAAAATTTTGATGAAAAATATTGTATTGTTCTACAGAGACATCTATCGATAATTATAATGAAACTATTAGGTTTCTCTGATACGTAAAGTAGATGGTGACTTTCTTTACAAGAAAATTAATTAGTGCTTGATTTATCTGTCCCCCCCTTTTTTTTTTTTTTTTTTTTGGGTTGGAAATCATCAAATGACTTCTCGCCCTCCCGCTCTGGGTGGAGCGGGAGGGCGTGTCAGACTTTTACTGACTAAAACCCACCCGTGTTCCTTCAGTTGCCTGTGCCAGGGCCACGGTTTTCTCTGTAGAATAACCCGCGACCCTGAGGCATCGGCCCTATCGGACCCCGTCACTTTGTGCTGACATCTCTTTGAGGCGCGCGTGGAACACAACGCGCCGTCGACCCGGGCCTGGTCCTTACCGGACGGCGAGCTACCCATTGCTCGCCGTCCGCAAGCACGCGCCTACGGTGGCCGGGAATCTGCAGGCGACTCCCGACGCCCAGGGCGTCTCCTGCGGCGGTTAGTGGGGGCGTGAGGGCGCAAGGCTCTCTCCCTCACCCGCTCCGCCTCCTCCTTCGCGAGCATTACTGCTTCGCAGAAGGAGGTGACGGCTTGCCATTCCCTCTCGCTCCGTACCATGGCCTGGACCAGGGCCGGACGCGAGAGATCGCGATCCGCGAGGACACTGCGGTGCTCCGCCCAAGCTACCTCCACCGTATGCTCCACCGTGTCCTCCGGGCGATCCACACAATGGTGACACCCGGGCGTTTCCTCCCGCCTTATGCGAAACAGGAACCTCCCGAAACAACCGTGTCCGGTGAGGACCTGTGTCAGGCGGAAGGTGAGGACGCCGTGGCGCCTCTCCAACCACTCCTCAAAGAGGGGACTTACCGCCGCTATTGTGGCGTGCCCAATCTGTCCCCCCCTGATGGCAACATTGTGTCAAACAGTCACAGAGTAACAAAGGCCGCATTCCGAGTTAGACCATAATCGCTGACAGCGCTCACATCGATAATTAGCGTTCCGATTTAGATATCACGATTATGACAGCTGACAATGGGGAAGGCAACTGTCAAAATGGCGCTGTCGTAGCTAGTTCCCAAAACAAGCTATTAATGCAAGGCGTGAGGCGGTTCTTATTATTTTTTGAGAAATTTTTTCTTTGTTATGTTCCTAAATGCTCGATAATTTGTGTCTACCATTTTCCGAAATACCCTAAGCTTAGCAGATTCTGGCTTAAAGCTATTGGAAGAGAATTGTTTCAATTACAACAGAGGTCGAGGTTTTGTCGGAAACATTTTAAAGAAAGTGATGACCGGAATTAAGCAATATTTAAGGTTTTCAATTCTGACATATTCCAAATCGAATAATTATTGATATAAAATATTTGAATCAATGAAAATAACGAAATAGTGGATTATAACCAAACTCATTAAAGAACACGAAACGGAATGAATGAACGAAATGTCAAATTTATTGTAGGCTGGAGGAACCTAGCTATGGTCACGCCATCTACAATTAGCTTTGACCGACCTTCACCATTGGCTCACAGTGATATTTAAAGACTTTTCGTTGGTAGTTGTGAAGGCTAAAAACGTGCTTTTGTCAGTTCTACGATTTTTCCATTTATATTGTAAGGTTAGTTTTATTTGTTTATTCTAGCTTTTAACAATTATTCGCCGCCAAAATGAACTCCAAAAAGCCTCCTGATCCCGACCCCTCTGATGAGCCTTTTGAGCTTCCCCTGTCTTGACCGTCACCTTACCCCATGACACCCAAATACTCACGCAAGACCCCAAAATGGATACGGAAACTGCAAATCGAAAGAGGGTTGCTGTGCCACCCACTACTACTCCAAATATTCCACCCAAGGTATCTAAAATCACAATTGGCAGACTAACTTATACAGCTAGAGATAATCCGCCGAATATTGTCCATGTTTCCCTTAAAGATGGTCAGACTTCAGGCACTGTGCTTCAACCGGTCAAGTTTGGTATGTTTTTGACGACAAATAACAACAATAACATACACCTCGATGGGGTCAAACGCATAGGTAGAAGTGTCGGTTGAATTTAAGATACATCTGGGACACAAACAGTTTTTTAATTAATAATTTGTTAGTTCGTCATAATTGTACTGCCTCCATCCCGCAATTCAATATTACAAGAATGGGTATTGTTAGGGATGTCCCTATTGAATGGTCGGAAGACGAAATAATAGAAAATATTAAGGTTCCTGAAGGATGTGGTGCTGTTGTGAAGGCCAGGAGGATGAGCCGCAAGGTGACCTCTTCAGGTGTACCTGAGTGGAAGCCTACGCAGACAGTTGTAGTAACTTTTGACGAACAAGTTTTGCCTAAGCGGGTGCATTGTTTCTACTAAGCTCTTCCAGTTGAGAGGTACCCAACAATCCAGTGTTACCTTTGTTGTCGTTTTGGTCATACCCGTCCCTTTGTAGGTCGAAACCACGTTGTTTCAAATGCGGTGAAGATCATCCAGGTAATGGATGTGCAATCACCCTTGAGTTAGGATTCTGTGTATCGTGTTCTGGAAACCATTTCGCAAATGACAGTGCTTGTCCTGAATTGGGTCGACAGAAGAGCATCAAAGCTCTGATGGCGGAAAAATCAATTTCATATGTGGAAGCAAGTCGGGTCTTCCCCTCTGTTTCCAGATCATATGCCGATGTCTCAAAATCGTCCCCTCGTAACAAGGTTACAATAAACCAATACCAATCCCAGTCCTCAAGCCCAATCCCTACTTCCCAAAAGTCATACCGTAAAACGCTCTTACTTAACCCTAAACCCCGTACCCCCCCTCCTTCTGGCTATAATAAGCAAGCTCATCAAGAACTAACCCAAAACTACTCTTTTTCCCCCTCTAAAAATGGCTGCGCCTTCCCATCGGAAGCCGCCGACCCAATGATCTACAGAAATGAGGACAGATCGAAGAACATACTGGAATTTATCACTAACATGTTAATGACTGTTCTTACCATTAGTACTCAATCAATACCTGACCACGTTTCCTTAAAATTTACCTCAATATTAAATTATATACATAATGTTCCATCCCCTGACATTCCTTCAATGGAACGTAAGAAGTATTACTCCTAGGAAGCATGATCTTTCATTTTTAATTAATAAGTATAAACCATCATTCTGCGGCATTGCCGAGACGTGGCTTTTACCTGAAAGTAATTTCAGGATGCTGCGTTTCGGCAGTGTTCGGAATGACAGATCTGATGGATATGGGGGATGTGCTTTGCTCATCAATAGCAAAGTTTCATTTTCCCCAATTCCTCTACCCTTTGTAGGCGATAACATAAATGTTGTTGCTGTTAAGGCTGTGGATATAAATGTTTTTACTTTTTATATTGCGCACCCACAACTAGAATATCTTTCGGTAATTAGAAATTTGTTATGCAGTGTTAACGGTCCAATACTTGTTATGGGTGATTTTAATTGTCAGCATTACCGTTGGGTATCAGATACTTGTGATAACTTTGGCATTGGCTTGCTGGATATATTGGATGATCTGGAGCTCTGTGTCATCAACGACGGCAGTGCCACCCGCAGGTCTGCACCAGGGCAGAGTAATAGTAGTGTTGACTTGACGTTCTGTTCATCCAATGTATCTAGCCTCCTCATCTAGCGTCGCTTGGATAAGACTTATGGAAGTGACCACCCATCATGATTGAATTCCCCTCTAAAAATGTTGCCACTAAAGTCTCTCCTCCCCTTTTAAAATACCGGCTTAACTCAGGAGATTGGGATATAAATTAAAATCTTTAGATTTAAGAATATCTTCCCTCCCAAAAGTCAATGAGGTGAATGCCCAGGAATGTTTTTTGTCCTTTTCCTCCACCGTTTCTTCTACAGCAGATGACTGTTTCCCTTCAAAAAAACTCCAATCTGAAAAAAATCCTTCTCCGCCATGGTGGGATAGGGAATGCACTGACATGGTCAGGGCCAGGAATTTGGCTGAAGAGACTGTTAACTGCGATATGAACCTGGATAACCTCATCGCCTTCAAGCATATATTAGCTATGTCCAGGAAAGCACTTAAAAAAAAGAAACGAGAAGGTTGGTCAGGGTATTGCAGTTCTGTGAGTCCAACCACTCCGGTTTCGGTGGTATGGCAGAAGGTAAAGCGTTTTAGGAGTAGTTTGGCACCTACCTCTTCGAACAACCTATCAGAAGAGCTGAGGTACCAGTTTTTCTCAAAAATCGCTCCAGCTTATGTTCCAGGTGTAGAGGACATTTGTGTTGGCATCGATGATGTAGACAACACTAATGATCCAATGAACATGCCATTCAGCTTGGAAGAGTTAAAAACTGTGCTATCCCGGGTCAAGGACTCCGCACCAGGGGTTGATGGATTCCCTTACTCTTTTATTGTCAAAGCTGGTCCAAAAACCCACCAATACTACCTGGACTTGGCTAATTATTGCTTCACTTCCGGATTTATTCCCACAGACTGGAAGGTTCAAGTAGTTATTCCAATATTGAAACCTGGCAAAGATCCTAATGATCATTGCTCATATAGACCTATCGCTCTATCGTCCGTACTTATTAAACTCTTAGAACATTTAATCAAGAATCGTTTAGAGTGGTTGGTGGAGGGCAGGAGACTGCTACCAACGACTCAGTTCGGCTTCAGTAAAGGTTTGGGCACAGCTGATAGTGTAGGTATCCTCAAATCAGCGGTCCGGCTGGCCCTCAGCAGGAATGAGTCTGTGGTGGCCGTTTTCCTGGATATATCAGCTGCTTATGATTCGGTCCCCTCCCTGTTCTCAGGCAAAACCTGCAACAGCTGAGAATCCCGGCTAGGATTTGTCTAACCATTGGTAGCATTTTTACCAATCGCTCCATTCAATGGGGAAGGTCGGGCAAAGCTAATTGTAGATGGCGTGACCATAGCTAGATCCCTACGGCCTACAAAAATTTTGACATTTCGTTCATTCATTTCATTTTATGTTCATTCGTGAGTTTGATTTTATTTCACTATTTCGTTATTTTAGGTGATTTCAGTATTTTAAATCAAGTAATTGACATGGAAAGTGTCAGAATTAATATTTCCTCGTAATCACTTTCTTCAAAATGTTCACGACATAAATTCGAACTCAAAAAAATCTGTACGAATAGCTTTAAAGCACAATCTTCTAATTTTAGGGGCTTACGAGAAATTCGAACTCCAATTTCTGAGTATCTAGGAACACAACATCGAGTCAACTTTCGCTAAAATAAAATAAAACCACATCACGCCTTGTATTTTTAGCTTGTGTTGGGAACTAGCTACGACAGCGCCATTTTGACAGTTGCCTTCCCCATTAAGAATCCCTGGGGTTGATTCTGAACTAATAACAGTATGGAGAGGGTTACCTCAAGGATCTGTTCTTAGTCCCCCATTATACAATATATATACGGCGAATTTGTCCTCATCCTTAAATATTGACTGCAAGATCCTTCAGTATGCGGACGATATTGCATTACTGGTAACTGACAATTCCATTCAGGATGCCGCTCTTTCGATGAATGTCTCTTTGTCTTCACTAAACAAATGGCTCCTTGATCACGGGTTATTTCTAAGTGCACCAAAGAGTACCGAGGTCATTTTTACCCGCAAGCGTTCTGTTCCCCAAGTAGATATAAATATTGATGGACAAATAATTCCAGTCAAGGATAAGGCTAGGTTTCTCGGAGTAACGTTGGACTCGAGATTGTCTGGTGTTGATCATATTAACAACACGGTTAAAAAATGTGAACTCTCCGTGTCGATTCTTAAGGCTTTGGCCGGAGTGTGGTGGGGAGCTCACCCCTACACCCTTAAACTGGTCTATAATGCGTTGACCAGGAGCGCCCTGGACTACTGTTGCTTCCTTATTGAGCCTTGCAACAAAGAAGCGCTCAAGAAATTAGACAGCATCCAGGCCAAATGCCTGAGAATTATTATTGGAGCCATGAAGTCGTCTCCCATTAATGCCCTTCAAGTTGAATGTGCGGAACCACCCCTATATCTTAAAAGACAGTATTTGGCAGATCGTTTCCTATCTAAAGTATTATCTCTTTCATCCCATCCTTTACTCCCAATTTTAGAGCAAATCGAACTTTCATTGTTTTGCGCTGCATATGAAACGATTCACTTCGAACCAAAAGCCGTTTTGGGACTAGGTGTATCAAAGAATTCCCAAAACGCGAGACGCGACTTCGAGTTAGCCGTCAAACGTTACTGGGAATGATGGAATTTTTTCTTTACTGATGCATTAAAATTATCACAAACAAAAAATACTGGGGTAGCAGTTTATTTTCAGAATAAAAAAATTGCCATTTTAGAAGCCATACACTATATCAAATAGCATAAAATAACAAACGCAGTACTTTTTTCAGATTCCCCTATTAGTATCCAGGCCTTAAAGCAAAATCAACTTCAAAGTAAAATTCATAGTCAAATCATAGTGGAAATTAAGAGCTTGTTATTTGAGTGTTCCCAAAACGGCTTGGACATCGAGATAGCCTGGATCCCCGGTCACTCGGGTATTGTTGGCAATGAGTGCGCTGATTCGTTAGCAGAGTATCCACACAGCAAATCCAGTTGATCGAAAGCACTACGTAGCTCACAACTACGATTTGCGAAATGGTGCCTAGCCCAAATTGTTCGTCTCATGGACAAAAACGTGGAATGAGACCTCAAAAGCCAAGGGTGCCTACTACGCAGCTATACAGCCCAGCATCCAGCGGAAACTATTTCAAATTTCCAAAATTGTCAAAAAGAACTGTATCGACTCGGACATTGTTGTAGCCCAGTGTTTCTGAATAAGATCCATGTTAGGGACAGTTCCCTGTGTGAATGCGGTCTTGCGGAGGGTACTTTGGACCATATATTTTTCTACTGCTCCTTGAACACCAAATCCTTCGATCTCTATCGAAAAAATTCCAAATGTAACATTCCTCTCCCAACTAACTTTCGTTCTCTTATATCCCACATCTCTCCTAAAATAATTAACATTTTAACAACTTTTTTAAACGAAAATGATATTAAATTGTAATTGTTGCGTAATATTTAGGTAAATATGTATTATATGTATTTGTGTTGTTTGTCACCCTACTTATAAGATAGGTAGTAATTTAGAATAATATTTGTTATACTAACCCCTGTCCTCGTCTGTCAGATACTAACATCGGTGACGCTGGCAGAATAGTCGACTCAATTGCCATTAACAGGAAGAAAAAAATAAAGCGCATGGTTGGCGTTATCGCAAGATGGCGCATGTCATGAATTGTCATGACGTCATCTATGACGATTCACGGGACATCGTTATCGCGCTCACGCTAACTCGGAACGGGTGTAAGCGCGCTCAAATCGATTACATCCCAATTCGGAAAGCAGCCAAAGAGTGCAGTGCAGTTTCCAACTGTCAACCTGTGACAACTTTCAAATTGACGGACTTTTTGACATTGTCAAGTTGTGTCAAAAAGTCATACAAACAAATGTCACAAGTCACAACAGCAGAACAGCTGAACAGCAGGTTAAGATCAGCCGATCAGTCAGCGAACGCCTGTAGTTAAGGTTGCTGGGTTGTAAAAAATTAAAATTTCACTCTATTGTTTTATGTTAAGAATCTTAAATAAAAATAACTGAGAGCCAATATGGTATAAGTCACTGTTTAAGTTTTTTTTTACGAGAGTTACAATAGTGTTAAAGTGCTAGATTATTACACAGAATATTATACATCTAATAGCACCATGTGCTTGTGAAGCAGAATCATATATTTACAAGTCTGTCAATTTATATAACTGCATTACTGCAAGATGGATTCAGAGCCGAAAGAAAGTTCAGATTTGCTTAGACCTCGGAATAAAATCGCGGTGAATGGAAATTTAAATAATGAAGAGCCCAAAGGCCCTCCGGACGGCGGAGTTCGAGCATACTCCGTCATGGTTGCATCGTTCCTCACAAATGGCCTTTTCTTCGGCGTAATAAACTCATACAGTGTGATATACACGGTACTTGAAAAGCATCTACAAAAGGAAGGAGTCTCTAACTCGGAAAGTCGTGCTGGTAAGTTTGTCGTACTTACTTATATTTAAATACGTTACCGACCCAACCAACTTACTTATTTCGTCATTTGTAAACTGCGTATCGAATTCTATAACGAACTTGCGTAGCTATGCTAACCACACAATCATTGAACTAATACAATATGCACAATAATTATGTTCCTACACAGAATTATGTTGCATTGGTTTCCTTGAGGGAAAAGTTTGTGGGTCTGGAGCAACACAACCACAATGTCAGAGGCCTCGCACAGACCTGGAACAATAAATTGCTGTGATGAATAAAAACCCACTAAATAACAGCATATTATAACATCACGCATATTCCCCAAGAGGTTGTCAGAGAGAAAAGTAATGGATCGGAAGAATTAGATTAAATTATTTAAAATATTGCATACACACACAATATGTGATTATCACACACACACATACTCCCACATATTTTGAGCTTAAGAACATCAACCCTAAATAGGTTTAAAAATAAACAGGACACATAAAAAAATTTACTTCAAAAAGGTAAAAAAATAATTGTCTAAATATTAACATCGGTTTACAACAAGTACCTACTAAATATTATTAGACATGCCCTTTGATACCATGTCAATGAAAATCAGAACAATAGCAGATGTTTTCAACATTCTCTTATCATACTAATACTGTTGGTGAATGTTCCGAGGACTTGAAGGGTTATCAATTTATCATATTGATTTATTTACTTCATGTATTTATAACAGTATGTTTAATAGCTGACATGGTAAGTATATAAATGTAGTCTTTGATACAAAGCATGTTAAACTTGTGCAGGAATAATTAAATTATTGTTTTAAGAATGAATCAACTTGTTGAGAAAGATAAGAGAGAAATTGAAGTATATTAGCACAAAGGCTTATTATGAGATTCAAGAGGCATCACTAAATGTTTTTATTAATTGTAGAATAGAATTTGTCAATTTTTGTTGTGCATGTATTCAATTACTGTTCAGATGCTTAGTACTCGCAACCAACGTGGATATATGAGATCTATGAATGTAAACATGGCAAAAGGAGTATGTAAGGATCATAGCAGGTGGCGTTCTGTAGTTTTGCCTAACCCATGGGAACTTTTGTATGTTTATGTATGTTGCAATGCGGATTATCAGCAAACTTATGTAAGAACCAGCCTTATAAAACAATCCTTTTAAAAAACATCATTTAAATGTATATTTATGTAATCTATTGGAGAGCTTCAATCAATGCAATGGTAGGACAAAAGCTCTAAACTTTCACAAACACTAATCATGCTTATAAGAGTAACCTCCATATTCATATCAAAACAATTGGCTTTAAAAACCTATTCTCATTGGAATAAAAAAAAAACATTACCTAGTGGCATTTTATTATTTCAAGAAAGAGGATGTAGAATGTGGAGTACCTTAGTTCTATCTGGTTTAAAAATTTACTAGAATATTAAAAACCCTGAAAGTAACATAGATGACAAGAGAGCTGACTTTTATGGTTTAATTGAGCAGTACCTAGTCTGTAATTCCTAATAAATTAATTACTTAATTATGATTTCAATTAATTGATTTTGCAGACATGTGGTAATGAAGGTCGATGCAAGCAACGTGCGAGATACATCATTGAAATTGAAACTAAAACATTACATCAACAGTAACAGTAATGATGCTCTGTGCATTACATCATATTTTATGAGCGAGACTAATTTTTGTATGTTCGTTCCTTTCTCCGTAGTATCGTAGGTATTTTGTTATGTAAATCCTCGTATTTCACCTGAAACACAACTCCAGTAGGTAGGTTGGTACTTGATAGTTAATAGGCCAGATTGTCATGTGGCGCCTAGCGAACCGCACGTGGCGTGCCGGTCAGCCGGCGCCCGTGACGAAGGCCATCACTTCATTGCGTTCAATTTCATCATGCCTTTGACGCACCGTCATTGCAATCATATTAAACAGCTTACCCAAATCAATGGCATCATGTACATAGCAACGATAGATCTATCGATAGATACGTAACTTTTGATAAGACTAGTCCGTTTGTGTGTTTTAAATTTTACTTTCTTAGCAAGACAAAATATAAAAAAAATGGCAAAAACGGAAATTTAATGAAATTGTATATTGTGTAAATAGTCTACCAGAGTGACTTTTACACGTCATCTTAAAAAAATAAGCTAGATGGATTCGGCATTTCCTATCTAACTACCCCTGAGAAGAAATAGCAAAACCAACTCAGGGGTTAAATTCTTTAGTCCAGACATAATCTTGGACAGGTCATGTGAGGATCATTTAGGTAAGTCTGAAATGGTCTTTTGAGGAAATAACCACACAGATTTGAGTGGACCAGGCCAGTCAGTGCAAGCATTTGTCAATGATCGTGTAGCTCAACTCAGAACATAAGGACTATGGCCCCTAGAATTTCGTCTAGTTCGTCTGTCTGTTCGGATGCGCCACAGCCATGCCATATCACTCAAAGAATATTAGCACTATGCTTGAAAATTGGAACGAAGGTGTATTCTGTGCACCGCTAAACGATATTGTAGTAAAATTACGGAAAAAATAATTATAGGTGGGCTCCCCAAATCTGTAATATAGGTAACAGAGGGATAAAAAAAAACAATTTTGAGCGTGTGGGGTAGTGTTGGATCCGTTATTTATTATGATAATGATGTTTCTAAGAGACTGCTATTTCAGTCAATAGTTTTTTGAGAGACCTACCGGACATTTTCGGATACAACCTCAGAAATAACGTTTTTCAAAAAAGACTGAAACCTACAAACAAATTTTTTGTCCGGTTTTTAAAATCAATACTGTGCATGCGTAAATATCCTGACTGCAATTGGCCTGTTTCTTATCTAAAAAGATCGATCGTAATCGTAAATGATAAACAGTTGGTGTATGGCCGCCTTGAAAGAAATAAATGTAGTAGTGTTTTATAGCAAAGTAGTTAGGTAACTGTCTAAGGAGCTATCAAAAGTAGGATCTAGATCTATATAATTTACGATGGAGTCATAACGACTTTGGATAGATTGCATCGCTTTACGATGACCGCCCGCCGCCGCGCCGCCGCGCCGCCACGCAAAAACTTTGGGCATTTCCTTAAAATACATTTATAATACCTACGAGGTCAAATTAAATAAGTCAGCGAAACTCTGCAGACGTAAGGGCTACCAATATTTAAACATTGTCAAATAAAAGTGAAATTAATTTGATGAGTTTTTTTTTTGGGTCATCAACTTCAAGTAGTGTAGTAGTAAAACACACTACACTTAAAATAAGTTTTCTGTGTGTAAACTTCGCAGACGTAATGGGTACCGATATCATAAAACGAAAAAAAAAAACAAAACAGATTTTCTCACCACCAGCGGTCGTTGACTTCAAAAATCATATTAAATATTTTTTTTTCTACCTTTACCTTTCGTTTTTAAAAGATTTGTTACCTTGTACCTAAATTACTTATAAATGAAGCACTAGGTATCTGTTTTAATTATAGGCCCTTTCCCATCACAAAAAACTACATATCCACCCAGTGCTGCATTTGTCGTTTTCTATGATCAAATTTTTAAAGAAGTAAACCACGGCTTCATTGATCCTCTTCAGAAAGCGACCGCAAGTGGCAACGTCGTCGTCGTCGCCCAACCAATTGCATGACAGACCACAGCGACTCGAAATGCCGCCTGTGGCTTTAATTCCGAACGCGACACATGGGCTTCACAACTTCGATGGCAGCGGAATTTCTCTTCTTCAGTTTCGCAGTTGTCTAGTAAAAAAAAAAAACGTCTTGTCGCTTTGTTAGCCACGATAAAAATGGCATTCGCTTCGGAGCGATTCCATATTCTTCGACATAGCGAAAGCCTTCGACAAAGTCTGGCACAACGGCTTGATATACAAGCTTTACCAACTAGGAGTGCCAGATCGTCTCGTGCTCATCTTACGAGACTTTTTGTCGAATCGCACCTTCCGCTATCGCATCGACGGTGCACTCTCGTCCCCTCACCCTATTCGCGCCGGAGTCCCTCAGGGTTCCGTCATATCTCCTCTAACCTTCACGCTGTTCACCAGCGATATCCCAAAGAGTAAAAAGGCTCAGTTGGCTCTCTTTGCCGACGACATCGAGTCCCACCCCCCCTTCCCAGCCCGATCACTATGTACGGCAAGCCAATCCCTTGGGAGAATCAAGCCAAATACCTAGGCGTGATCCTCGATCAAAACCTTACCTTGAAGGCTCATATTAAGGCGGTTCGCGTGCGCGCCTCCTTCGCTCTTATCAGGTTCCATTTGTACTGACAGCCCGTAGTAAACTGTCACTTAAATGCAAGCTGCGCATCTATACCGCAGTCATCCGTCCCATCATGACCTATGCCTGCGTTGTATTTGCGCACGCTCACCCACGTCATCTCCATAAGATGCAGACCCTCCAGAACCGTTTCCTCAGGAAGGTGACGGGTGCCCCCTTCTATGTCCGTAATATAAATCTCCACGTCGACCTTAAAATGCCTACCATAAACCAGTTCATGAAACGCTTATCGAAGCGTTTCTTCGACTGTGGCATCAAACACCCAAACCCCTTGATCTCAGCGGCCACCCACTGCACTCTCTCCCGCATTAGCAGTATTCGCCGACCAAGGCATACTTTAATCGCCCCCGACGACGCCACTACCCTCCTCCAGGAGAGCGGTAAGGCCACCAGCACCTTACACAAGCGCAAAATCCGATCGCCGTCCTACCGTCCTCGCCGCCGAGGCCCGCCGCGACGCCCAAATCCACGCCCCTCCCGACCCTTGCTCGAGCCAGCCCGCGCCGCTGAGCCTGTAGCTTTAAATTCGTCCCTAAAACACTCAAATCCTGATCCAGCTAGTCCCTTGCTGCCCTCTTCCAGCGACGCCCTGAGCCGAGGTCCGTAACCCACTGGGGGTGCCCTTAGCGTTGTCGCTTAGTTTTTAGTTAGTATTTAAGTTGAAGTCCTGGCTGGAGGCCTTAATTTATTAGGGCACCACAGGCAAGTCCGCTTAAGCAGACGACAACCTTACAGGTTGACCTGCGAGATGCCATAGAAAAAAAAAAGGAGCGATTCCATTTCTACAATCACTATGACCTATGATCACGTGACATTTCGATAGCTTATGTCAACCCCATACATTTCTTGATTTTTCTACTAGCGTCATCGCTAATCGAATGTTACGAATGTTACTTTGTCTAGGCCCTACGAATGTTAGCGGTTGGCGGTCGACAATTGACCTGTGTCAGGCGGCAACGTCGCAATCTGTAGAGGCGTTTTCATAGCGTTACATGGAAACCAGTCGTGTTGCTTCGGTCTGTCATTACGATTGGGCGAAGTTTTAGCTTGCGGCTTGCGGTTGCCTTTGGAAGGGCACTTTTAACCGTTAGGTATTGGTACAGAAAAAACGAGTCATCCGTAACTTTTAAAGCACACATCAAAAGTGTCTAGGGATCACAAACATGTTTTTGCTAGTTACAAAAAATTGTGTATTTTATTATTATTTTATCACATTTTAGTAAATTTCGTCATTTCAAATAGGAATTTCGAAGGCCGGACCGATTTGTATGAAATTTTGTGTGCATATCGGGTAGGTCTGAGAATCGGCCAACATCTATTAAAAAAAAATGAAGCAAAACAACGTTTGCGGGGTCAGATAGTCTACTACTGTACAACGCGAACGTGTCGTTTTGCATCCTCGTCAAATTTCAGGAGGCTGTTATGAAAGGCCTAAATAATCAAATAAAATTACGATACTTGCTAAATAATTAATATTTATACTTACTTGTTTTTTTAGTTATTTAAGTTTGACTGTTTTTCAGAATGAACCACTTTCAAAGAACAGAATCCCCCCGCTGTGTATGCGGTAGGCAATGTCGCACAGCTATGTCGCATAACAGGGCAGTTACAGTGCGGTATCACACGGGCCGCGTTTTTACATGCGCGTTCCACACAAGTCGATTTCCGAAAATTAGAAAAACAAAAAAATATAACTACTTATTTTATTATTGATTCGTGTCGAGAATCGTTAGCATAGTAACCTCTCAATACCGTTATAACAAAAAACAATTTATATATTTTTATGTACGGTGTGTTTACATTGTAGGTACTTTTCTTATTTCGTTATATATATATATTTAGTTTATTTATCAAGAAATATGTATATATATAAAGGAAAAGCAAGGTAAGTGTATAAAAAGTAAAACCGCAAAGCAAAAACGTACTTAGGTGTAAGAAGCTAAATCATTAGTGTAGATTGGAATGTATCAATGTAATTCGCGAAAAACGTTCCGTTCGGAAACTGCACGATAACTTATTTATAAATAAATTAATATCATAAGTAACTTTTAATTCCCATCATCCAGTAACTCAATTTTTGTTTTGTAGAATTCCTTTAAACTTGTAATTATAATTAATATACTAAACTTGCCCGTTAATGGTGCTCCGTTAATTTTTAAATAACGCGGGTCCAAACTCGCCATCCTTATTTGTTGTTTTAAAAAGAATGCGTTCATTATTACATTGGAGCTTATAGCGATCTCTGAAGCTTTGTCTTATTGTTATAGTAGTTAACATAAAAATATTTATATTAAAATTTTAATAGATACAGATAGCAAAAGTTCTTCACAACAGTTAGCTCGATGCGCCTCTGGCCAAAGAGGTGTATCGCTAGCCTATGTTATTCTATATAAGATCGTTGAATTCTTTGGGAAAGGTGTTACATTGAAACTGCAATGGGTTCCTCGTATAGTGGGATTCAGGGCAATGAAAAGGCTGACATGTTGGAAAAATATGCAGCTACAGATGGAAAAGGAACTAATATAACGCTACATTATGTTGAAGTTTTTATCTAAGTTTAAAAAGCGTACAACCAATTGAGTTTAGTTCGACTGGAAAAGTAACAAATCACAAAAAAAATGTCTTAGTAGGTATATTTATTAACTCGTCAATCGGTTTAGTCATAGTTCAAAACTTGTGCAGACGAAACGAACGAAAGTGTTATTATGTTATATCTCGTGATTTGTACTGCGGCTGGCATAGTGATGACCCGATTAGATTACGAGACATTGTGTGTCACTTGTCAACTTTAACTGCTTGTTATATTTAGATTTTTCGACTTCCATGTTTATTGATGAACACAAATGTGTAATGTTTAGCAGAAGTATGCCGACTTCATAAATTATATTTAAAATCTTGTAAAAAATCGAAGTATGATTGATGTCTACTCAATCTCTTTCTAAGAACCACTGTAGCTAGAGTTTTGTTGTATAGAAATGTTAAATGTTTAAATATCTCATCGAGCATTATTTAAGCTCTCTGTATCTATGTATTCTTAACATTTCTAAAATCTATGAGAATCATCTCTGTTCGGTCAGTCGAGTCTTGTTCATTTGCACCGACTGAGAAGCTATTGTTAAGTAGGCTTTTCCTTCATTACGAACAGCACGCGAACGAAGCGATGATTGAATTAAGGAGAATTGGGCTGTTGTAGGCCTTGTAGGCGTCACATTGCCGGCCGTTTGCTATCTTCTGCCTTAACTTGGATAACGATTAAGCCACAATCATCTTGTTAGTCAAATCAGATGGTACAATAACAAATTAATCGATACAACTGGATATTTAACAAAATAATTATAGAATCACTCTAAAGCTCTTCAGCTTTCTATCTGATCTTAAAAACTGTAGCGTAATTATCCATCAAGGTACTATGAACCTATCATATAAATTGTCTCAATCAAATCTGTTTTTTTTTTATAACTTACTACTAGCACATAACTAGCAGTCGGAATCCGATATTGATCTGCTGCTCGACCCAGTAAGTACCGACACAACGACTCTTAACAAAAAGTTATTTATTACATGACATAAAACACTCAAACATGTCCTAGTTTCATGTCATAAGTGAGATCTATTTCGAGGAAATGTGGTTACTTGATTCACTTACATAGTCAGTTTCTAGATTTATGTTGTGATGTGATGTGAATAATTGAAGACATTGCAAATTGTAGCCAATTGTGTAATCGCGTCAATCAAACTGTTAAAGAAGATGAAACAGAAAAACTAGTCAAGTGCGAGTTGGAACCTTGGAACTAGCTCCGCATAAAGTTATAAAAATGTGTATTCAGTCTGTTTTGTAGTGTGTATGATATCATCATCGTCAGTAACGTTTTGAACTACTGTGTTGGACAAGACGATTACTTTCGTGTTTAACATTAGTTTTATGCTCTAAAAAATCAATTTGGCAGTGCCATATCACGTAAATGGTATTTAAATTTATTATTCTTCAATTTTCACACCCTTCTTTGTATTAACATTGCACTTTTCTTTTCCAGCTCTGGTGGGCGCTTTAACTATGGGAACTACTTTCTTCCTATCGCCTTTGTCTGGTGTGCTGACTGGAGTGTTAGGAATCCGGGTGACCGCAGTGTTAGGCGGTACAATTGCTACTGCCGCCATGCTTTTATCTTCTTTCTTCGTTTATAATGTTAGTGTCCTTTACTTCACCTATGGTGTAATGTACGGGTTAGGAGCATCTTTTGCTTACACTCCTTCTCTAGCAATTCTTGGTCACTATTTTAAAAAGCATCTTGGTTTAGTAAACGGAATTGTAACTGTAGGAAGTTCCATTTTCACCGTCATTATGCCACCACTAATGGAATATATGATTAAAAACCATGGATTAGATTGGCTTTTCAGGCTTTTAGCCGTTTTCACTTTTGGATCAGCAATATGTGGCTTCATATTCAAACCCACTCCATCCATGGTTATAAAAACAGCAAGGGAAGATGATAGCTGGAAATCTTTGTTAAAATCTATTGTAAACGTACAAATATGGAGAAATAAGAAGTACAGACTGTGGGCGTTATCCATGCCCGTTGCACTGTTTGGATATTTTGTTCCTTACGTCCATATTAAAAAGTTCATCGAAAACAATTTTGTTGATGTCAATGCTAATTTACCGTTACAATGTATAGCTGTTACTTCTGGCCTGGGAAGATTGATTTTCGGCTTCTTAGCCGATAAACCAGGCATTGATAGAATATTATTGCAGCAGATTTCCTTCTATGTTATTGGGACCTTAACGATCATTCTACCATTTGTGAATAAGTTTGGTTTATTGGTAGCGATTGCTTTAGGTATGGGAATATTCGATGGTGCATTTATTGCATTAATCGGCCCCATAGCTTTTGAGTTGTGCGGGGGTGCGTACGCGGCCCAAGCTATAGGTTGTATGTTAGGACTTGCCGCTGCGCCCTTATCCGTTGGTCCTCCTGTAGCTGGCTACCTGTACAGTCTCAATAAATCCTATACTTTGCCATTCGTTCTCGCTGGCATATCGCCTCTAGTCGGCGCCACTCTAATGTTTGCGATTCGTCTCCAACGGGTTCCTTCCAATGAAGAGTCTATTAATACTAATGGAGTCGCTGCTCGTCCAGCTTCTGTACTTGTAGGTGAGTCATAAAAACCGCATTTCAATAAAATTTTATGTATTTTTTAAAATTAAATTGTTAGTTTAATCAATTATTTTCAAGTCATAAGATAAATTTTGCCTTTTAATACATTACTTAGTCTCAAGTGATTACTTTATTTTGTACCTTCTCAACCACAATACTATACTTAAATCGTATTTTTTTCACTATTACAGAAAAATCTCCGAGTCAATTACTTTTGAATGGAGATGCAAATCAGCAGACAAATGTATAACGGAATTTTGCGTTAACGATAAGTTGTATAAGAAACATTTGACTGCCATGCTGATGGCGTTTAGCGGAAAAACGAAAGATGCAACGGACATCCGCAAGATTAAAAAAGGATGTGACGCTTTTCAGCCGACAGCAGCGTTCTCTTAAAATATGTATATCTGTAATACAGCAGCTGAAATGTAAGTAATAAAATCCATTTGTTATATGATATCAAATGGATATTCGTGGTTTATAGTGTTGAGTCAATTTTCTCGGATTTAATCATCAGATTCTATCTAATCTAATCGCCGCCATATTGTTGTCAATTTTATACACCAAAAGTATACTAACACTGCCTTATTGGCCTGGTCATTCAATTCTACTGTAGTGTTATAGAAAGCGCACAATGAGCATTTCCAGACATTTAAACTATACTGCTGACACATTATGACTTCAAATTATTCTCATGTATTTTAAAATCATGTATTATAATTTATATAAGATTGATTAGCTGTTAGTTTTAGAGTTGATGAGTTCATAAATTTAAACGCATTTAAAAATACATAAATTACATAATATGTATGTTTTCAGTTACATAGTTACTGTTGGAAGTTCCTTGTTTAGTTTAAAAAATGTTTAAGTAGACCTTTATGTTTTATTTTAATATTTAGCTATGCGTAAAGGGTTTTAGCGAAACGACAAATAGTGATTTCCATAATAAATTCTATTAAATCTTCTTGGTGTTACCGAAACCAAGATACGTCTAATATAGTAATAGACAATAATGACTTAGAACCCGATTATATCGATCGCTCTGCTATATTATGAGTCTGAGAAATATTTTGTGAAGTGAAATACGCACCTTTGTTTGTTTTAATTCATAAGACAGCTAATTTTAAAAATAATGTAAGTGCAAGCTGTATGTACCCATACGTATGGTATGTATATTGACTTTGTTAGGGTGTGTCCACATCTGGCGATTACTACTAGATTCGATTTCCTGATTTGCCTAGTCCCCGACCGCAAATAGTCGTCGGAATAATAGTGGTCGTAAAAAGAGTTAATCCAAACACTTAACATAATTTGACAACAGATTAAATTAAACAAATGTTATGAGGCTTTTAGAAATCGGAGGCGGTAGTTAGATTTGTTACTTAAGTCTATATTCTACATGACAAAAATGATTGATTTGCAAGGTGATATTAATAATATTGCATAAATTCTATTCAAGCATTGGCAAAATTTTCCTACGGGCGGCGGCGTGGTTATGTATTCGTATGACCTTACATAGTTTATTCCGCTTTACAATTTACCCATGTAGGAAAAGTGAAATATTCCTAAAACCAATGAGATTTCAGTTGTGTAGAATCAGAATCTCGATACAATTAGGTAACTATATTAGTTACGTTCACCGAAACATTTTCAAGTAGAATTATAAAACATCCTATTTAATTTGACATAAGTTTATCCTGCGGGGTAATTTCGTAACACACTATCAGTAGCAATCGCTTTCGTTTTGACAGTTCAACAACATTCATTGCGTTATTTACGTTGTTGACCAGACAATTTTTCCAAACATATGAAGCAATGCAATGATCAAACATTGTTGCAGATTGTTGTTGATATTGTGTTACGCAATTAGGGTGCTGGTTACAGTGAGTTGAATCAAATTAGTGTTATTTGTTTAGGTAATATTGAAACAAATAATATTGCCAATTTCATCATTCTGGTTTTATATGTTATAATTAACCAACATTTAATTAACTGACATGATTCGTATAATTATACATACATCGTTAGTTAGTAGTAAATGTTTTGTTCAACTACTCTGACAATCATAGTAAATGTTTTGTTCAACTACTCTGACAATCATATTTTTATTCTAAGACAAAAGGTCAGCCTAGTGACATGATTAGAATATAAATAATAATTACCGTCATTCAAAAGCTGTGATATAAACTTCATAATCATTGTTAATTTTTAAAAATATCTAATCTAGACATTAAGAATATTATATTTATAAAACATAATAAAAATGCGACATTTTTAAATCTAATCTGAGTTAAACTGTTAATTATAGAACATTGTTATATTTTATTACTTATTTATCTTAGGTGCAATTATTAGTATGTAAAGTTTTATTGTCTAAAAGTACCTACTGCAATTAAATGCGATTATGACAAGGTGAATTAAATCAATTTGAACATGTCAAAATTGCCATTTTAAAGTACTATAATAAAAAAAGTTTTTATTGTGTAATAGTAGCTACTGCAATTAAATGCGACAATGACAAGGTGAATGAAATCAATATGAACATGTCAAAATTGCTATGATTACAATGTTAGCATTTTTTATTATAGTACTACACTATAATAAAAAATGCTAACATTATAATTTATATACGGTGGCTCTCACTAAAACAAACCCCCTATGTGCGGGCATAATACAAAAAAAAAAACATTATTTTTAAGTATCCAAACTATTATTATAAAAATAGGCTATTTTTAAGTGAATGGAATGGACATTTAGAGTGTACGTTATTTTATAAAAGAGGGACACGAGCAGAGATGTCAAATATACAGGGTGTCTAGAAGAATAGAGTGTCATTATTTTAGAACCCATAATTTTAACTCAGTTATACCATATATTTCTATTTTTGAGAAATTCAAACTTGCGCTTGGTTAACAAGAAAATATATCTTTGATGTACAGGTAGCGCTCATAAGTCCATAAGCAATCTCACAAAGGTTTCTGTTACTACCGTCTTTTGTATTTATATACTATAGACACGCACACTCACACACACTCACTTTGTCTGTAATTAATAGTAGTTCATAATTTCAACTTACTAAACATATGACATGCTAGCTAATGCTCGGTTCCTATAACCAAAAACGAATCGTTTTGCTTACCTATGGTAGCATATTTTTTTTGCCAAACTAAGCATTTAAAGAGATTCGTAAGCTTATTTTACCTGTGATAGCTACTTTCATATGGGAGGGTCTACTATGCGAAGCTATGAGTTTTTCGCTCCATTATTGGTACAGATAAATAATTTAAGCCAATAACGGTCCGTAAATTATAGGAATTTGCCATAGTCGTTACCGTGTTCGGGTAGAAGCGGTTGAGGCAAGCCGTGTTCGAATCTCATCTGCGGTTTAATCTTGATGTTATTTTTAAATAATATCTATTTACAGTCTTTGATATTTAATTAATACCTATGTATATTATAATGAACAGTTTTTGTTAATTTTAATAAAATTACTTATAGTAGTTTTAAATCATACGATGCTTGTCTCGTTCATCTTTTTTACATAAAAAATAAAAGTTAGTAGGCAGACCACAGAACTGAGTAAATTATTTCGAGTTCTGTGAGGTATATACAGTTCGTTACGACTATTCACCACAAATATTGTTGGTTTGTGACGAATGTTTAAATCTGTTAGCGGTGTTGTGGTTATAATTTTCAAAATGCAGTTAAATAGAAATACTGAAGCGTTGGCAAATATTATTGCGCTACGTAAAAGTGGATGTAAATGATGTGATAACACAAATATCTAATGAAACCGGACTAAGCCTGCGTATATCATTTAAATATTTCATATTTTACTAAATTTAAATCTAAATCTGTCTCATCGTCTAAGTTAAAGGAATAACAATGCTTTTCATTGTTATTCCTTTAACTTAGAAGATGAGACAGATTCATACGAGGAGGGAGACAGTTTTTTTTATTATTCTGAACCCTTTATTGCAATAACAACAAAAATAAAAAAGCAGAAATTCTTCTGAATATTATTGTTATCGCAAACCAAAATATAAAAAAAACGTTGGCGAAAAACTTCGCTGCATCTTATGAGATTGGAACCTAAGCCGGCTGCTTCTCAGTACAACGCTTGGCGCCTACTGCTACCAGCTCTTATTAGATTCGCTCGAATTTTAGCAATGCCATAAACAGGCCAGTTAACGAGCTTGATGCGTGTGACCGTGTCTAACAAAAGCGACGGAAATATATTTTTGTTTCGTGAAGTGCGATGCGAGTACGCTACGATACGTTAGTGTGTGCCGTGCAAAACTGCGATCTCCGTGGTCTGTGTCCTTTAAACACATACAGTCGTACCTCGAGTTTACAGCATAACTCTTGCCACGTGCACGTGCCTATCCACTTTTGAACGCTTACTGTACCAATGGATATCTCGAAACTAGATGTTAGGCATAGTGAATAAAAAGGCATTAAATGGTCTCAAGCAAAGCAAGAGGCTTTTATGCAATGTCTACCTACCCTGTCTCGCATTTAAACGACTAGTGCTTTTAAAGGCATGGCAACGATGCTAATAGTGAATCCATGGTCCCAAGTCTTAATTTGTTTAAAAAGCAATATTAAAATAAGATACCTCTATAATTGTTTATTGGTTATTCAGCATCCGTGTTCCTACGTCGTTTTAAGATATTTTTTACTTAATTAATTATTTAAAGCACTATCTATGTTATTCTACGTAATCAATATGCATTTTTAATGTAAAATTTTTGTTCCTTGTAGGTGTTAATGTAGAAATATTATTGTCTATGAACTGCTCAGATCTTGACACTAACATGTTTTACTGGAAGAACAAGAAAAAACATGTGATTAAAATAATAAAAAAAACTTGTAAAAAAATAAGTCAGAACGTCATAGACAATATAGATTTCATAAATACGCACACATACGTTTTCACTGGTGAAAACACCAATGAAAATGTATATGTGAAATGAAAAAGAGGGTTTTTATCTCAGTATGGAAAATAATTAATTGAAATGTTGAGCTACAATTTTGTTAAGCCTGCTACATACGCAACTGTGATTTGGTGCAGGTATACTTGAAGCGTGTGTTGAATATCTCTAAGATGCGTCTGAGATATCAACACTGTGTGTACAGTGTGAGGTATGTGCTTTGTATGGTAAGCCACGCTGTGACGCATGTCTCAGGCTCACAAATTAAATAAAACGCTTTTGCTCGGGCGCAGGCCTCACACCGTCTGGACGCACCTTTATGCATTTATTTGACATATTAAAATCGCTATACCTACCTACGTTAAAAGTAGTGTGTGGCATTTTTAATACGAGTATACACTCGTTTCTATTGCATAAATGCGCAATAGATTATTATAATATTCAACAATATAATACGTCGAGTAACAGTCACTTCTGTAGCGGGCTTTAATGACCGAATATATTAATTATTTAAGAAATGTATTACTGATATGTTTACTTTATGACTACTGTTTGTATTATGTTAGTTATTGTCCCTGGGTTATTAAAACAGTGAAAATATATGCATAAAATCAAATATATTATTTTGAAAGTTTACTTGAAAACTTTTATTTAATACCAAATATTGTAATTGATGCAAACGGCAAGACAAATGCAATCTTATTCTCATATGCGCTCAAATGTACAATGGCTACCTTGTTGCCTTCGTCCTATTAGAACCTAACGTATCCTAACAACCGTAAGATTGCTAATAAATGTTGGAAAATAATCTAAAAGACTGCAGACTTATTGTCGTTGCAATCTCTTCTGTTTTAATTCATATAATTATTCATGCCTAATGTTTGTATTCGATTTCAAAGTTCCACACATTACCTGTCTTTCGTATTTTGAAAAAGTATAACTTTTTTGATAAATTTCAAAACTGAGGCAAGAGGCTTTTAAACGTTTCAAGCTATATCTATAGATGTTATCGTATTTAATAATGTTTTCTTTGTAATAAGATTTGAAAACAACTGACGCGAACGGGACTTGAACCCGCGAGCATACGTTACAATCGTCATGGGGTCTCAACTCGAACAAATTATAATTAGTCTTAATCATAGATGGCAGCATAGGTAACCCTTATGCAATTACCAATCATTAGAAAGCGATAAGCGTCAGAGTTTTTGCTGAAGCAAGATAAGTAAGAATCATAACTCCCTTGTTTAATGCTGATTTATCTACTTACACTCATAATGCGCGTATAAAAAAAAACATACTACTTTTATCATAAATAAAATGATAAAAGTAGTATCTATATGTTATTCATTTTGTTCAGAACTCTGCAATAAACTCAACTCAAGCGTTTATTTCAATTAAACCATTTACAGGCACTTTTGAATTGTCAAGGAGTCGGTCAGTCAGAAATATGAAGCTAGTTGCCCATTCTAAAGCGGTACCTATGGAGAAGAACGAGTAAGAAACTCAATGGACACACTTTTAAATAATATTGTTGTTACAAATATATTAGTTACATCACTAATGTTGACCACAACATTAAAAGCGTCCAGAGTACAGCAAAAATTAATTAAATATAATCCAAAAAATTAATTATTAAAACAACAGACGGCGCCCGTTCACGACACATTTGAGTGAGCATGACATACTATCAGCCGCCAGGGCAAATTCAAGTCAATCTATGACATTACCCGGTAAATGGTAGCTCCATAGTACAAAGTAGTCACACCATTGCAATGCCTATAAGTAATAAAAAGAGATTCCGAGTTTATACAATGCAAATATATTCTTAAAATCTTCAGCAGCTCCAACAGTATTTCAAATGTCAATTAATTAGTTGTGGTGTGGAGCAGGACCAGCCAGGCATTTTGATCAGTGTTGTAATCCCCTAACTTATAATATGCCTGCCTGCATAGTGTGCGTTTTACAAAGGATTTGAATTTCGTCTCATTCAGTTGAAGTATGTGGGGAGGTATTTTATTATAACATTTTAAAAATAACCCAATGAAAGATCAGTCTCCTTTAGCCGTGCTTTAGCCAGTCTGAAACCTGGTTGAACTAATAGGTCCCGATTTCTAGTACTGTAATAATGTCTTTCACCTCTTTCACTGTAAAGATGTAATTTTTTCTTACGTACATGATGTATTGATAGATGTATTGACAAGGGACCGTCATTATGTTAATATCCTTAAACAGTTCCCTTAGAGAATCGCGCCTACGGAGATTATATATGGCTCTAATGGCTCTTTTCTGCAGAATAAAAATAGACTCAATGTCTGCAGCCCGTCCCCAAAGTAAAATACCGTCAGACATGATACTATGAAAGTAACTAAAAATAGACCAGCCTCGCGGTATCTACGTCCTGCAAGAGATTTGTGAGTTAAATGAGGACCCCATTGTAGCCTTGAGTCAAGTGTGATCCCCAAGAAAACCGTTTTATCGACGAATTCTAGTTTCTCTTGATTCAATACTATATCACAATCACTACTCTTGACGTTTGATTTCCATTTAGTACTAAATAATTAGCAGTGAACCAATTTTGGACCAGCAGTAGGGCGTTATTTACGTCGTAAAAATTTGAAGCACGTCTATCTGCCTAAAAAGTAACACCAATTGTGGTTGATTTATTAATAAATGGAGTAGGTCATTAATATACACTAAAAAGAGGAAAGTACACAATATCGAGCCTTTTGGCACACCCATTTTTACTTTAAACCAAGTGAATTGACACCATTTATTTTAACTTGCTTTTGTCTATCAGCTAAATAAGACTTTACTAAACTGAGCGCAAGTTTTCCAAGTCCATAGTGCTCAAGTTTCAAAAGCAGGGTTTCGTGATCGACGCAATCAAATGCCTTGGAGAGGTCACAAGAGATTCCTATGGCGTCTTGGGCCTCTTCCCACGCGTTAAAAATATGTTTAAATAAGGTTACACCGGCGTCGGTCGTACAACACCCTTTGGTGAAACCATACTGTTGCTCGTGAAGGATTTTATCACTATTGAAATGATTGAGGTACAGAATTAAATAGACATTCCGCAAAGATATTAAAAAATATTTTAATTCTGTTATGGGGTTAATATCTTTCAAGTTAAATTCAGTCGGGCAGGCTGAAACGTTCGCCCTTATTAAATCAAAAGCGCGCGAGGGCGAAGAATTTAAGAGTTTCAGTGGTTTTTAGTGGGACACTGGTAAATAAATTTACAAATTCCTGAGCAACTTTTTTGTTAGGTATCGCAAATGAGACCACATGACGTCTCCAGTGTGTAATCAGAATTGTGCTTTTGGTTCCTGTTCGTTTCATAATTGATAAATTTTCAAACCGTCTTTATTTAACGTCTGCTGATTTTACCTTGTTGCTCATGTTAAAGGCTGTAGTTGACTTACAAGTGTTCTTAAAAAGTGAGTAAGAAGCAACATGCTTATTAAAAGTTTCCGTGTTAATATATGGCTTAAGACCATAAAGGTCGAAAAGTCTTTCCCTACTTTTCCTAAGTCCTTTGGTTGCCCAGTCACAAAAAAAAAATGTAGGGCAATAAAAACTTATAGTTTTCTGCTTAAAAGAATTATTCAACTCGGTTTGAACTAAGTACCTACCGAAAATAATTCTTTAGACAAAATACTAACATTATTCATTGTAAGGTTGTTTAGTCACAGCGATGTTTTGAATCTATCAGCTCACTTACGAAAATGAATCTTACTAAGGAAAATGTCCGTGCAATAATTTTCTAGAACTTCCGAAGAGGCCTGCAGTGTTTCGAAGAGCTAACATCTGTGTTCCATGATGAATCCATATGTCTGAGGACTGTCGAACGCTGGTATTTAGAACTCCAGCATGGACCATCCATTGCTTTGAGATTCTAAATTCCCACAAATGTGAATATCATTATTATTATGATGTTATGTGAATATTGAACCGTTCTAAATTCATAATTGGCGGTAAAAACAATGTAAACGACAGAACTAAAAAGGCATGCCTGGTAGCACATCAGCGGGATTATGGTTATCAGATTCATCTACCTCGGAACCTGCATGGCAATTTGAACTCCACAAAGAGAAGAGGACTCTAAGAACTCCATAAAATTTTTAATACAAAAATAAATGAAAGAATAGATAATTTTACGATTTGGTCAATCACTAGCGTGTATGTAAAATAAATAGCTTTTGCACAGCGCAACTAAAGCGACCGATGTTTTCGTGTGAGTTAGTTGTACAATGCATAGTAAATGCACGCTGTATTTGAAGCGATAGGGAATAAAATTGATAGTCCGCGAGGCCTAAGTTGAGCTTTGCATTTGTGTGAGTGATTACCAATCGCACCAATGTGATCGAGCCAGGGACGCACAGCGCCTCAGACCGATTGTCCGATTGGCCGATCACCAAGCAAAGGACAAGTCGATATATATGTGTGTGTGTGTGTGTGTGTGTGTAACACTAGGAGTGGCTTTCATTTTGACAGTTCAACAACAATCGTTGCACTATTTACGTTGTTGAGCAGACAAATTTTACGTACCTAAGAAGCAATGGATTAGCAATAAGAATATCCTTGAAAATGATTCGGACTTCGATCAATAGAACGAAGTCCGAATCATTTTCAAGATTTTATATATTCGGATTGTGATTTATAGTATGTGACGCAATTAGGTTGCGGGTTCCGATACATTTTCAGCTACCGGGCATATCTCCTCCTTTCTTGTTTCTACGGAAATAACCAACACAAAAAGTTTTCGTAACATATACTTTAAGTTATAATCGATCAAATTGTTAACATGATATTAAAAGTTTTAGAAATTTAAGTTATATTTGGATAAATTATTCTTGAAAACTTTCGACGGACGTAGTTGATGAAGACCCGCCATAACCGTACACACCCTATTTGTTGCGCGGGCAGTCTTTCTTCAGGCGGGCTGGGACTAGATGCACTGTGAGCAGGGCTTCCGAAAGAGTATACTCTAATTTCTAGTTCCTCTAATGACGGTGAACTAGTTTTTTGTGTAACCCAGCGAAGTGGTTTGGATAATCTGCGGACAATCTTGGAATTTTACTCGTTCTGTCAAGGTGTTTTTTTTTTTTCGTATATCTTATTCGTCCTTTCACATATTCTCGTTGCAATAGGGTCGTCAGAGGTATAATAACTGTAAAGGGTTTGTGGTTAGCTGTCTGCATAACATGACAAAACCTCTGCACCGCTCGAAGCATCACATCTATATCTACTAACATAATGATCTTTACTGCTGACTGTGTCGTCCTGGGTTAGATCCTCACCTCAAGCAAATGTTATTTTTCATTAGGTGTTTTCTCAGTAGTAGCCCGGAGTCTGGATTGTACGTGCCCCATTAATAGAAATTGGCTCCCCCTCTATTACAACCGGCCAACTGTGGGTATCATTTACTTAAACATCTGTTTAACCCTTCGGTCGAGGAATACTGTGACTGATGTACTGGTCTTTAAGTACTCACTCTGAGAAATAATCCATATCCTTCAAAACATCGGGTAGTTCTCTTTGATCGACATCGGGAAATACAAAGCATAGTCCAGCAAGGACTATCGTAACACACAACTCCATTGCCATTTGGGTTAAGTCACCCATAGGGTGGAACAGAAACAAGAGGTAGCTGATTATAGAGCCGAGCTGGCCGGTGGCATGGCAGCATCCGACAACTGTAGCACGCATGTTGATGGCAAAAAGCCGAGGCGTTATGTTGAGAATCAACGCGTGTGCTAGAAGTCCTGAAGCCAATGCAATAGAAGATAAAAGGCTGCTGAAGGTGCCCTGAAAAGTTTAAACTTAATCAATCAACATGCTACTCTGGTCGGTATCTCCTTGACATTACTTAGGTATTAGGTAGGTACTGTTTCTGTTGGTTGATTATATTGGTGTTAGTCGTCAATTTTGCCGATAATTTTGTTGATATAGTAGCATCGATATCCGTGGTAGCAGCATATTAGGTAAGTAATTTAAAACACTAAATCACTGCGATCACAATTCCATCTGACAATATCTAATCTTTGCTTGTCAATGCATTTCTTTTCTATATATTGTAGGCTGGCTAGTTGAGGTAGCTGCAAGGCTACTTAAACGCTTTATATTTATGTGTGTTTAGTGAAAGCCTTGTCACAATAGGCATGATGACAATTTTTTTATTTCTATCTCAATAAATTGTTTGATTCCAAATAGTGCAAACAAAATTACAAAAAGTGAAAAAGCTTAAAAAATTGCCAAGTTTTAAACGTTTTAAGATAAGTGTTAGACAAGGACAGCACTATCGTAGAAGTGACGTCACGACTATGTAACTTCATACTAGCGCCGTACATTGTCCGTACCGTGCGACAAGGACGGGAATAATCCCCTCCAAAAACTTTAAAAGCGTATATCTCCTTCAAATATACACCGATTTAAAAGATTTTTTCGATTAACAGATTTTTACTATGCCTACTTTGAAATTACATTATTTTTATGAACATTTCTAGTATCAGTCATCATGCTTATTACGACGTGCAGCTGCCGACTACTTTTATCCGTTTTTTAATTATTTATGTAATTGTTTTGTTTTTAAGAGTATTCGACCTAACTTGTCTTTTCAACACTTGTTTGCATACCATAAAACATTGTTTCTTTCTTCTTTCTTTACATACCTTAGAAAATCCTATCACACCAGCAGTAGATACGCCTGTTATTATGATATGCATTAACAACATGTATCTTAACGTCAACTTTACAGATGACAATTTTGTCAGGCACCCGAGTAAAGCAACTGAGAAAAACACTTTCAGTAATAAATAGTTGACATCATTTTCACTATACAATCTTACATAGAGGGAACTCCAAAGAAAATGGTACAGAATCCAAAAAATTGTGGATACGATAAATAAAACTCTTATGTTGTATGTGGAAACCATGCCAGTAACGCACGTTGCTGTTTCGTCTAGCGAGTTATACGCCTGAAAGGAAAAGTGAAATTATGTACGAGTATAAACATAATTAAACATAAATAAACATCGGTATCCGAGACTAATTACTAAGTATAAACTTACAGACGTACTCTTTGGTTCATAGGCCTTATTTTGAAATCATCACATAGTATAATATCGTTCGTCTTGGCAGCTTGTTTTAGAATTTTTTCAGCGACGCTTATTTTCCTATTATGTAACAACCATTGAGGTGATTCTGGGCTCCACCTGAAACGTGTTGAAAGTTCGCCAAATGATGTCTTTACGCTTGCGTTTTCGCGGACAATTATGAACCCGAGAGTAGTTGCCTAATACTCTACATTACTGAAAGAATCACTTTTTTATATTTAACCGTTCTAACCCGTAACCGTAAGATCTGGGCTACCTACTGATAAGCAATCGAATCTACGCTGCTTGTCTAAATTTAATGAAATTTGAGAACGCTAAGATGTTTCTAATTCTCTTTCTACATAAATAGAGCATGAACGACTGTAAAAATGTAATGCGCTAGTAATTCCGATAATAAAAGCTCATTGAAAAGATGTCAATTATGCGGTCAGGGGTACTTGATCCACATTATATAGGAAAACAAACGTATTAATTGAACTAAAAGTTAATGGACCAAAAGTAGGCACTTGTATTGTACCTATTTTATAAGGAAAATGGTAATTATTATTACCTTAATAGGACTAAACATACCAAAGCATACATGCAAGATATAAAGCTAAATGTTTCACTGTTCGGTGCACTGTTCGCGAGAGGAACCATGCATGCCATGGCGAGGAGTCTCGGACACATCACGATGAGACAGAGCCATGAACGCCAACTGTTACTTGCTACTTCACAAGCTGAAAAATTTAAGCAGTAAGTAGGCGGTTGAAGTTAACTTCGGTACCTAAGTTCTTTTTGCGACTTGGTGTATGAATTCCTAGCAAATAAAGATGACTATGACTGAAATAACAGGAAAATGTGTCTAAGTACGGTACCTAGGCTACAGGTACCGACTTTCGTAGGCTTGTTTACAAATGTTTCTTCATGCCATCTTTTGTACGGGGTTGTGCTAAATAAGTTACAGGATGACAAATTTTAAATATGAGCTACATATAATTATCCAACTCAATACATAAGCTGTGTTGAGGCGAAGAAGGAAATACGTTCTCTTTGTACGTAATCGTGTTTACAAATGCTTGCTGACACGGCTCATGTGTTATGCTAAAGCATACTTAGCTCGTATTGAAACTTTTTCTGCCCAAAAGCTTAATCAAAAGCACAACCCCGTACAAATGATGGCATGAAGTAGCATTTTTAAACACGCGACGTTTGTAAAATATAAATGTAATGTGTACTACCAACGAAAACTAGGGCAAAGGGAAATAGGTAGTGGTTATAGGATTACATTCAAAGAGCGTCCCAGACACTAAGCGTCCAGTTTATTTGTATTCATAAGCAGACTCAGCCTACTTATACCTAATGTTCCCACTGCTGGGACACACGCCTTCTCTCTTTGAGAGGGAGTGGACTGCAATCTACCACGCGGGCCCAGTGCGAGTTGATAGAATAATGATAAATGATTTTATTTCTGTAAGTAGGTCAATCATTTTTTTTAATTAGATGAGATGTCACATCACATGTCTTCGAACTTTTGATTCAAGGTTATGCCGGTTTCCTCACGATGTTTTCCTTCACGGTTTTGAAGCAGTGGTGATGAAATTATTAACGCGATATAAAGCGCATGTCGTTAACGTTGGGCCAACACTACTTTCCGTAAGCCTCTCTTCATAAACGTGCCGTAAATTAATAAGACTTACTTAGAATGAGACCCATATAATAATTGGCGCTGCCAAATAATGATTTCAAAAAGGCAATTAATCGGAACCATCCCTCAGAATTACAGAATGTTATAACTAAACCAAGTGCCAGTTCCGCAAAGGCATCCAATATTATAGCTCTTCTTCTGCCAAAACTGAAACAAAACACAGCAATGTAGATAGTCAACTAATATCAACATACTTTTGTAGAGAAAGCATTTTAAATCCTCGTGTCGCCTGTCGATCTATTTTTTCTACAAAATCTTCTAACATTTTTTTCGGAGTAGGTAAGTCATATTGTTGTCTGACAATTAAGCAGTTCAAATGCATTCAACATGCAAGCTTTCAGGAGCTGTAGTCTTTCTAACAAAAAACTTCTGAATTTATTACGAAGATTGCAATAGGTAGGTTAGGTACCTGTAGTGCTATTCTGTAACCATCTCACCGTGAAAACTTAGGTGAAGTGAGCGTGGAGCGAGCTGTCAGTGTCACTGATGTTAGGGATTGAACAAGACGAGATGACACTGACAGCTCACTCCACGCCAGTCATCACGGTGAGATTTTTACAGAATCGACATGCTGGTCATGCTTTTATTCCCCTCCTATATCATGCAGAGTAAATAATGATATCCACAATCTTTGGAGGTAGGTAGATACTGAAGCGAATAATTTAAAGGAAATCTCAACTGTTATCAAAACCCTGGGTAATGTAGGTATACCTTCTGAAAATTAAACCCCTTAAATCTCTATCCGTTGTTGCAAGTATGTTCTGTTGTGCGTAAAGCCATGTAAGAAGCTTAGCTAAGAAGTTATAACTAAGTAGTTGCCTAAAGTATATCGTAAAGGAAACCGTTAATCAGAGGCAGTTGTTTTAATGACCGTAAGTTCTAACTATCACCTCATGATAGCATGCGTCCGTAGTAGGGAACAGTAGGACATATGCCTACAATATAAGTGTTAGGTATAATATGTAATTTAATGCTTGGCCCATGCCCAGCAGGGGACGTCTTTCGGCTGAAATAATGGTATGTAATTTTTGAATACGTACCCTGTCCTTACTGCTACTGTGCTGTCACTACCAAATTGTTGCCATAGACAAGCTGTTGAATTGTAGGTACCTTTAACCTTTACATAGTTAAGGTACCTACATTTATAATAAAATTGTATCGAAGAACTTTTGTTCGTTTGTCTGGTAATTCCGTAACACACACTAACAAATTTTTTGAACATATGAAGCAATGGATTAGCAATATCCTTCAAAATGATTGAGATTGTCATTGAAAGTGCAACGCCTGCCGGTCGGATTGATATTTTCCGACATCCACGCAGGCGAAGCCGCAGGCAAAACCTAATATTATCATTGATGAGAGAACAGCTTCAAAGATACTTACTAAAACAACCGTGGAAACCTACATAATAAACGTATAGCTTATTTCTGATTGATAATTTACTTACGTCATAACTTTTGTTAGAGCAATCCGATTTCTACCAAAAAAATAAAGCTTTAGCTTTATTGTATTTTTAATTAAATTTTAGCTATAACTTTAAATTATTTATTGTATCGACTTGTTTTACGCAAATTATTGGTTCTAAATTAGAATACTTGATAGCAAAACCATTGTTTTTACATTGTACGTAAGGTGGTATGGCAACATAATTTCAGAAAATAGTGATATGGTTGTAGTAGGTTAGTTTAGGTACTATTATCGTAAGAGAGTTGAGTCCTTATGTACCTAGGTGTATTTAGGTACTGCAAACAACATGTTACTCACATGTTGTTTGCGGTTTGGTCTGAAATTCATTCACAAAGGATTTTATTTTTGAACACTGACTCAAAATGTAACACAGAAAAAACAAAAAAGTGCCAAACGGTTTTAAAACAGGAATAACTTGCTCAAAACGGCATGATGACCAACACACAGACCAACGGGCGCCTTAGGCATCCGGTATGAAGTGAGTATTTTGAACATAAGCCCAGTGTTTTGAACAATTTAAGTAAGTATAAAGGAAACTAGTGAACCGGTTACCTGTCTGCAACCAATCCGAATATGATACATCCAAATACCAATCCAAACCGACTAATGATAGCTGTTGACAGCAATTTCAATTTCTGGTCACAGAAAACGAGCCACTGTAAAATAAAGTTCTATTTGAATTTTTCGTGATGTTGCTTCTTGGTAGGCCTATAAATAACGTTAAGTTTTACAAAAAATCAAAGAAAAAATTAACGCACATATTACACAATTCTACTGTTTTCTTTGATTCGATTCCTGTCATTGTGTGAATGTATTTTTGTTCATTATAATTATTAGCTAAATTAGGTAGGCAAATAGGATGCTATATTCTCTATTTTATCAGTGCGCCCCGTATTCCTCAGATCAATTTTTCCTTTGGTGGCCCAGGAAACTAGAATTTTTTAAATATTTTTATCTTACCTTATGCTGGAAACTAAAATGATAGGATACCTTGGATGGTGATTTTAGGGATAGAGTAAAACATCTTCCAACTTTTTGGTCGAATTACATAGAAGACACCATATTTAATTACCGTCTTTTGCAGCCAAATGAGCCATAAAAACTTCAAACGCCACTTATTACATTTGAAATCTTCAGTTTCATTGTGTTTAAAAGTTACAAAACACAAGCTTGAGTTTATTATTTCGCGTTCGTTAGGTGATATACAATAGACTTCTGAAGGTTGAAGGAGGAACATGTCTTCGTATTGATTAAACATGGCGAGCATCATATGCGATGTTGAAACTAATGTCACGAGCCATTGCCAGGAACCGATTTTACCCAACACATCTGTTGTTACATCTTCATGGATAGTTCCGATCCTACAAAAAACAAAGCTCTTATTTGTATTTGTTCTTTCTTTAATGACTAGTTTTATTATTAGTTAGTTATTTTATTATTTTTACGTACATAGACATGGTTTTATAAGTCATTGCTCAACGGAGCTTCATAGATTTAGGTTCGTTTGAAAATGTGACATTTAAGTGTGATGGCGAAAATACCGTTATGCAGTGATTCGAGTGATTCCAATAGTGTGCACCTTGAGCTTCAAGTGGACGAGTGTTAAATAATTCATTGCACTTATATACTTAGTTCTGAGCAGTTTAGCAAGTCCGTGTCTAAGTAAAATGATTAACATGTGTGTGGTGTGTGAGGATACTGGTCATTCCCTTCGTTTATAGAGAGATTATTCTAAAATTATCCTCCTTGAGAACAAATAGCGCTAGGTACTGAGAATCATAGAGGTGTCCTACCTATAGTATAGGAGTCGTGATCATTTAGGCGATAGAAGGCGAATCGTTGCTTAATATATTCAAAGTTAATAACAGGCCTAGAATACGATAAAATACTCTGAAGATAAGGAACTTAGTTATTTCTTATCGACGTTAATTTCTCAACTGTAAAATATGATCAAAATATTTTCTTTAATAAACTTAGGGCTGGTTCCATCAAGGTCTTATCAGTCAAGTATTCGCGCAAGTTTGATGTGATAACGGAAGTGACACGATATAAATATGTTTACATAATATTTTTTTATAAGTGTTATTGCCTACATTACGAATAACGGACTTATAAAATATGTTGCTCATTGTAATGTTCCACTTTACTTCAGAGACCGAAATTTGTTATAGCTATGAAGAATTCAGAGAAATATGATATGAATGTAGGCATGTACAAAAAATCTGGAAATACTTTTGTTTATGCGTCCCACCACGCTGAATGTTTCTGATCAATTATGTCGGTATGACTGGTTAGATAGAGGCTACTCAGAAAGTATTGCGAAAAGAAGTTTTTTATGTATGAGAGACTGGCCAGTTATAGCCTATTTTGAAAAACTGATTATTTTTATGTAAAAATAGGTACGTTCCAATTTCAAAATTTCCCTCCACTTTGTTTGCGAATTATCGTGTCTCATTAAAAAATGGATCTCGTCGGGAACATTTTCGCGCCATGAGATTTTACGATTTCAAATGTCGCCTGAAACCGGACGAATCGTACGATAGACTTCAAATGGCATTCATGGATGAAGGCCTTTCTAAGGCAACGGCTTTCAAGCGCGGTCGAAGTGGTCGCCCTTTGACGGCTGTTACGGAAGAAAACGTGCTAGCAGTGAAAATTTAAATCCAAGACAATAGGTGAGTTACGGATCAGGAGATTCACATACTGGGGGTTGGATCGGGAAACCTTCACGAAATTCTACCCTTGCATCTTCGCGTGAGGAGGATAGTTTGACGCTGGGTGCCGCACAACCTGACCGATGCTCAGAAGCAGGCCCGGGTGGAATGGCGTCGTGATCTGATAAACAAATTTGAAGCAGGCTCGTCTCGGCGTGTTTACGACATCATTACAGGTGCTGAGTCTTGGATTTATCAATATGCTCCAGAAACGAAGCGCCAGTCGACGGTTTGGGTGTTTCAAAATGAATCAACGCCTACCAAAGTGAAGCGATCTAGTAGCGGGGGGAAGATTTTGTTCGCGAGATTTTTTTTAATTTGACTGGCTACTTGGTGTCAATGCCTTTACGGAACCAAAGAAGCATCAACGTTGAATGGCATACCACCAAATGCTTGGCAGAAGTTTTCTCTGAGGTGAGCAACAAGCGACCAAACACAGGGCTCCGCGGGCCACTGCTCCACCACGACAACGCGCCTTCGCACACCGCGCTCAAAACGAGCCACTTCCTGAACAGTACGCTGGTCAAACTACTGTCACCTTCCTTACCGACCCTTACCCTGACCTAGCACCGTGTGACTTCTTTTTATTCCCGAAAATAAAAAATCTAGGGATACAAGGGGCTCATACAATTTTCGCCGCCGGAAGATGCGCTGTCAGCGTTCAAGCACGCTGTAAACGAGGTGTCTACGGTGGACTGGAAAAAGTGTTTCGAAAACTAGTTCAGACGCATGAAACTTTGTATAGAGGCTAGGGGAGAGTAGGTAATTCAAAAGGATTTAGTAAAAAAAAATCCTTTAGAACTTTTTTTTATTGGCAAAACTTTCTGAGTGTCCCACGTACTTATTTGTCCCTGCTTACGCGTACCTAATCATTTATGTTTACTACTCTGTCAAGAAAGTACTGGGAAAAGATCAACAATACACAAAATGTTAGTTATTCATCCAAATTTATTTTATCGCCTTCAAAGTAGGCTCCTTCAGAAACGATACACTTACGCCAACGAATAATCATTGATTATTGCTTCAAAACATTTTTTGAACGCTTTTACCGAAATTGAGTTCAGTAGTGCTATTCTGGAACCATCTCGCCGTGAAAACTTAGGTGAAGTGAGCGTGGACTGAGCTGTCAGTCTGATGCTTAGGATTGACCAAGACGGTATGACACTGACAGCTCACTCCACGCAAGTTTTCACGGTGATATTTTTACAGAATCGGCATGCTGTTCTCGCCGCGAATTCTCCTTGATTCCTTCTACCGAATAGAAACGTGTGCCATGAAGTGGTCATTTGAGTTTGGGAAAAAGAAAGAAGTCGGCTGGAGACATATGTGGTGAATAAGGTGCTTGCTCGATTGTATTTGTTGAGTTTTTGGTAAAAAATTCGTTCACAATGATGGCCTTGTGCGAAGGCGCATTATCGTGATGCAAAATCCAAGAATTTTCACTCCACAAATCTGGTCTTTTTCGTCGAATTTGCTCTATTAAACGCCGCACATCGTTCAAATAATATCCTTTATTTAACGTTTGACTTTCCGTCAAGAATTCCGAGTGCACAACACCGCGTTAGTGAAAGAAAACAGTCACTTTGATTTTTGATCAACTTTGGCGTGGTTTTTTCGCTTTCGGTTCAGTTGGAAGGCGCCACTCCTAAGCTTGTTACTAGTTTGCATGTCAAACTCGTAAACCCACGTCTCGTCACCAGTAACAATGCGTTTTGGGACTAGCCGACCGGCAACATGTTTCATACCCAAGTGATTATTTAAAATGGTACGGATCGACTCGTGAGACACAAAAAGTACAGCGGCTATCTCTCTCAAACTTGAATAAGGATTTTCAGTCACTATTTCCTTCAATGTTGCGATGTTAACTTAATTAGAAGACGTTGATGGCCTACCAGTGCGAGGCAAATCTTCCTCACATCTCGACCTCGTTTGTATTACGTGTTTTTGGTAAAGTCGATTCACCGTAAGCCTTCTGTAACATTTTCAGTGACTCCGAACACGACAAAATTCCATTGGCGATGCAAAATTTAAGACAAACTTTGTTTGATGTTTTTGTTCAATTTAAAACTCGCAATACACACTAGGGCTGTGTTCCGAATTGGGATGTAATCGATTTGAGCGCGCTTACACCCGTTCCGAGTTAGCGTGAGCGCGATAACGATGTCCCGTGAATCGTCATAGGTGACGTCATGACCTGCGCCATCTTGCGATAACGCCGACTATGCCTTAAAAAATATTACTCTGAGCGAATTGTCAGCTGTCGTAATCGTGATATCTAATTCGGAACGCTAATTATCGATGTGAGCGCTGTCAGCGATTATGGTATAACTCAGAATGCGGCCTACATAAGATCTAACTAAACCAGTATGCTTAGTGCGAGTGACATACTAAAATTCGAGTAACGTCTCGATCGCGTAAATCGAGTTAACTTCAAACGCGTCGACCACCGATATCTTGCGAGTGTGAGTCTCATTACAGTCAACGATTCGCTTCGCGTTAATTCACCGTGAGAAGTGACGATTGGTGAACGAACGAACGAACGAACATTAGTAACCGGCCAAAATAAATTGACATTTGTATTTTGTGTTCTTAATAGAAGCGACTGCCTATTCAAATAGTCGGGTTATAAGTCAAGTTAGAAGACGTTTTGTAAACAAGTTTGTTTTTGTTGTAATATGGATAAAGTTTTTAATATTATTGTTGAAAATGAAGTCTAGCCCGTCCCAATTTGAAATGATGGTGACCTATATGGAGCAGTAAGTGTAATTTAATTTGGTGTGTAGTGAAATAGTAATCCAACTTGTGAAGTTTGTAAAACTATGTTGTTATTTTTTAGGAATGGAGATCTAAACAAATTATCTGCCTTTAATGCCCGAGGTAGGATAACGAGAATACGGAATTGGAAGGAATTGATTGCATTGTTAAACAGTGTGAACTCGAGGTTCAACTCGTAGACGAGCGAGGCCAGCACAGACCGAGCAGGCAACACAGCACTTTGTCCAAGCTTATTCATTTTGGTGAAATTTCAAAGAACAGCAAGCAGCACAGAGACAACGTCAGATTAAGAAGAGAGCAAAGTAGAATAAGGGAAATGGAGGCACAGGCTCAGAGGAACTGGCAAGCAATAGGCGGTAGAGTTGTGAATGTTTTGGAACAACTAGCTGATTGATAAATATTGCAAAGATTAATAACTAAAATTAATCTTTACAATATTTCTCAGGTACCTACGTTATGTTACTTTTAGAATAGAGGGCTTTGTCCAGCCGTCGGACAGTCGGCTGGTAATATTATTAGTTTATATAAAATAGATTTATTATTCACTCAGTGACATATCGCGCTTATCTCGCGATAGCAAAAACTTAAGTGTTTCCTATGTTTGTTTCTTATTCTATGGGGTTCAAAAATGTTTAGATTTTGTTCAAGAGGGCAATTCATTGTTTAAGAACGCACTATGAAGAACTTTTAATTTTTTTAATGGAATTTTTCCCTTGAGTGATATACGATGTTATTCCACATGATGCATGCAATTATCATTCTACAAATTGGAGTGTTTTACTTGTTGACTGTTTATGTTACTTTTTAAGCTGAAACTATGATGAAGTCCGAACTCCTCTGTGATGATCGTTATTTTGGACTTATACTGGACTTCACCACCTAATGTTTTCCTTTGTACAAATTAAATGCTACATAATGCTTAGAACCAAATGACTAATTATATTATTAAGCTTAGTTAAAGCAGGTGTGTAGAGATTTTATTTGTTTTGGTTGTGTGTGTGTGTTGTGTCAACTTGTTATAGTATACCTGTCTAATAATTTGAGGTGATGTAAAAAATAAAATAAAAAACCAGCTTGAACCATAATTTCTATAATCAATTATATTAATAAAACTATTGCAACCTAAGTTTTTGGTCTTTTAATACAGTTCCTCTAATAAATATTCAAGTAGGTTAGCTTCAGTTTACTATGAGCTCCAAAAGAATGGACAAGAAACTCCATTGTTGCTCTTTTCAAATATAAGTTTTACAATATTGTGTATATGTATATTAATTAATCAATAGATTATGTGTGAGGATGATGCACCCAAAATAACACTACATATAATAGGTACAACAAAGTAATACCAGCAGACATACTATTGATGTAATGATATAATTAACAACAATGGATCAGTGTGTGAGTTAAAAATTAAATATCAGAAAGTACACATGTAATAATATTGTTAAGTATATTAGTTTCATAATTTTATTCTAAAACAAACAGTTACTTATTACAATGCCTTAACATATCTAGAAATCTAAAATCTAATCTATGAGAAATTAAACAAGAGTAAAAAATGCCAAGCATTTCAGGGGATTTGAGGGATGCAACATGTGTCACTACCATCAGCAAGATTCATAGTAGGAACATGGTACCTACTCACATGTGCTATGGAATTATATAATTCTTTAAGAGACTGAAATAGTACAGTTGAAATAATGTAAATAACTAACAGAGATCACTCACTCATTCCCTCATTATAAATATTAGTAAAATAGAATAAAACATTACACTTTTTACAAGTATTTCTATCTTTTATATTCTATTTCATCTATTATATTCTATTGATACACCTATTATATATATATTTCTGTGTGAATGGGCTCTTTGTTTTCTTGTTCTTCATGTTACAAACCTATCAAGTAATATAATTTAGTATTCAATACTCATTTGTGCCATTGATTGATTAATCAAATTATTACCAGTGATGTCCTCTTCTTCTACAACATTAAGATCAATGCCAATGTTATGTAAAACGCAGCAGGCTTGAATAATTCTAGCACATTTTAGTCCCTTGTAGTGCCTCGTGTCCCTTTTAGCACTCTTATCTTTGTTAAGACATCGCCATCGATTCTTCAAACGTCCAAATGTATGTTCTATGACAACTCTGGCTGCCACATGCTTATGGTTGTAATTGGCTTGCAAGGTGTTTGGAGCAGCGTCTAAAATCGGAGTCATCAGCCATGGTTGTTGTGGATAACCAGAGTCTCCTAAAATTATGATCAATGTATTAGTTAATTTTGCCTTAGCTTAATGCAATGTTGTTCAAACAGTTTTTGATAGGTAAGAGCTTACCTAAAAGCTACACTACACTATCTCCCCATTTTGGTGCAATGACTGCATTTTTTTAAATAATGTTTGATGTCACTGCTTTCCCATATAAACGAATTGTGATTTGCACCTCCAAATTTGGAATATACATTTATAATTCTATATTGGGCATCACATATCTGTAAAATAAAAATACAGTTAAGAAAAAATCTTATAGGTAGGTAAGAATAAATCATATCTAATTACTTAAATAATATTTACCATTTGAACATTTATTGAATGATAGTGCTTGTACTTGTACAATAATACAGATGTTCTTCATCTTTTGGTGGACCAAATATTCTAAAATGGCTACAATCAATACACCCAATTACTCCAGGTATTCCATAAATTGCACAAAACCTGAAACACAGGTGCATTTCAAGCAACAATGATATTGATATTGTACATTTACAGTATATAAATCATGTAGACCATACCTTTGACTGATTGCTTGTCTGGCAATTGATGAATTAGGAAACCGGATATATTTTCCTACTATGTTCTTATGGGTCAGAGCCTTGGTAACTTATTCAATGTAGACACTGCACATTTTTTGTGATACGTTTTTAGCAACTCCAACCGGGCGCTGGTAAGACCCAGTTGCATAAGAAATGGCTGTGAGTACCTAAAATAACAAATGTTATATAAAATGCATGTCCTTACATAGTGGCAGGGGGCAGATGGAAAAAGTGTGTTTCAAAATTACTAGGTGTATGATTACCTTATCTTCCAAGGATACCCGTTGAGAAGACTTTGAACCAGCCAGCTGCCTCAGGAAGCCGATATCTTCTCTTAAATTCACCCTCCGGAAGGTCTCTAAGCGGATTGCTCGAGATACGTGCTCTTGCACGACCAATGGACGTTAGATTACGCTCATCTTGTGCTCTTGCGGTCTCAAACATCCTCCAAGCGAAATACACACGAGATGCCATTGTTATTTTTAATCACAATATGAAATTAAATTATATCACTTTGTTATTTCACCACTCTCACAACGCTCTCACGACAAAATCTAAAGTGACAACTTAACGCGCTCGCAAGCGACTGCGTTTCGTATTCGAGCTGTCAAAACTGTCAAAATTTTAACTTACACTCACGATAACATGCAAACGTAAACGTTTACGCTCCAAACGATCCTCACTTTCGAGTGGGACTCGCTCGTCACTGGTGACGGCGTTAATTTTAAAACTGACACTCACAAAATTTTGTTCTCGCGTATGACGCTAGGTGGCGCTTACCCAGCGCCATAGTAATCTGCGTAAACGTTAACGCACTCGATGCGTAAAAAAAACTCGCACTAAGCACACAGCACTGCAATTATTCTAAATATGGTATGCAACTCAAACTTCGCGCTAAAATGGAAAGCAGTTGTGCCAATCTAACAACAACATAAAAATTTATTTGGAACCATAAACAAATCATCCATTCCCGATACTTTTTTGACAGAATATACATTTAATGGTATCAATCTTAGCTACGATTTGTATTTTTCACTCCATTACGCTTGAATATAAGTAGGGAAAGTATGTAGTTTAGTACAGTGTGCTTAGTGCGAGTTTTTTTTACGCATCGAGTGCGTTAACGTTTACGCAGATTACTATGGCGCTGGGTAAGCGCCACCTAGCGTCATACGCGAGAACAAAATTTTGTGAGTGTCAGTTTTAAAATTAACGCCGTCACCAGTGACGAGCGAGTCCCACTCGAAAGTGAGGATCGTTTGGAGCGTAAACGTTTACGTTTGCATGTTATCGTGAGTGTAAGTTAAAATTTTGACAGTTTTGACAGCTCGAATACGAAACGCAGTCGCTTGCGAGCGCGTTAAGTTGTCACTTTAGATTTTGTCGTGAGAGCGTTGTGAGAGTGGTGAAATAACAAAGTGATATAATTTAATTTCATATTGTGATTAAAAATAACAATGGCATCTCGTGTGTATTTCGCTTGGAGGATGTTTGAGACCGCAAGAGCACAAGATGAGCGTAATCTAACGTCCATTGGTCGTGCAAGAGCACGTATCTCGAGCAATCCGCTTAGAGACCTTCCGGAGGGTGAATTTAAGAGAAGATATCGGCTTCCTGAGGCAGCTGGCTGGTTCAAAGTCTTCTCAACGGGTATCCTTGGAAGATAAGGTAATCATACACCTAGTAATTTTGAAACACACTTTTTCCATCTGCCCCCTGCCACTATGTAAGGACATGCATTTTATATAACATTTGTTATTTTAGGTACTCACAGCCATTTCTTATGCAACTGGGTCTTACCAGCGCCCGGTTGGAGTTGCTAAAAACGTATCACAAAAAATGTGCAGTGTCTACATTGAATAAGTTACCAAGGCTCTGACCCATAAGAACATAGTAGGAAAATATATCCGGTTTCCTAATTCATCAATTGCCAGACAAGCAATCAGTCAAAGGTATGGTCTACATGATTTATATACTGTAAATGTACAATATCAATATCATTGTTGCTTGAAATGCACCTGTGTTTCAGGTTTTGTGCAATTTATGGAATACCTGGAGTAATTGGGTGTATTGATTGTAGCCATTTTAGAATATTTGGTCCACCAAAAGATGAAGAACATCTGTATTATTGTACAAGTACAAGCACTATCATTCAATAAATGTTCAAATGGTAAATATTATTTAAGTAATTAGATATGATTTATTCTTACCTACCTATAAGATTTTTTCTTAACTGTATTTTTATTTTACAGATATGTGATGCCCAATATAGAATTATAAATGTATATTCCAAATTTGGAGGTGCAAATCACAATTCGTTTATATGGGAAAGCAGTGACATCAAACATTATTTAAAAAAATGCAGTCATTGCACCAAAATGGGGAGATAGTGTAGTGTAGCTTTTAGGTAAGCTCTTACCTATCAAAAACTGTTTGAACAACATTGCATTAAGCTAAGGCAAAATTAACTAATACATTGATCATAATTTTAGGAGACTCTGGTTATCCACAACAACCATGGCTGATGACTCCGATTTTAGACGCTGCTCCAAACACCTTGCAAGCCAATTACAACCATAAGCATGTGGCAGCCAGAGTTGTCATAGAACATACATTTGGACGTTTGAAGAATCGATGGCGATGTCTTAACAAAGATAAGAGTGCTAAAAGGGACACGAGGCACTACAAGGGACTAAAATGTGCTAGAATTATTCAAGCCTGCTGCGTTTTACATAACATTGGCATTGATCTTAATGTTGTAGAAGAAGAGGACATCACTGGTAATAATTTGATTAATCAATCAATGGCACAAATGAGTATTGAATACTAAATTATATTACTTGATAGGTTTGTAACATGAAGAACAAGAAAACAAAGAGCCCATTCACACAGAAATATATATATAATAGGTGTATCAATAGAATATAATAGATGAAATAGAATATAAAAGATAGAAATACTTGTAAAAAGTGTAATGTTTTATTCTATTTTACTAATATTTATAATGAGGGAATGAGTGAGTGATCTCTGTTAGTTATTTACATTATTTCAACTGTACTATTTCAGTCTCTTAAAGAATTATATAATTCCATAGCACATGTGAGTAGGTACCATGTTCCTACTATGAATCTTGCTGATGGTAGTGACACATGTTGCATCCCTCAAATCCCCTGAAATGCTTGGCATTTTTTACTCTTGTTTAATTTCTCATAGATTAGATTTTAGATTTCTAGATATGTTAAGGCATTGTAATAAGTAACTGTTTGTTTTAGAATAAAATTATGAAACTAATATACTTAACAATATTATTACATGTGTACTTTCTGATATTTAATTTTTAACTCACACACTGATCCATTGTTGTTAATTATATCATTACATCAATAGTATGTCTGCTGGTATTACTTTGTTGTACCTATTATATGTAGTGTTATTTTGGGTGCATCATCCTCACACATAATCTATTGATTAATTAATATACATATACACAATATTGTAAAACTTATATTTGAAAAGAGCAACAATGGAGTTTCTTGTCCATTCTTTTGGAGCTCATAGTAAACTGAAGCTAACCTACTTGAATATTTATTAGAGGAACTGTATTAAAAGACCAAAAACTTAGGTTGCAATAGTTTTATTAATATAATTGATTATAGAAATTATGGTTCAAGCTGGTTTTTTATTTTATTTTTTACATCACCTCAAATTATTAGACAGGTATACTATAACAAGTTGACACAACACACACACACAACCAAAACAAATAAAATCTCTACACACCTGCTTTAACTAAGCTTAATAATATAATTAGTCATTTGGTTCTAAGCATTATGTAGCATTTAATTTGTACAAAGGAAAACATTAGGTGGTGAAGTCCAGTATAAGTCCAAAATAACGATCATCACAGAGGAGTTCGGACTTCATCATAGTTTCAGCTTAAAAAGTAACATAAACAGTCAACAAGTAAAACACTCCAATTTGTAGAATGATAATTGCATGCATCATGTGGAATAACATCGTATATCACTCAAGGGAAAAATTCCATTAAAAAAATTAAAAGTTCTTCATAGTGCGTTCTTAAACAATGAATTGCCCTCTTGAACAAAATCTAAACATTTTTGAACCCCATAGAATAAGAAACAAACATAGGAAACACTTAAGTTTTTGCTATCGCGAGATAAGCGCGATATGTCACTGAGTGAATAATAAATCTATTTTATATAAACTAATAATATTACCAGCCGACTGTCCGACGGCTGGACAAAGCCCTCTATTCTAAAAGTAACATAACGTAGGTACCTGAGAAATATTGTAAAGATTAATTTTAGTTATTAATCTTTGCAATATTTATCAATCAGCTAGTTGTTCCAAAACATTCACAACTCTACCGCCTATTGCTTGCCAGTTCCTCTGAGCCTGTGCCTCCATTTCCCTTATTCTACTTTGCTCTCTTCTTAATCTGACGTTGTCTCTGTGCTGCTTGCTGTTCTTTGAAATTTCACCAAAATGAATAAGCTTGGACAAAGTGCTGTGTTGCCTGCTCGGTCTGTGCTGGCCTCGCTCGTCTACGAGTTGAACCTCGAGTTCACACTGTTTAACAATGCAATCAATTCCTTCCAATTCCGTATTCTCGTTATCCTACCTCGGGCATTAAAGGCAGATAATTTGTTTAGATCTCCATTCCTAAAAAATAACAACATAGTTTTACAAACTTCACAAGTTGGATTACTATTTCACTACACACCAAATTAAATTACACTTACTGCTCCATATAGGTCACCATCATTTCAAATTGGGACGGGCTAGACTTCATTTTCAACAATAATATTAAAAACTTTATCCATATTACAACAAAAACAAACTTGTTTACAAAACGTCTTCTAACTTGACTTATAACCCGACTATTTGAATAGGCAGTCGCTTCTATTAAGAACACAAAATACAAATGTCAATTTATTTTGGCCGGTTACTAATGTTCGTTCGTTCGTTCGTTCACCAATCGTCACTTCTCACGGTGAATTAACGCGAAGCGAATCGTTGACTGTAATGAGACTCACACTCGCAAGATATCGGTGGTCGACGCGTTTGAAGTTAACTCGATTTACGCGATCGAGACGTTACTCGAATTTTAGTATGTCACTCGCACTAAGCATACAGGCGTATAGTATAGTATAATGTTTACTCCAGTATAGAACCTCCATGATGAATCTTCCTCATATAGAATTTCCTGAAAGATTTGGATCATTAAAGAACTCTTTAGTTCTAGCAATCGTAATTGTTTTAATATGAATTCTATAGCTTTTTGTTTAATCTGTTCGTAGACTGTGGGAACACACTAAATAAAGGCAATATCGCCTTGATTAGAACCGTTTACAGGTGTGTAAAATTTTCTTAGCCTAAATATGAGGAAGGTCGGTAAGATATAGGAACCGGGAACAACAAGTACCCGTGTCCTTGTGGATTTACGATTGGATCAACAACTGTGTCTTTAACTAATATGAGTAAGTAATTAGTATGCGGTGTCTATGCTGTAGAGTATCTAGGTAATCAGTCATTGTAAATATACTTAATAAATACTTATTCTAATGGCTAATTATTTACACTGGCATGTCTGAAACGAAGACAATAGCAGTTTTCAAAACTGAACCATTTTGGTTATTGTTTTAATACTTTTCGACGCTCCGTTCAATACAAATCGTAACGAATCTGTAATTCTGAATTAGATGTTAAATTGACACGGTTGAGACGGATTTATTATTTTCGAAGATATTTTATGTTCTCAAAAATAAAGTATGTTTTAAGTCTTGCACCTACCTACTCTTTTTTGTTTGTTTGGCATCTCGCAGGTCAACCTATGCGGTTGTAGTCTGCTTAAGCGGACTTGAGGGTACCTACTCTGTTACCACACCTTTTTTATAATAGCCTACGCCGCCGTCCCACTCCTGGGCAAAGGCCTCCCTCCACTCCTTTCATACGTCGCAAGCCCGCGCGTCCTCCTTCCAGTTTTGACAAAACCTATCCAGCTCGTTCCTCCATCTCCTACGTGGTCTGCCGCGACCCCGCCGCACTGTCTCAGGGCACCAGTTCTGTGCTAGTTGGGACTACAGTTTGTCAGGCATGTGGCAGATATGTCCTGACCAATCCCATTTAAGTTGGGTAGCCTTTTGAGCCTTGTCAGCTATCATTGATTTGGAGCGCCGTTTGTGTTTTAACGCATAGTACCTATATTGCACTCCATTGCTCGTTGGCAGACCTTGAGTTTGGACTTCTAGATGTTAGTCACATGTCTATGAGCCTGCGTTTCAGTGCCAGAGGCAACTCGCCCTTGAATAGTTTTTTCATGAACCAGTAGCTCTTGCAGGCTTTTTCCGGTTTCCGATTTCTTAATCTTGCCTCGCCTGGAAAGAGACTACTTGGCCCAAGTAAAGGTATTCGTGGACATGTTGTATTGTCTCCCCGTCTACTTTTATATTCCCGGTGTTTCGTTACACATAACTGTGGCTGAGGATTAAAAGAGAACAATGTCGTCGGCGAAACGTAGATAATATAATTCTCCACATTTTAGCGTCACATGGGCATGCAAAGGTTAAATTCCAATTAAAAAAAATAAGTTAGATCATTGGAATTACAAAAATAAAAATAGTAAAAATGTCAGCGTGATCATAGAAATAAAAATAAAATCTAGTAATGTCAAAGATAATTAAAAATAAGTGAAACAGGACCGCAATAATTATGTTAATCAGAGAAACAGTATGTCAATCAGCCAGTGAAATCATCATTATGAAAATCGTCAATAGTGTAAAATAATTTCATACTTAAAAATTTCTTTTAGCGCCCTTTTAAATTTAAATGTAGTCATATTTTTTATAATATTAGGTACTCTATTATATATGAGTGGGGCAATACCAAAAAAACTTTTTTGCATTATGTATTGAGTCCGTATTGGATTTTTCCTGACCTCTAAATTTTTTAAATAGATGTGGGTTACATTTTACAAACAATGCCGTTTCCATTATATACAATGCAAGGCAAAAATAAATTTAGCAAAAAATACTTTAGCAATTATGCCTCTTTCCCTCCATTCGGCTGGCAACTTCCTGAAGATTTTTTGGAGGGTACTGGTGAACAGTTTAGGAGATAGCGGATGGCCTTTTTGACTCCTTTCTCTATTTTAAATTTAGAAACTGTGGTTTTAAGTTTGATTGCGGCTGTACTGTTTTTATAAACGTTGCATAATCGATATATATAGGTGGGATCAATGTTTCTACCCTAGTTTAGGCAAATTATGGGTCATCTCTACATGCCCGTAAAGCACCAATGATGATGAACACAGCTTTTCTACGTTATGGTCCTAGCTACGGTCTACTCTAATCTCAAAGATAACACGAGGTTGCAAGATTGGAAGTGCGTACCCCCCATGGACTCAGAGATAAAATGATAAACTTGCTACCGATACCAATATGAATCTACAACATTTAGATCGCAAGATGATATCATTTACTCGTACATATTTTTATTGCTAATATTTATCATATGTATTGATTATCTACACTTAGGTACACCGAACTATTTTAGTGATATGTAAATAGTGTGATTTTACTTTCGACTGGTCCATTTAGAAAAAAATACTTGATAAACCGAGACAGGAGGCGCCCAATTCGACGCATATGTAATGAATAAGGAATCGTATTGAGCTTGTCGTTAAACGTGATGTTTTTAGCAAATCGTGTGGAGTTGTACGACCTATTCAAGGCCAGTCCCTAATTTTATTGCGATTGTATGGGATGTAGGTATATTTTTGTTTTGATTACTGGAGTTATCTGCGTTATTCATCAGTCATATTTCTTAATCTTAAATAATGTAGTCTTTTACATAAGATCTTATATGTTTGTTCTATTTGCAACTGCTTGCGGTAAACATCGAAGTTCATACGTAGGTAACCGAGTAGGTAACGTGTGTGTATCAATTGAATTACGATGAACAGTGCCGGCGATATCATTATTATGTACGCTGATATTGAAGATACTAGCAAGATGAGACTGTAAACTGTAACATATCAACAGTTACGTACATGACTGAAACATTTCAGTTCTTCAGTTAATCAATATACTTTTTCCACTCTTATTCTTCACTATTAAAACTGCTGTGGCCTGAATTGTGCAGTGACCATTTCTGCAATTACGATTACACCAGCAACTTTTTTCGCATCAAGTGTGTATCACTGCAAGATAGGGACTCTATCGTGTAGTGCGCTGCGGCGCTGGCAGTCATCACCGACCTGGCAGGTATGGCTATGGCCAATGCAGATAAGAGGTTAGGTTTTTTTCGCGCGATTGCGGTAACCGACCTGCTGCCGGCCCGACGACGCGACGCTTGCCATCCATTCGCTCGTCCGCCGGCACGCACGCCTGGCGTTTGCCTGCACTACTCACGCCGCCGCGCGCTGGACATTTCTCTACAATCAATGGTGCTTGTGAATATCGTTACAGAACTCCGACAACACCACTCCTGCGCCGGGAACCACCGCCTTCACCATGGACAAGGATCACGCGTTAGAGGAAATGATGGGAAAGCTCGGTGAGTGCTCGATCTACAACGTGCTTTAACATATGGATACTTACAATTTACAACACTGAAGTTTGGAACCTTTTTAAATTGAGTTTTGGTACATTCTTTTTTGTTGTTTCGTTTGTACAAGCAGTGCAAGTAACGCTTATTGGCCTCGATTTCGTTGTAACTAGTCAATCTTGTCTTGACTGAGAAATATGATCAGTGTTGTAAGAGTAAACCTTTCTGTGACTGAGACTTGAGTTTAATAGTTGCCGCGCTTTCCTTTCTAATTGATCACATCCTCAATGTCAGCCGCATCGATGATATTAAAATAGTTCCTAATGCGAAATATCATCTGTTAACTTGTTGATGTGGTCTAAGTATGTAACATAAATAGCTCTGGATTTTCTTCTCACAATAAAATCCGGACTCGAAAGATAGTTTCTGGAAACGCAACGTTTATGATACTTATATGATAAACCCTGTAATGTTTGAATTGTGATAAAGTCTGTGATATACCTACAGTATTGTAATAAATATTTAGGTTAGTACAAAGTTGTGTTGGTTACCAAATAGGTACCTATAAGTGTATGTCCAAAGGCCCTGTAAAAATGAAATAAATTTGATATGAGTTACGCAAACTAATGAGGTATGTAGCCGACACCTTTTTTGGCACTTGTAAAGTACATTATGCTTTTCCGTTATTGCAACAAAAATAACGCCACTTGGCAACGCAAACAATATGCGCATGTAAAACAAGTACCGAGACATACCACGCGCGTTGAAAATAAAACAACTTTTGAAAAGAAAATTAATGTCATTCATTTTATATAATTAAGGTTAAACTTTATTTAGGCACATAAAATGAATACGTACAAAAATGTAGGAAAGTTACTTTAGATTTTACGATTTGTTTTAAAATAAAACTTAACTTTTACGCACTCAATTCGAATACAAAACCAATTCCCATGCAACAGTGTGAGTGTGTGACTGATATAAAGCGCAGTGTGAGTGTGTGACTGATATAAAGCGCGTAACGTAAACGTGGGAAATTGAACATTTTCACTTCTCAACACGGAAAATAAATTAATATTTTTTATGCGATTCACTTTCTTTTAAACATGAACGTCACTGTCGTTAATTCCAAGACGTTTACGATACAAATATAATATACCTAATAATAACCATGTTCTAATTGGAAACTAAGTACGAATATTAGTATATTTAGTGGGTTTTATAGTTTTGAACAATGCTAGTGATCACAAAGTAGGCACTTAGGTATTCATGTAAATTCTGTCAAATGCTATAGGATAGCATCGCGTGACACCGTTGACCCTGTATTGTACTGGATCGGTACTGCAACAACGCGCCACCGTATACTAATTCTACTCAGATAACCTAAATGTGATAGAGATTATCATTGTTATACTTACAGTTGCCAACTGCGATAATTGTTGGTAAGCTTTCGTTTGTTTCTTTAGGTATTGTATTATTTTGTCGTTCGCAGCACGCGATGCTATTGATCTATAATTTTCTTCTGAGTATATGTAAGTTTAAAAGTACATTTAAAAAACAACAACACAGTACATAGCATATGGAAACAGAGGGTTGTACTATCATGTTTAAAATTATAGTCAGCAATCGGCTGCAAACTAGGTGGATTACGCAGATCTGTATCTTAGGAGTCGGAGATTTTGCGGCTCTTAGCGGTTATTATACCTACCTAATTTAAGAATTAGGTAGGTATAATAACTAAGAAAGTCAAAAAATTGTTTTATCGAAAACAATAATTATTATCAGTATTTAAAAGCTCATCAGCACATCTTAACCGCGTTCAAGACCTGTCAGTGTCAAAATTGCTATGAAAATTTGACACTGACAGGTCTTGAACGCGGTTAAGATGTGCTGCTGAGCTTTTTAATACTGATAATCAGCTCTTGATGTGCTGAATGCGTTCAGTTTCATTGGTGAAATTGGCACTTAGTTGGTGTGTTGGTAATAGCTTTTTAATTACTTAGTCTGTCACTAGTTCAAAAGATCACTCATGTCCTCATAATGAATACTTATTAATTTTTAATTAGTAGGTACTTTCATTATAAGTTACTTACCTCAATAAACTTCAGGATAAAATAGTAAATTAATCGATAATCTCGGTTTATGAAGACTACAAACAAAATATTCTATTTATTAAGTACTTATTCTGTTTTTCGATAAAGTTACTAAGGATTCTACATGTAGGTAGTTCTCGTTTAGTGATGTAGAGTTCGAATTCACAACCTCTGTAATGCCACCGTTAATCATATTAACTACTGCGCTATACTTTCGCTTCATCGCAATCAGCATAGAAATCGGTCGAGGAATAGTTAATTTTTTATATTCTGGCGACGAACAACTTGATAAAGTATAAATAAATATTGTGGTGGTCCTTATTCCTACTCCTAACCTAACACGACTTTATGTGCTATGGCTATTATTAGCAACGACTACGTAATGTTTACATAATTATAGTCCTATCCTGATCGCACGCACATCGTGATCGTGCACACTTCAATGATCGCGCCTAAACACCAAAATGTCGATATTGTGTCGAAGACATGATTAAATCGAAGATTAATACAGCGTGAATTAGCTATTTGTAAATTCTCGCCATATTATCTCACAGAACGAGTTTTACCAGATTTTTTCACTATTTATTTTACCGTCTGTCGTCTATGCTAATGTCCTGTTTTAATTAAAATAGAGTAAACTAGGTAGGTATTCTCTCGATGATTTATGTTGAACACAAGGTTAGTACCTCAGCGAATTATCATGTCAGTTGACTACCGGCACCTGGATACGTCAACGTAGCTCGATTCATCATCAACGAAAACAATACGGCGGGCGTGTTTGTGACTGATCACTAAGGTAAACATAGTGCGGGGATAGTACTACTTTTCTACTCTTATTCAGCTATACATTTTCTTAAACCTACGTTTAAGTGTACGTGACCTTCCGCTACTGAAAATATGCCTCTAATAGAGCGTTACGGCTAAGTCCGTCAACGAAGATACGGTCCCGTCCGAAAGTAATTAGTTCATCTGTCAAAATAACTGTCAAATAAAAAAAATCGGGTTTTTTTACTAAAACACATCGGTGGTAGGGACAACTGACAAATCGTGTGGTCACTCATTCTTAGTTCGGGCTGCTTGAGTTATTGATCTGAGGTACGGGCTAATGAATGACAAAACATGCCGATGGTTGGGTTGTCGATGTGTTTTTGCTCGTCTAAAAAAGTTATTAATAGGGCCCATATCTTAATCAACGGACTTAAAGATTACCTGTTTCGAAGCGCTTTCGGGTTAGTTGGTCAATCATGCTCTGGATATCACAAATGCCTCTTACTTTACCTCGAACAGTGATGGTATGCCCTTTATTTAGCCGGAAGGCTGGCCGGACACCACGAGGCAACATCACACACCGATAGTCACGTTCATAAGTTAGAAATTTCTTAACAAATCGGTATGTGTCGGTTTCGGCACTGCAAGAACTGCATAATTCCATGTTTATGTACAAGCGACTTTGATGACCCCTTTTTTTTTTTTTTTTTTTTTGGGTGGGAAATCATCAAATGACTTCTCCCGCTCTGGGTGGAGCGGGAGGGCGTGTCAGACTTTTACTGACTAAAACCCACCCGTGTTCCTTCAGTTGCCTGTGCCAGGGCCACGGTTTTCTCTGTGGAATAACCCGCGACCCTGAGGCGTCGGCCCTATCGGACCCCGTCATTTTGTGCTGACATCTCTTTGAGGCGCGCGTGGAACACAACGCGCCGTCGACCCGGGCCTGGTCCTTACCGGACGGCGAGCTACCCATGGCTCGCCGTCCGCAAGCCCGCGCCTTCGGTGGCCGGGAATCTGCTTGCGATTCCCGACGCCCAGGGCGTCTCCTGCGGCGACTAGGGGCGTGAGGGCGCAAGGCTCTCTCCCTCACGCGCTCCGCCTCCTCCTTTGCGAGCATTACTGCTTCGCAGAAGGAGGTGACGGCTTTCCATTCCCTCTCGCTCCGTACCATGGCCTGGACCAGGGCCGGACGCGAGAGATCGCCGCCGCCAATCGCCTCCGCGAGGACACTGCGGTGCTTCGCCCAAGCTGGGCATACCTCCACCGTATGCTCCACCGTGTCCTCCGGGCGATCCACACAATGGTGACACCCGGGCGTTTCCTCCCGCCTTATGCGAAACAGGAACCTCCCGAAACAACCGTGTCCGGTGAGGACCTGTGTCAGGCGGAAGGTGAGGACGCCGTGGCGCCTCTCCAACCACTCCTCAAAGAGGGGACTTACCGCCGCTATTGTGGCGTGCCCAGACTTTGATGACCCCTGAGTAACATTCGGACATCGGTACTATTTCAGAACTCGTTAGAATAGGATGTCACACACAGTATCTTCTACAATTATGCAACAATTTTATCAATGCAATAAGATATGGTTTTATTACGTTATCGGTAATCTTTTATCTACCTACTAGTACATTGTATCTGTTCACAAAGTCGTGATTTATCGATTCAATTTGATTTCTATTACTGCACGATAATGTTAGTAAAGTAGTTAGGTACGAGTATGTACCTACGTAACATGTTTTAATTGTTTTCTTTTTGTTATTACTACGTATAAATTATAAGGTAGGATGAACGCTTCAACTGGTCTATATGCCTATAGGTCCATTAAAACAAATTAATATTTTTCAGAATATACACTGCGCCACAAAAGCAACCGAATGATCTTGAAATGTCAACTGAGACATTATATAAAGAATTGAAAAATGTTTTAAAATAAAATCGTCGTCATTCAGGCGGCCGGCACGATAATCAGCTGATGTAGCGCGTAGACACGGTAGCTACTACGGAAACATTCGGAGGTGTGTCAGACTACGTAAGCAGTAAACACCAATATATGAAAAATAATGCGCAAGTCCAATTTGAGGCACGTGTGGGGGATATAATGAACCTCTCTATTGAGTTCACTGTTTTAGAACTGCATCATCTTTTTGTTAACTCCACAATTGACTTCTCGTGGGATCTATCATATCCTGCCATTGTATCATGAGGATATATATACATTATACATATTTAGATTGTCGACACGATTAGAGATATGGGGCTGCGCTGACGTTGATCACGTCGGGGTCACCAGTTTAGAGATATGAGGAACAGGGTGTAAAGTTCACTCATTCTCTTTAGAAAAGGGAGGATCCTCCGACCAGATGGATGTCGTATCTGGTGGGCAACTGCCCGATGATTGTTGTCGGGAAGTTGTATATATGCTATCTGCGCGGTAAACTCTGCTTGCGCGATGCAGGATTGATGCGTTCGTTCGTATGTGGCGGTGTAGATGCCGCCACATCACTCCCCTCCGGAGACCGGAGGTCGATAGTGGGCTAAGTCTTGTATCTTGCGATGCTTTTTGCCAGTGCCAGCTGAGGTTCCAGTGGGTCGGAACCAGGTGTCGCGTAGTTCGCGGTGAGTCGGAACTGTCTGCGAAGATGCCCCCAGTGAGTCGGGGTGGCGCTGCTTGTACTCCAGTGGGTCGGATGTGGTACAGCGCCGGGTTGTGGCTGGCTGCTGCTGTTCGACCAGGAGAGTGATTAAGGGCTCTGCTTGTGGACCAGCTGAATGTGCGGTGTGCTGTGCCAAGTTTGCTGATGAGGCTGAGGGTGATGACCAGGTATGCGCTCGCGCTGCATGCTGATGGTAAGGTTACCCGTTGAAGCCGTGGTTGCTGGCTGGCTGGCTGTGACTCGGCGCTCTAAAGCTTGCGGGAGTGATGATGATGACGTCACGCTGAAGTAGTTGCACGAAGGCTGCGCTGACGTTCATACTCGGGGTCACCAGTTTAGAGATATGAGGAACAGGGTGTAAAGTTCACTCATACTCTTGGAAAAGGGAGGATCCTCCGACCAGATGGATGTCGTATCTGGTGGGCAACTGCCCGATGATTGTTGTCGGGAAGTTGTATATATGCTATCTGCGCGGTAAACTCTGCTTGCGCGATGCAGGATTGATGCGTTCGTTCGTATGTGGCGGTGTGGATCCGCCACACTGGGTTAAAAAAGTAATCTCAGTCTTTGTCATCTTTTTGATAGATAATATATGTATGTTATTTTAAATAGTAAGCCTGATAAGAGAGTTACTTCATACTATTAACACGATTTATATGCCACATTGTACATTTGGTCATTGTAGAATTTTCCATAACTATAAACATTTAAACCAGAAAGAAAAACCAATCGATTGTTTACGGAAATATTCCACGAAATATTTTAGTTTCAAGCAACAAGTTTTTTTAAAAATAAATGAAATACATTAACATACTGCTGACAATAATATGCTACACTAGATTTTTATTTTCCGTATAGCCGTCTCAAATTGTTGGCAAGAAGATTCTTACATAATTGTTCTTAGACACTTGTAACTCCTGTAATTTTATGCAATTAGCCAATAATGTTTCCTTATTTACCCGTTAAGTGAATTGTCTTCATTGGCTAAACGCGAATGAATGCATTCCACTTTAAAAGGTTTAAGTGTTCGTTAAGTTTACAGCTACAGTTGCATGCTTTTTATACTTAGGTTTACGAATAATTCAACACCATGACTTAGGTGACTATTTGCATTTTTGTTTGTTGCTTTTTATTTTGATTTGTTGGTACTGTTTATTGGTAGAGCTATTATTACCAACGAAGCCAGAATGTCTTCGATGGCGTTAAGTCCGCCTTGTCTTCAAACCATTGTAGGTACCTAGGTATGTTCATAAAATACAATTGAGTACCGGAGTAGTAGATAAACGGGAGCGTTTACATGCCTATTAATGACTTGAAGAAAACACTTTGAAAATTCAAAAATGTATTTCACGTCAACCTGATAAAAAGAAATTCCTCCTCGACTTACGGAAAAAAATGCTTCACCACCTCATATTGTTTTCAAGACCAAGCAGACATCTCACCATTGTTTTAATTCCAAATTTCTTCAATAATTATTGTTGGTGTAGAATGCTACTTAATTATAACTGTGAGATACACTATTGTTGTTACAACGAACTCTTTTTTTGCTATTGTTTGCGTTGTTTTTGTACACATTTATCGTTATTTAGCCTGACGTCTAGAGAGCACAGATATTTTCAATGTGTTCCGAATTAGCTGTGCCACTTTTTCTTCACGGACAACTTCCATCGGCTTCACGTCCTCGTTTGACACGGATGATCTCTGAAAGACATCCACGTAAATAAACTGTATGAATATTTACTTACAACCTTTAGTTATTATTGATTTTAGCTTATTCGGTTTGTAAATATGATTTATGATCTATGATGCAGCTGCGGTTGTAATTCTTAACTCTTCAATGTGATATTTGCCGATAACTATATGCTCAGACAGAATAATAACGCAATGCATCACGGAATGCTTTAAAAAAAAAAACGTTTTATTTTCTGCTGCTAAGCCAAAGGAGGATTTTATTGCTTTTGTAACAAAAAATATGTAAAGTGGATAAAGTGATCAAATAAATAAAGAAAAACATTATACGTCATGCTTTTTTTATGGCTCCATGTTAATATTAGAAGCATGTGTCGTTATTTAACATAAGTTCAATAGTTATCTTAGATTGAATTATTAACACACTTTCTTTGTAAAACAAACTGTTGTGTACTAACAAAACTTTTGTACACTGGATGGTTATACATATTACGTAGGTAGGTAAGTAAGTATATTATTATGACGATAATAGAGCAAAATGTATGTCAGATAATTTGGTCCATACAAAATTATCACACATTTCTCCAACCAGCTACGCATTATTTTCTGAATAACATCTCCGGTGCCCTATTTATATTCACACACAATGTCAACAATATTTTAATTTGTTTCTTTATGAAATGCGGTATGAACATTTGATTTTAAAGGAATGAATTCTGCAAAACGAAGAGAGGAGAAATATACAAAGCAAACGACCTTCTGTGAATATTTCTTACGAGTCGTTTATTTTCGTCACATGTCGAAATAAACAAATTACTGTATGTTCGATGGAATGATTATAACGATTGTGTAGGTACAGTGAATTGCATTCTTACTGCGTGTTCTTTGTCTGGAAACTGGAACGGTTTAAAATGGCGTAAACGGTGTTCCGTCGGGGACCTCCAATTAGCAATTTATTGTCTGCATGAGGCCGTAAGTATGCTTCAGTTAATTACACCAATTCTAAGTATGTAATAAATAGATGGTATGTGGGAGTTACCTTACCTGCTCAGTACCGCCTGTACCGAGACGCTGTGGACGACTTTCACATTATCTATTTTTGTAATTTGACCCTTGATCCAAATACAACGGATTACCTATAACATACATATATACCAGAGTAGGTACTTAGAAACACAGGGTCAGATACTGTAGGTATTGTTTAACATTAGCAAATTTAATCGTCGAAAGTTTACTTGAATGGAAACATTTTAATATTAAACCCGTCACAAACCTTTATTGAGGTTCATGCTATCGGTCGCACCACTGTGTTATCGAGGCCTGCATCTGTGTCAATAGTCAGTACGTGTGACGTGATGTTCAGATCACACTTGCTGTTGGTCCACGAAACCCAAGTAGTAAGTGTTACCTACTGCACAATGTCATACAAATGTTGTTGTTTCTTCTTGTTATTGCTATCGGCCCCCAGTCGTATGTCGTGACAAGTAATTTTCCATATAGTCAACACCTAATCGAGAAGCGCTATTGTCTTAATTCTATAGTCATACATTAGAAATATATTTTGGTTCCCAGATTGGTTATCTAATTTTTATGACACCGTAGAGACTTTTGGCGGCCATGTGCTTTTTGGCCTTGATTGAATATGTAGGAGGTAATATACGACCGATTTTAATTTACATCACTCAGTTGAACAATCCAATTCGATATCGATTTTGGACCGTTTGAGAACCCAATTAAAGAGTACCTACACTATTTTGTTCTATTTATTTAAATAAAATTATTTTATTGGAGTCTTAGGAGTTCCACAATTATTACCTTGCTCTTGGACTCTTGATGGGTAAAGACCTTCGTTTGGTTAGTGGCTTTGCATAAGTAGGCAGAGATTGCGTAGTGATGGTAGTAGAATTATTTCTCTTTAGTCTAGAATTCAGCTAGTTACGTATATACTGCTTCCACTTGACATAAGTAGTCTGCGGTTGCGCACACTCCATTTATGAATCCATAGTAATGATCGTAGCTTCAAAAACTTTTATCGTAGCATTAAAATCTGTCCAGCATTATCAAAAATCACCTCAAGGAAAGGAATTAAGACGTGTACAGAATGTTGCTTATCGCTCAGGATAATAAAAAATATTATCTAAATTTCTTCAATTATGTGATAGTTATTCTTATCTAACGGTAAAACATTGCCTAATCTCTATAAAAAAAAAAAAAAACTTAAAAATAGACTAGAAGTGCAGCTCTACCGGTGAATTGTGATCCATGTGTTCATCTAAATTAGTACTCTCATAGAAAATTTAATGACTTCTAATGTTTTAATCGTGTAAGGTTGATGGGTTCGTCACTTCAACACGATCGTTGTGTGAAAAATTATAAACGAGAGCATGTGATAAGATGTGAGGGGCGTGATTCGGACAGTTCGAGTACAGTGAGGAGGGGTTACGGGTTATCGTGCCCGACGCCCGCGCCGATAGTGGACCGCAACGCATTGTAGACAACGACCCTTTTAATGATCGCATTATTCACTAATGTTTTATGTACCATCGTGTTCAACGCGCCATTTCCCGAACAACGTTACGTTTGACGTCAACTCATATTCATAGTTCGAGATGCTTAGCAGCGCAGCCGATGCTAATTTCTATGTCGGTATTACGCAACTCCTTTGTCTCAAGAGTGCTGTCATTTAATCTTGTCTTCTCCTAAGATTCGGAAACATTACGAGCCCGAGTTCGCCGCGGTTGTAAATATTTATTTTCGGTTTAGGAAGTTATTATTAGTTGGCTATTCGGTTATTTTAACCACCGACAATTAACATTCGTCCATAGATCCCTAGAGCTACAAAGTAGACACACATGCGGTTAGTTTTCACACTTCATAATTATGCGAAAAATCCAAAGAAATGGGCTTACAAAAATTCGAACCAAACATGAAATCGAGGTGAGATAACGTGTTACTACAATTATCGCACACTCACAATAAGCACTTGCTATATCAGAAAACCAACGATCTTGATTACCTCGGAAACAGTTTGATTATTGTTCTTTCTCAAAATTCGATTAAACATTATACGTAACAGGTGTGATTGCGAGCTCCAACATATTTTTGCTAACAGGTAGAAACTGGTATTGCCGTTGATATTAATTGCGTTACTTATATCTTATATCCTTCAATAACTGTATGATGCAAGGCTATATTTAGTCCTCGACTCGGTACGGCCGCTGCAATTCGCAGTACGCTGCTAAAATCTTGTATAAACGTGAACAGTGAACATACTTAATATAACTGTGATTTTAGACTTAGAATATTCGGTTACGTCAGTAAATATTTACATAAATACAATATCTACATACGTAAAATAATGTGGCCTTTGAACGTAGTATAAAGGAAATTAAATATGTTCATGGCAAAATAACATCGTCCACATCACAACTTAGTTCCTTTATAAGTTCAATATGTATGTATATAAGATAAAGTAGGTACTTACCTATATTATCAAATAATTAACAAATGTTATTTTGACTGATGACTGTGTGTTAAATTATTTAAACAATTAATTTATGGTTATTTATTCTAAAATATATATGTATACGAAACAGAGATATTTAAAGGTCTTTGTTTTTAAATAATTGACGGCAAAATTAAATTGTTATTGTATTGAAAAAATATAATATCAGCATCTTACAATATTGCATGCGTGCATTCGGTGTATATAGCACCAGAGCCTTTTCATGGAAGTTATTACTTATTTATTTTGTAAAAAGGATAGAAAACTATTTCAGAATCTCATTCAATTTGGCATGTCTCTCTTTTTCATTTCACTGAAGCATAGTGGGCAAAATGTAACTAGTGAGAATGTGCACAACATTCTCAAAACTCCATTGAAAAGTGTTATGTTTTCTACATCCTTCAAGTATCAGATTATAACATAAGTTTGGAATCTTTTACGCGTAACGAGTAGGTAATTATTAAAATCAAACTTGACACATCATCGATTCATCGCACACATTTGAAAGCACTTTCCCATGATTGTTGATATCGTATCGTATCTATAAAGACAATATTTTCTTAACCTACATAAAGTACCTACTATCCGAAAGTAAGGCACCTTTGCAATAAATTATTTATAGCTCTACGAAAAGTAAACTGAAAATCAATAGTCCAATGTTTGATGATCTATTTTGGTGTTTGCAGGTGACTTCGGGCGGTACCAATGTTTCCAGTTCATCCTGCACATCCTGGCGGCCATGACGGCCGGCATGCACATGCTGTCTCTTGTCACAGTCGCTGCGGTACCAGAACATAGGTCAGTTTCTCAACGACGTCCACCACATGACCGGCGTATTATGGGTACGAAGCGGGGCCGATAGCAACGACAGATATTTGGTGAAAAACCCTCACTTATTTTTGTTGACATCAATGCGTTGACTGATGCAAAAATGTGAAACAAAAACCAATTGTTGCATTTTTGTATAAGTCAACACCGTAGTCAACGCAATCATCACTCTGCAAGTATGTTATGTCCCACAATTTTCAAGAAACATTTCGTTCAAACAGTCAAATATCTTTCTACGCTTAGATAACAGGTGAAACAGGAACATACTGAGGTGTTACTTGCATGTGCATGGATAGATAGCAGGATTCGTAATGAAATGTACATTCTTTTGGGTATTTCAAAAATCCTTATTAAATTTATTTTAAATACGGTGGCTGTAACTGCATTAATCGTATAAAGTCCTATTATATTATTTCCAAGATTTTCTCCAAATGATATTGGTGCGTATGGTATGGGTCTTATAACATTATTTGCTTTTGGTTATACAGCGTGTACAGTTTTGCTTGATCAGGAGGATGGTCTGGACGGCTTTGGTGTTCGTTATTATATCTACAAGAACAGAGTGATATTATTGGTGCTGTTAAACTTGTTAGTATATTGAACGTAAGTACACACTTTTGTAACGTATATTTCTTTGTTTCTTGGGCTATGGTTTGCTACGTATGTCTTGTTTAGCTTATATTCTCTATCAACACCATTATATTTTCTTTCATCATTAACAAATAACATTATGGTCTAGGTTTATTAGATACTGTTTCCATATGATTGATAGACAGCAGCATGTGAGTGTTGTTGTTTATCTAACAGAACTGATAATAATTCATATTGTAAGCACACATGTCATGTTATTGTTGCATACAATATCAATTAATTTCACGTCCTGTGTCCTTCTGAAGTGATTGATTGTGCCAATCACGAAGAAGTGTATCTTTAGCTCCTTGTGGTCTTAAGAGAGAGGTTTCAGCATGTTTTACTAACTGGTATCAAATACCAATTAGTTTGGGTAAGGTAATAATATATAAATTTGCACAAGAAAATATGTTTTCCTACGATACAGAAATATGTGAATTAAATTATTATCTTGAATAGTTTACCAATCGTAGCTACCTTTATCGCATCAATAACACATTTAGAAATTGCGAAAATCATACCAAGAAATTAAAAAATATGGTAAGCTGTGTATACATACTTATAATGTACACCTAGTAATGTTTAGATACCAAGTACGTGTTATGGACTTTTGATATCCTTAATTTCATGTTCGTAGTTCGTTTTATCGAGCGTAAACTGAAGTATGCTTGATTTAATCCAAAATGTAGAAATGTAGAAAACTGCTTCTTTGCTGTTCTTAGTTGTAACACACGCCTTTTATTAGTATAGATAAATAGTGCACTATCACATGTCCTTAAACAGGTATAACAAACAACATTTAGGAATATGGAATGATATTATAAAACTGCAACTAACCTAATGCACCACGCACGCCCGGCACGAAACGAATACTAAAATAATATGAGAACAATAAAAGTACCTTTTTGAATTTCAGATGTTACCTGCAAGGAATAGACAGTGCAAACCATACGGAGGCGTTTAATTCGTCGTTGGTTCAGGCAGCCATCCCACTGAACGAGCATGGCAAACTAGACTCTTGCCAGATGTACGGAACCAATAAAACTCTGATAGAGTGCCAGTCTTGGGTCTACGATACTCAATATTACACGTCATCTCGGGCTATCGAATGGGATTTCGTGTGCAGTCGGCGCTGGATGGGAGCCTCAGCACAAACCGCGTACATGTTTGGCGTCGTGGCCGGTTCGCTTATATTTGGACGAATGTCTGACAAGTTTGGAAGAAAAAAAGCCTTCCTTTGGTCTGGAATCTTACAACTCATTTTAGGCACATCTGTTGCTTTCGCCAACGACTACTATTTATTCATAGTGCTTCGATTCCTTTACGGTATCTTCGGATCGGGTTCATATATAGCTGGGTTTGTATTGACAATGGAAATAGTCGGACCGAGTAAGCGTACTATATGCGGTGTTACGTTTCAAATCATGTTTGCCATCGGCATAATGTTGTTAGCCGCTTGGGGATATTTAATAGATAACAGATTCTATTTGCAAATAGTATATGGGTTACACGCAGCAATATTGCTTCCTCACTGGCTACTTATGGACGAATCCCCAAGGTGGCTCTGGGCGCAAGGGCGCGCTCGTGAGTCTGTCGCTATCATAGAGAAGGCTATGAAGTTCAACGGATCAACTGACCCAATAGACACTCCGTCATTAGTATCCCACTGCAAAGCAACGTGTGCTAAATATACAGATGAACATTCCGCGGGAACTAATGACTTGTTCAAAACTCCAAAAATGATGCAAAAGACTTTGATTATTTGCGGTTGTTGGTTCGTCAACTCAGTAGTGTACTATGGTCTGTCACTCAATACTGGTAAACTTAACGGGAACCCATACTTCCTCATGTTCTTAATGGGAGTCGTGGAGTTGCCCAGCTATATTCTCATTGTATACTTCTTGGACCGCGTCGGGCACAGAGCACTCATCAGCACCATGATGTTGTTAGGAGGGATTGCCTGTCTAGTCATTGTCGCTCTACCTCATGGCTCTACGTCGACCACAGGCGTCGTGATGTTAGGAAAACTGTTTATATCAGGCTCCTATTCTATTATCTACAAGTATTCGGCGGAACTGTTCCCGACCGTAGTGCGCAGCTCTGGAGTGGGACTTGGCAGTATGTGTGCTAGTGTGTCGGGTGCACTGACGCCACTTATCAATCTGCTGGACACACTAAATCCAAAAATACCTACCATACTTTTCGGATTTTTGGCTTTGCTATCAGGATTCTCAACTTACTTCCTGCCTGAAACAATTGGTAGAAACCTACCTCAATCATTGGAAGACGGAGAGAAGTTTGGTGTCGGTGACACTTGCTTCACAAATTGCAGCGGTCGACGAATGAGCACTGACACGGTGGACTTACCAGAAACAATGGTGCCGCTGGAAGTTATGGAAAAGAAACCGTAAGACATTATTATGAGGTCTGTAGAAAAAGCCATCTCTCAAAACTTCAACTATGCCACATAAGAATTGAGCATAATCTCATGACGAAGCCATAATCTAATGACACCTATACGTTTATAGCTTGCATTTTACGAACTTTGCTCAATATTTTATCACTTTGTATGGTGTTACTGGTTCTATTCCAACACAGCGTTATTTTTCATATTAGGTTTTTCTTGTTTTATTATAGCTGTTACTGTTTTTCAAAGAATATAGATTTTAAGTGTTTATGTACGTAATTACATTACTGTTATTTTTTATAGTGTCTAGTCACGAATTAATCACAAGCAAGTGTGTGCATGTGAACCGTTTTGCTTAAGACTGGATGATGAATCAACTAACAGGTAAATAGCATAGTTTTTAATATGCTATTAAAAGAAGTACAGTTGAATGTACACGTAACACATGAAATGAAGTACAATACTAATGCAAGTGTATACTTTTTGTGTCTATTTTGGTATATCTATTGCTCAATGCTCAAACACATATCGTAAGAAGTTGAAGAAACAGACGAAACCATTTCGTTTTATTATGTTGACTTCGATTGGTTGATCACATACTTAAGTAGTTATTGTACCTAAGTACAAGTGAGTTCGTCCAAGTCTGTCTTGCGCTTTTATAACCCAAAAATAGTTGTTATCGTAAAGTTTTCCGAAGATGGAAAGCCCTTAGGCATTCGAATGTAGGCATAGCGATACGAAATGGAAAGATATTGGTGGCTGTCAGCAAAAAGTGGAGCTAATGATGTAGGTACACAATTATTTTAGGTTAAAGATACATAAAGGCACAAATAAATATGAGCCTTTTAAGTTTGCAGACTGATAAGTTTGAACTTTATCAGCCGGTTTCTGTGAAACGAAAATCTTATACGAGTTTAATTTTGACACGTCGCCGCCGTTGATTTTCTTTCCAGAAACCAGCGGGGTAATTGCGTAACACACATATAGCCTACTATAAGTGTGTTACGTAATAGCTTTCATTTTGACAGTTCAACAACATTCATTGCGTTATTTACGTCGTTGAGCAGACTAATTATTCGAACAAATAATGCAATGGATTAGCAATCACCTTCAAAATGGTTCAAACTGTGATTGATAGTGTGCAGGTTTAAGAACCTACATCAATAGGACCTTTTTGCTACTCTACCAGAAACGCACAGTTTGGAAACTTTCAAATTATCTCAAAACAAGTTCGGTGAATATAAAAGGCAAAGCCCATTAGTTAAGGTTTCAGTTTTTTTTTTACTGTATCAAACTATCATTTACATACAAGGTATTTCATAGATCGTCAATTGGTCTTAATATTTTATATAAATATATTATTTTAATATGGTCGACTGATGTTTGTGATATAGCTAATTAAAATACATGTTTATGTCACAGCGTAATAATAATAGATGGAAAAACATGATTTTTAATATTTTAAATCAGTTTTTATTCACCAATACGTATATATTTCTTCATTAGAGTCTAGCCTTTAGAAGGATAACTAGCTTTTGGATTTCGCTTAATGTTTGACCAGTCTTAACCTATTTAGCAGGTTCTATGTATTAAAATAAATCTGATATTCTCACATAACCAAGAAGGTGGCATACTATGCTCCATACAACACTGCCATTAGGTGCTCGAGACATCATTAGATGCTCGAAACATTTTGTTAATAACTGTACCTAGTAAGGTACCTAAGCTACAAGATTCAGTGTAGCTAATTTATTATTAGGAAAATAATAACTAAAGAGTATTTAATAGCATTTAGACTTTAACACGCATATAGTCATTTATATGTAAGGCTAAATAAAACAAATAAGGGTAATGTATGTAGGTATTGGATGTTGCGTCCGATATTTAAATATATGTAACTTCGCTTTTCTTTTCAGTACTCAGTGATCCTTAGATACAACTAATGATTTACAATATAAAGTGGTCATGTTTTTACAAGCCAATAGCTACATGGCCATCAGTAATACTATCTGTCTGCCCAACAACTCACATGTTTTACACTTTATGCAAATTGACGACATTAAACACGTCGGTGACACTGGTCGCATACCTATGAGGTTAAGGTACTATAAATAGCTGGATTCAAATAGCTTTAGTCAGTTCCTTATTTTATTACTTAAGTTCAGAATATACCTGTGAAATAGACTGATTTAAACGAAAGTTATGCATTTTTTTTACTGATTATAACTTTGATTCAGAGAGAGCACGTGCGAATGTGTTCTTATCTTAGTTTTAAGATATGACTTTTATTATACGAGTAAATATCAAGTTAAACAGTTATTCAACATTTTATTTATTTATTTCAATAGTAAGGGCGAATGCCAGTAGGTATTATTAAAATGTACATACCGAATTATTTTGTTCATTTTGATTGCAACGGTTTAATTTTTTTCTAAACGTATTTAAAAAACAAAAGCTATTTTTGAAGATTCTTTTTAAATGAATATATGCGTAGCTAGGACGGTGCCTTTTTATTATTAACAGATTGCCTCTACGAAGACTGAAAAGAGAGTAAAAACCAGATATTTAATTAAGTCATTTTATAAGGAAATACTTAAGTTACACGCAGTACCCTCCCTGCCTTTCTACGTGTAGAAATCTGCAGCATGAGTTTGTAAAAAAAATTCCTTAACTTATATATATATATACGCTGGGTCTGACTTCGCCAGAGGGCCTGCTATAGACTCCAATACAATATATACATCAAATACTTATTAGGTAGGTTACTATTACATGGCACTTAAACATAACTGGCGAAATGTGAGTGTACTATTGGTACACCTCTGCCTAACTCTTCTTGGATTACAGGCGTGATGTTATGTTATGTTGTGTTGTTACTTATTAGGTATTTTTTATTTTACGTAGGTATGTCGAATAAATAATGACTGAATGGTCAATATCATATGTAAGCTTACTCAATGTCAATATGAAGATGCAAAATTATCAAGTAAGTGTTCGGAAAAGCTGTTAATTGTAAATAGTTTTTTGTGTTTTTATATTTTAACTATACAAGTGTTAAAGTTCAGGTACCTTCATACGTACTAAGTAAGATTTGTATAAACCAGGCTTATGTCGGAGAATAAGTTTTATGTTAATAATCATAAGGTCGTCCCATAGTAATTATAACCTTTTTTTGAAGAAAAAAAACGGATTTTATTGCCAAAATACATACTTAAATTAAATAAAGATATAGGTACATTTGATTCATTGGACCTGCCAAATTCGTGGCCTGCTTTTATATTTTTATAGCTGCATTATAAGTAATTTTTTAAATATTTACTAACGATCAAGACTTATGTCCAAGTAGATTTAAGTATCAACTACATGGTGTACACGAATTTAATAAATATTTTTTTAATTATTGTTGTTTTTTTGGCCTGTAAAAATGTTTTTAGGTTAGGCACAGCCCCAAAAAGATGTATAAACGGACAGGGAACCATTTTATTGTCATAACCAATGTTCCATAACATTGTAATCCACCGTACGTACAGATAGGTACAAAACACACAGTTTTGCAAAAACAAAGTAAAATCTTTGTCCCAAAACATATTCTATAAACCCTATGACCAAAACAAGAACATTAAAATACATAAATCTCACAAAAAAAAAACATAAACCATAAATCATTCATCAAAATTCGTTAGGAACCTTCATGATTTGTCTATTTGTATTTCAGGTTCAGGTAAAAAAACTGAATGAAATAAAGAGGACAGAATTAATATGATTAATCTAGTAATAAAGAGAATTATATCGAATGAAACGTATTTACGTGTCCATCTATGTCTTATGACGTTGTCAGTCTTGTTTATCTGGTTTTGGAGCTATCACAGTTTTTTTTAAAATTATTAGTCGCATTAAATGGTTTGGGACAAAAGGTTTACTTTGTTTTGGTAAAATAAATTGTATAGTATGTTTAGTACATATTCGGTGGATACAACTTATTATGGAACAAAGGTTGTTGACAATGAAATGGTTCCTTGTCCGTGTGTAGGTACATCTTTTTGGGGCTGACTGCGAAGATTTATCCCTGATAATTGTATTATGTATTATAATTTTTTCACGTTGTCTACTATAGCAACACATTGCGTAAAAATACAGTGAAATAAATAAAAAACAGCCCTAAAATTTAATTTACTTGCTACGTTGTTGCTACGCGTAGCCGCTAGGGGTTTTAATTCCACAGGACGTTCGTGCTACGAGGCTACGAGTGCTACGAGAGAGCTTGCTACGATCTAGAATAGGATATTCTTATAAAAAACAACAATGCAGTAATAGAATTACAAGGATTCAGATTTAGTCATTACATTAAATAAGTACTTTAGATTGCTATTTTGTTAGGTAGCTACATTTTTTTCTTCAAAATTTACTTTTTTCAATGTGTAACCAAACTAAATTGGATAGAGATATAGATATTTTCTAGGAACTAAGTAGACCACTCCAGGATTATTTAGCTTAGCTTAGCTTTAAATAGCCACCACCATTAAAGGGTGAGATTAAAACAATTAACTTTTCATATTCTGCATACCGCGCTAGTTATTACTAATCTATATCAATCAATTAAGTTAAGACAAATCTAAGTAGTAAGAGCCTAATTAGAAAGGTACTTACCATTAGTTCCTTTTACACATAAGGCACTCGAGGCAATGGTGAGACTGTTAGTACTTAGTTACAGGATAGGGTAAGAAACTTTTATAAAGGAGGATACCACTCTCAAGGAAGCAACTGAATTCTTTTGACAGTGGAGCAATATTATATCATGAGGCACCTATGGGGTAGAGCGATTGTACATGGGTCAGGGTATGTTTGTTTTGAAGACACAAACAACCCCTGTGTCGCTGATGGTATGAATAAAGAATGCGTCACATTTAACCATTTTTATAACATTGTTTATTTTGTAACGCCAATCTATTAAGTTCAATAAAATACTTACAAAATATATTTTTCATTTGCAGGTGCTGGGTCGACGGCGTTGACACTAATGAGACAATAGCGGCGTGGAATTCTTCGGAAATATTAGCAGCTATACCTAAGACCATCTCTGGAGGTCTACATAACTGCCTCATTTATGAAAATAACGAAACAACATCTTGTTCTAAATTCGTATTTGACACGACATACAGGTCTTCCTCACGGGCTATGGAATGGAACCTAATATGCGATAAAAGATGGATGGGAGCACTAGCTCAGTCCGTTTACATGTTAGGGGTTTTCACCGGAGCTGTGGTCTTGGGAGGAATGGCTGATAAGTACGGAAGAAAAACCATATTTTGTTGGTCCGGAGTACTACAGCTAGTGTTTGGTGTGCTTGTTGCTTTTATACCTGAATATTGGTCGTTCTTGGCAGTTCGTTTCATATATGGAATATTTGGATCTGCCGGTTCGTATATTACCGGCTTTGTTTTAACTATGGAGTTAGTCGGAGCTAGTAAGCGAACCGCGTGTGGCGTCGCTTTTCAAGCTGCTTTTGCTGGCGGTATTATATTAGTCGCAGGATGGGGAGCTTTTGTAGACAATAGACAAATTCTCCAAGTGATATACGGACTTCATAGCCTTCTCCTTATTCCACATATTTGGATCATGGACGAATCTCCTCGTTGGTTGTGGGCTCAAGGCCGGTCAAAAGAATCAGTGGATATAGTTGAAAAAGCTTTGAAATGCAACAGATCTGATAGTAGGTTGGATAGAGCTGAATTGGTGTCTAAGGGAAGGGCTGAAGCGTCGAAAGGAACTGATGCTCCATCGGCCAGTACAGGAGACCTGTTTAGAACACCTAATTTAAGAAATAAAACAATGAATGTCTGCTTTTGTTGGTTTGCCAACTCCATAGCATACTATGGGCTTACTTTGAGCACTGGCAAGCTAGAAGGCAACCCGTATCTGATTACAGCAATTTTAGGGTTTGTGGAATTTCCGAGCTATGCGGCGGTGGTTTATTTCCTCGATATTTGGGGTAGACGGCCGCTTATCAGCTCTATGATGCTTGTGGGTGGTGCAGCATGTGTTATTGCTACCTTCCTGCCTGCTGGAAGTACGATATCTACTGGAATTGTCATTGCAGGCAAATTATTTATTGCAGGCTCTTTTGCTATAATATACAACTACTCAGCGGAGTTATTTCCCACAGTTGTCCGTAACTCTGCACTCGGTTTAGGTTCTATGTGTGCCAGGCTTTCTGGTGCTCTGACACCGTTAATTACATTACTGGATTCTTTTAACCCCAAAATCCCAGCTATTACTTTTGGAGCAGTTGCTGTGATTTCCGGATTCTTATGTTTGTTCCTACCAGAGACGAATAATCAGCCCATGCCACAATCCCTCGCCGACGGAGAACGGTTCGGTAAAGGCGACACGTGTTTTGGCAGTTGCTTAGGAAACAAAAGAAACCGAACTTATTCTGAAGACAACAAAGCTGTTGAATCAATGGTTCCTTTAGAAGATGCGAGTAGGAAAGTTTGATTAGTGTTTACGATTTCATGCCGAAATCGATGTAAAGGCAAGCAGTCGCTTCAAAAGTAGGCTGTTTATTTTTATGTAAATAGATATCTAATCGAACAAAGTAGTTAATGGAGTTAGTTCCACTTCTTTTAATAACAGAAATATATAACGATAGGATGGTTTGCTTACTTTGAGTATCTATTTTACCTACATACAGGTGTTATCAATCCTGTGAAAGTGAAACATAGTAGGTAGGTATATATACCTAAATGTATTAGTTTTACCAAAAGAAATACATTTAGCATGAATAAGTTAATAAGTATCTAAATACCAATTTTATGTTTAGATTGTTTTGTTTTATTATTTTTGTTTTAACTTATTTGTTTTTTGTTTGTCTGGTAGGTACCTATTAAACATAGATTGATAGTCTATTGGTCGTCTCTGTGATCTGGTGTGATATTGACCTCCGGAAAAACTTGTATTACTTATTGATTTTGTAAAAATGTACATAAAAATAAATTATAGGTACATAACTGGGCTGGTTTTATTGGTACTATGAAAATACTGATATAAAACTCATTATAATTTAATATTTACACAAAACAGTAATGAAAATCACAGTGAGATTAAAAACATCAATAGATGATACATCGATGTATGAACAACGAACATATAGATAGTAGATATTAAGCATAGGTAAATATTAATGATCCACAACTGGGTAAAACCTTTTAATTTTTTCTGTACAAGGAGAGGTGTCAACCACACAGAACATTATAAGAGTAGTTACAATACAATCTCGATAGTGGCTCTTCGTGATACGGAACTAGCTAGAGCCCAGTACCCTAATTGCGTAATACACAATCAATCGGAATCTGAATCGTTTTGAAACAGATTGCTTTTCCATTGCTTCATAAGTTCGATAAAAAATCTTCTCAACAATGTAAAAAACGCAATGAATGTTGTAGAACTGTCAAAATAAAACGGATTAGTCGTACTCGTTCACGAAAATGTGTTACGCAATTAGGCTGCAGATCTCATAGGTAATAAAAACAGAAGGCCAATTCTCGTACATACAAAACGTTCAATTTTAAGTCGCAATCTCATCTCTGCGATAATCAATGTCAAAAACTTGTTAAAAATGTATGAAACATGATTGTATTTTTGACAGACAGATTAGAATGCGAACATTCTTAGTTTAAATACTGGAATAGCCCCTCAGATGTCAGTTTATTTTAATGGTTTTTTAATTTAAAGGTTTTATGAGATCTGGTTCACAACATTGTTAATATTGTCTCTATATACCTAACACACAAAACATCTACCATATGCACAAATTGCAATTTGCAGACGGCGTTCCTTTAGTTACCAAGTCATACAGAACAGGATATTTAATTAAATACTAACCCATTTCTTTTTATTGATGCTTCTTAGTATAACTGCTACTACAGTATACTCGATTTCGGAGGTGAAAATAGACAGATTTGAGAATGGAATACGGGAGTGGAGATCGCGAGACGGACTCGACTCTTTCATCAAAGATTGCCCACTAACAGCATTGGATCGAGATAAGTGAAAAGGGGAGGGAAAACTTTGAACTGCAGTAGTACCTACCTACACAAAAGCTTAATAATCAAAACAAATGTCGGTAACTAGGTACTTCCATACGAAATTGACGTGACTATGCGAATATTAGATACGTATAGTCGGTAGTTACTTAGGGTTTCAAAACATCCTTTCCTATAGATTAAGCAGCATTTATAAGAAACTATAAGAGAAATAAATAGAAGAAAATAGTTTGAAGATTGGTCATTCTGAAATCGTTCACAACGGAAGTAATACAAGATTAAAAGTAGGTAGTCAGCTACCTAACAGTCGATCCGATATTACTTCGTAATTTCAGTAAATATAAACATAGGTGCATAGTTAAAGGTAATATAAACAACAGAGCCATTATTCATGGTTCTGAAATACAGTCATATATCGTACCTTAAAGACGAAAATGCAATGATGAAATTGCAAAAACATTTTAAGCAACAGTGCGTGGAAATCTAAGAAGAAATGTTAGAAAACCTATATGTGTGACTGTTAAACTTTCTATTAGTAATTCATAGGGAGGCGAATTTCCTTTCCAATACTGTGAAGAACTCTAACAACACTCGACTAGAAGCTCTAGATTCATAACGATAAATTTTATGAAAATATATTTTTAGTAGTGTGTGAAAACACTAGACAGCATGTTACCGATTAGTTGAACAGTAGTATCTTCATCCTCGGAGTCAAAAATTATACAATAAATTATTATTAGGGTCGTCTTTATTGGAGCCCCTGTGGACTTTTGGATATTGGGGCCCTTATGGCGAATGCACAACGCCAAGCGAGCTCGAAAATATATGCACACCGACAAGGAGTAGTTAAAGTTTTCTTTTGACAGATTTTAGCTACGACGCGGGCAGGAACTTGGGAGCCCCATGGATTGCAGGGGCCTACGCACTTACCCAGAGTGGCCAATGGAAAAGATGGCCCTGAATATTCTAGGGGCAAAAGCGAGACGGGCATTATTTCTTAACAGAAAGAAAAAAAAAATTTTGGAAAGATGATGCCGACTTAAAAGTAGGTATTTTCAAGGTCAGCCAGAGCATGAAATAGAGTAATTTCAACGAAAAATATGTTCATAACGCATTGGCTAAGTTTTTATTCATATAAATATCGAAAATCTTCATATATTTCCTTCAACATGGTCCATTTTCAAACAGATTCACTAAAATATTTATCTGAGCCAAACATGGCGAATCACAACAGTGATGATACCTAAACGTTTTAAGTATTTGTAGTCTGTAATAAATATGATAAACCTACATGTTGTGGCTTCTAGGTACTAGGTACTAATTGCCTCACCTACTCTTAGGTAAGTACGTATAACTAGAAAATGCGTAAGTTGGTTCATTTAAATTCAACTCTAATATCATGTGGCCCTTGCAAATAGTGCCTGTGCAGTGCCAATTTGAAAACTATCTTTCAAATAAATTGTTCTAAAAATAAAAAAGGTTTCTTAACAATGGAACCTTTAGCGATACTGCCTCCCCCAAGCCTGCCAAGTTACTACTCGTAAAATGTTTATAAAAACTACAACAATATTAAGTCTAACAATAAGTACTTACATTTTTTTAAATTTATTAATTCTCATTTTCGAAGTATTTAACATTTGAATAGTTCAATATTACTTATTGTATTTGAGCTGTCATATGAATACATAGCGTTGTAGGGTTAACTTTGACATATAGGTGCTGGGCCAAAAAGAGGAGGTACAAATACTTGATCTAAAAAGTCTGGGAGTCTAACAGCAGACAATGACTTGAAACTGTTGGCTTAGCCTGGAAGTGGCCTAGATTTTTGTCAAATTTAATCTTGAGAAACATGAATTAGTTAGAGTGGCCTTTGAGGTTTTATTTGGTTGTATCTAATTTCATTGAACCATTCAAATATTTTCTTAGGCTTATATATGTACCCGCTCTTGAACAACCAATTTAACAATTATTTAGACATATTATCACAAAATTCTAAGACTACTCATTTTTTACATATTTAATCTTTAGTCAAATTTAAGTAAGTACAAGTTTTTATTACAAAATCAATGAATGGTAACTAACAAATATTTAGTTAAATAAAATACTTAAATGAAATACATAGCTATATAAACTTGAGATTGTTTCAACTAAAAAGTAAACTGAAGAATTAAGGATGAATTTCACTAAACTTTTATACCTAGAATAAGGCTTATCCTGAAAATTCGTTTTGAGTTTTTGACAGTTTTTCCATACTAGAACTGTCAGACATCAATTTTATTATTCCATGGTTATAAGATTCCTGACTTTGGTAAAATCAGGCCTAAATGGGATAAGTTTTACAATTATTGTATTTAAATTACATAAGGATGATGCAAATCATTCATTGAGGTGGTATCAACACCTTAAATACAACCAAAGAGGACTGTACAATATTTTGAATTAAAAAAAGAAAATCTTGTCTACCTTACAAAGGTTTCCAATAAATTGTTTATAAAAAATTACAAAGATAGAAATCAAGAGAGCATTGTATTAGTAATTTTATTTAGGACTGCTTGCATGACATAAACATAAACTAAGATGATATTGATAACATGGGTAAATGTATTCTTCCCTCATATTGATGTTTGTTGACAAATAGGTGTAATAGTTGTTCATGCAAGGTAGCCCTAGATACTGGCAATGAAACTGGCAGTTAAAAGATTTTACAGATAATTCAAATTTTAGAATTTTACTCAAAAGATTGAGAGAGATTTATGATTATATACTGTTGAGATTACTGATATTCATTAGTTTTAAAAGTATTACAATCCAATTTCATTGAACAACCACCTTAGCTTTAGGGGGTTAATATTATTAGAAGGCTTGCTTTTCTGATATGTGCCAACTATTGTCCATCCTTTATATTTCCCCTATTGAATCATGTAGGTCATACGGGCTGGTGTTCTCAGCTCCATGTCAAAGCGCGTACTTGGATATAGCATTGTGTATTGAATCATATTACAAAATAATGAAGTGGTTATGATGAACACTATTATTGAATTAAATGGTGTATGATAATTTAATGAATAACATAACAAAAGTGAAAAAGTAAGCAAATTTTAATTATTACACTATTGATAAAAACATAGCACCAATTCAATTATGTGTAATTTCTGTAAAATAAATATCTGTGTCAATAAGCAAAACTACCATTAGTCTAGCATGGTTAATAAAGTTCTAAAGCTCAGAGTTTCTTTTCTAGAGCTTCAATTTTGTTGCCAACTTACAGACTGCTGAAATGTCTTTGGTTGAATATGTCATAAAAATTGACATGCAATTGAATAAAAAGCATTCATATTCACTATTCATCTAATTAATAGTCACTAGATTTCATTCAAAAGGCATTTGTATCAATATTCTGGACAACGAGTATGAGGTATTTTAGCTACAATTGGGCTTTGTTCAGCAGTCATAGCAGTATGCACGATGATGGCAGGCTGAGTAGGAGTAGGTGCATGAAGTTCATGGCTCTCACCAGGAGCTAGACTGGCCAAAGCTGCCAAAAGGTCATGATTTACTAGAGGTTCATTTTCTTCACGAGGTACCCAACCAACAGGAGGACTAGAAGGTGGAGAGATCAGAAATTGCTTTACAGGAGCCGGGGGTTTCAGATTATTTAGAGAAACAGGCGTCACAGGTTGCGCAAAATAACAGTTGATCGGCGAATCATGAAATCGGTATTGATGCAGTTGCACACGAGCATTAGCAGCAGCCAGTGGACTGTCATAATTGACACGCAAACGTTTAAAACTGCGTAGCCATTGAAATGTAATATTATCCGAAAATGTGCGGAATAAATCTTCCATTCCTTTCTTTAACTTTTCATCAGCAAATACTTCACTGTGTATGTTTGTGACGATTATAGATTTAGGCAAGTCATCAAAATCACCAACTTCGCCTTGCACATCACTTTCGTGTTCTAAATTGGCGATATTGGGGTGTACGTTGGGCATCCCATCTTCTTGGTTGATGTATACGTCGTCTTCTCGAAATGAGTCTTCATCCTCCTTATGAGCCATTATAAACCAAGCTAACTACGAAACCAAACACGCACTTATAGTGTTTAAGACTTCTAATTTTAATAGCTCACTTTATGAAAGCATAATAACAACTTTAAACGTACGGAGTGTGTTATTCTAATTTATTTCTATTTTTCTAATCGATTTTAAGCTGTCAATGCTGCTGTCAAACAGCTGCTGTCATTGTCATTGTCAACCTCATTTTCCTTCCAAATCAAAGAAATTGGTGGAAGTGCCAGGTTGCCCGCGAAATTCAAACTTTCATGTTTTTTGCAATTTGTAGGTCAGAGGTTGTATGTTGAAGAAAATATGATTTGCAACCGTAACAAGTATGTATTTACCACAGACATATAAAGAGTAGCAGACCAAACATTTGAGTAAAAAAAAACAACACAACAAAACAAAGTATAGGACCCAACTCAGGACAGTTGCCAGTATTTTCTAACGTTAAAACAACTTTTGACAACCACAACAAATTTAAATATGAGTCAGTGTGAGAACAGGCGACAGAAGGAGATACTGTTTACGACTTGTTGCAAAAAAGGATAAAGAATCATGTCCATTTAAGTTATCAATAATCTGTCAAATCCGGTTTAATATATGTTAGTTCTTTATTTTACCACATTTAATGCTATCCGTGTCGTACTTTACGCAATGAACTAGTCTTTGTCAATACCATAGACGTTTGCCTATGTTTCAGAATTTACATTCGTTTCTATGCACATAATAACGCCGCATTCCGAATTGAGCTGTAATCGATTTGAGCGCGCTTACACCCGTTCCGAGTTAGCGTGAGTGCGATAACGATGTCCCGTTATAGATGACGTCATGACATGCGCCGTCTTGCGATAACGACCATGCCCATAAATAATTTCACTGTGAGCGAATTGTTGACAGCTCTCATCTGTCATACTCGTGATAACTAAATCGGAACGCAAATTAGCGATGTGAGCGCTGTCAGCGATTATGATCTAAATCGGAATGCGGCCTAACATGACAGATAAAACTAGCTTGCTACTAATACCTGATCTGTGGAAGTGGATAAAATAAAACATTAGAGATGGGTAACTAGCCGAAATTTCAATAGCTCAGCTAGCCAAATAACAAAAAAGCCAGCTAACCAAATTACTAAGAATAATGCCCTCTCTTTAGAGAGGACATTATTCTTAGTAATTTGTGAGGGACATTATTCTTAGTAATTTGATTAAATATTGTGAGGGTATTATGTAAATATTGTGAGAAAGAGATGTGCGATGCATAAGAAGTTCATATTGGCGTCTTGCACTACTCACTCAGTAGTTCCCGCAGTGATCACGCACACAGCTATTGCCGCTATCGGCTACTGGCTAGTCGTACTAGCCGCTCAACCGGCTACCGGGACGGCTAGCCGCTGCAAAACGTCGTGGTTATATTTTAATCTGTGGAGGCTACCCGCTGTACTTGTCAGATATTCTAGCTAGCCAGTAGCCAATAGCTGGTTATCGTGTTGACGGATATCGTAGCCGTGGCTATTTTTTGAATAGCCGCTAGTTGGCTAGTTATTAGAATAGCTACCCTTCTCTATAAAACATAGTAGTCTTGTGCCTGCTCGGTCATTTTTAAGATCGCTCCGTACTAGTACATTTCGGTCAGTGAACTAGTTCATTCTATTCGTTCTAATAGCTCTATTCGTTCTTCGCTCTCGGAGTCGGTCAGCATTTCCTTAAGCGAGGCTCGGACCCGGGAGCAACACGCTCTTTATTTATGGTCTTTATGCAGTAACGTAACAAAGACATTGTACTAAATCACTACGTTTAGGTACTTTAAGATGATGTAATGGAAGATATTTTTTAGCATTTAAATCAGAATCTGTGTCGCCGTGACGGTGACCAAGTCATAGTATTAATTTAACACATTTGATTTTCCTTCATACTTGAACAGGCTTAGGACTGTCATTCTGATCATCGTAAAATTAAAATATCGTTTTTCCATTATTAAAATAAGTAATATAAGAATGAAACCAAAACATTTGTTTTTATCTGCACAGTACCCTACTTAATTTTTTGGCAACTGTGTAATGTAGAAAACGTTTAGAATGGCGAATTCGGTCGTTCGGGTTCGGGTAGCATCGTCATTCGTCGGCTGTTCTCTCTCGTTCTCATTCACAGACATCGAATGAATTCGTATGACGTATCATTTCATTTGTCGTTCTCATACTTCTCATTCGCACCTAATAAGATCGCGCGGTTTAAAATGTACGAGTCCGAAAGGAGCTATTAGACCTAATAGAGCGATTACAAGTCAGAGTTCGGAAACGATTCTTTTAGTACAGTGCAAAGATTCGGCTCCTATTCGTTCATCGTTCATGAACTACACAAGACTAAAACATAGTATCTGATTGGCATAAAGACCTCGTAGCCATGCCGTAAACATAAAAAAAACATAGGATCTGATCTGTGCTAAAACATGTTTACTTGTCAAATGTCAAATTCATTTTAGTTTCTTTATTTGGATTTGCTCAAGCATTTTCCTACATTATTTGTTAGGGATATTTATAAAGCGACTATTCAATCGGTAGTTTGAAGTTATTATGAAAATGGCTGGACTTGAGTCCATGGTAGTTGAAGAGGTTAAGCCCGTAGAGAAACCGGTCGATAGGGAGAAGGTAAGTTTCACAGACCAAATCATTTAGTTTTTCACGTCGTGTGAGCCACGAAAAACGACACGAGTAAACTATGAATTGAAATATTAGAAATTGTTTAATTGGGTCTTTAACTTTTAATCGAGGAATATTGTAAACTAGGACTTCGCCCGCGACTCTGTAGCGCCCGCGTAGAGTTCATAACTTCCCTTACAAAATTGAACACATAATTCAAATAAAACATTTTCGATAAACCTGAATTATGTTAACTATAAGTATTTGGTTCAATTATCAAGTTGCTTTGATGGTTTTTTTTTCACATTTAATGTATAAAAAGAAAAAACAAAAGGATTTTATTATTCTTTACTCGGATGACAACAAGCAAACTTTAACTACCCCCTAATCTTCCATATAGGGTAGCTAAAAAAAATACAATAAATATCTAAGTTTATTATTTACTTAGATACGTATTTGTGCCAAGTATCTTATTTCTAGAGTTTAATAACTCAAGGAATAAGATTTTTCATACAAAAAAATATCCCGTTTTCAACCCCTTAAAACCCCTTATTAGTGCTGTGTATAAAAAGAAGCCATGCCAAATTTCACATTCCTAGTCCCAGTAGTTTCAACTGTGCGTTGATATGTCAGTCAGTCAGTCATTTTCTTGTTTTAAATATACAGGCAAGCATTTAAATGTAGTTGACATGGTCTGACTGTATCTTTCAAATATGCCTCTTCTGTTACAGACCTGCCCATTGTTACTCCGTGTGTTTTGTTCAACTGGACGTCACAACTCTCCTGGTGACTATGCAAGAGGAAATGTTCCTCAAAATGAACTTCAAATCTACACTTGGATGGATGCTACACTTCGTGAACTTACGGGTTTAGTGAAAGAGGTTAATCCTGAGACGAGGCGTAAGGGTACATATTTTGACTTTGCAATAGTGTACCCGGATATGAGATCACCAACATACCGCATGAGAGAGATTGGGGTTACTTGTTCTGGGCAGCGAGGTGGGGATGATAATAAAACTTTAGGTCAAGTCAAGTTCCAGATTGGAAACTATTTGGATATATCTATAACACCACCTAACAGAATGCCTCCACCAATGAGACGTGCCCAGCCTTACATGAATAATCGCCCCTATTAAATGTACCTTGGTTATTTGTAAGTTAATTTAGTAAGTTTAAAATAAATAAAACTTATTTTACAAGGTTTAGTGTTTGAATCTTGGTCTTTACACATACTGTATTTTAAAAATGGCATCAGAGTTTTGTTATTAATAATTCACGTCATAGCCAGTAAAGATATTTTGAAATAATATTTAGCAATAATTTCATTTTTGTTTATTGTCTCCCACATTGAATTGCTTAGAACAGTTGTTAGTTTTGACCATTCGTATCTAAACTGATAGGTAGTGTAGTTACTAATAATTTGTTAGTCTAGGAATAAGGTTTTGTCTTGTAAAAATATTTTGCATAGAGAACTCATATAAAAAAAGTAAATAAATATTATACTAGCTTCTGCCCGCGGCTTCGCCTGGTTGTCGGTAAATATACCATGGGGACGTTCTACCACAATAGTGGGACAAAAAGTTGCTTTTGTCCTTAGGATGCCATCTATCTCCTTGCCAAATTTTATCGAAATTCGTTCAGTGGTTAAGGCGTGAAATGCCAACATTATGTATGTCTATCTCCTTGCCAAATTTTATCGATATTCGTTCAGTGGTTAAGACGTGAAATGCCAACATACAAACTGAGTTACTTTCGAATTTATGTATGGATTCTTTTGTGATTTATTTAAATAGAATTAATAAAAAAATGGTTGTGACCATGTGGTGGCTGAGTGTAAGAAAACAATAATATCGTAAGTAATATCGTTTAGAAAAAAAAAGTTGTTATAAAAGTATTCACATTTAATTCCATCTGTCATTAATGTATTTTCAGGGCACAAGTAAAACCACTTGAAGTCGACCAAATGTTTTGTCGATGATAACACTTACATGACGAGACAACGCAAAATGTCCTTATATTTAGATTTTTCCTAAAATAAATATAATTATAATGTAAAATTAAATACTAATGATTTACGGGTGATCTGAATGGCCTCTTAGATTTTTTTCCCATCGTGGCGAGATCTATCGTAATTCCATTAGGTAAAACAGCCTTATTTTCCTGATAGTCTATGAAACCTTTCTCGTCTCGGTCTTCCTTGGTTTTGTCGCAAAGAATACCGGTTTCGTAATTGTATTCACGTTTCAATCCATCAGGATCAACGTACCCGTATTTGCCTCGTGTGACGCAGTCCACACCAATGGTCTCTTCCTTGAACGAACCGTCGTCATTTTCGAATCCCCAAGTGATGCTGCCGTCTTCGTTCTCATCTCTAAACTTACGAATAATCTGAGCTACAGGTTTTTTCTCCCTCTGGTGCCACTGTGTGTATTTTTGTTGAGGAGCTTTAGCGGGTGACCTATTAATAGGCTCCTGTGGTCGTGAATACTGTCTAACAGGTTGAATAGGTGCCTCGTCATCTTCAATGAATGGCTTTGGTTCGGGTCTGAACACAGGCCTCTGGGGTCTGCTTGAAAGAGGCTGTAGTCTCACTGGTAGCGGCTTGTTGAGTGGCTCATTTCTGACTGGGTTGAAGGCTTGTGGGGCTACCAGCGGTCTGTACTGTGTCGGCTTGATAGGTTCAAGTGGCTGTCTAATTGTTGACGGTGTGGATTGTGGGTATGGGGATGGATTGTAAACAATCGGAGGTTTGGGTTGCGAAGTGGTCGTTATGTCGTAGTAATCGTTTTGAGGTTCGGCAGTGGATAATAAATTGGGGGAGAAAGCTGTTGGCGTGTTGATTTCCAATTCATCTTCTGGTTCTTCAGTGACTGGTTTAGCAGGCTCGTCGAGTGATTGAAGGCTCGGCCGCGGTGAAGCATCTACTGATTTAAATGAGGGTCTTGCTAAGCCTGGCCTCCTGATTCTTGCTTGTCCTCCTGCAACCGGAGAAGCTTGCAGGCGTCCTTGTCTGAAACCTCCTTGTCTGTGACCTCCCAGTGGGATTGCGCCTGGTATTTGTAGCCGTTGCGGAGCTGGAGAGTCATTATATTGAGCATAAGCTGTGATTACACACAGCATACATATCTGGAATGAAAGAGAACAAAACATAAGTTCTTTTGTTTTTGTATAAATCTCACCCTGCGTTAAAAAATTGGGGTAAAAATGTAGTGCCGATAATTTGGGGTTTGGGTTTGGTCATTTAGGTACAAGCCCGTTCTACTTTATATCCTTGATAAATAACAAGCCTCTCTCTAGATCTTTTTTTTAGTTCATGAGAGTTCAGAAGGTAGCTAGACTAGACTGCTACAGGCTACTCCATTCTGACAAAATCCATAGACACTTACGACCACCTATATTCACTAAATCACACAATTGATTAAACTGACTTTTGTTTAATCAATTAGGATAAAGGAATGTATAGCGCAACCAGTGAACTGGCACACTTTCCAGCGACGAGGGCCTTCAAGATTAAGTAGGTAATATGGGGTATAGCAACTGACTTCATTTATGCAACTAATGTAGATGTTATCGCATGCCTTATTCTTATTCTATTGTTGGGCTTCCTACACAAATGCCTAACTGCGTACTTGATTAGATTACGAAACTCTCAGTAGTTTAAAAACAGACCTATTTGGTAAGACGAGCAGTTCGTACCCAGAATATTTAGAATTTCGGCCAAATGTAGGTAGGTAAATACATTACAGGTAAACTTTATTTATAGCTACATTACGTTGAGCTTGAGACCTAGACGCCTTTTGGTCAGTCACTTTTTATTCTGATGTAACTGGGTGTAGTATTGCATTATTTCCATTTGGTCAATTTCCTGCGGATTATAGTGTTAACCTATGTAAATTCTACGAAGCATTAAGGTAGTTAGTTTTACTTAATTGATGCTAATGTTCCGTAAAATGTTAATTAATCTTTAAGTAGGTAAGTAGGTAGTTTCTACAACTGCATAGGTTACCTATGAATTGTGTACAAGGACAGCAATCTACATAGGTATCAGTGCTTACCTATATTATGCAGATCCGTGCATACTATGCCTACATAATATCTGTGTAAATGCGTACAAAACCCAGCATCCATCCATGATAATCTATGAATGCACGATTATGTATTGGCGACACCATTTGGCGCAGTGAATGAGCGATTGCCTGATACACTACGTGCCAATAGTTTGATTCCCGCAAGAAACAAAATGTACTGGGAATGCGGACCAAAAAATATAAATATAGCTTTGCTTCTATCTAGCGTAGAGACGTGAAATGAGTTGCAGATTAAGATACTACCTAAATACCTACTTCATTACTGGTATTGAAACCAATAACTTAAGAAATCGCTTTTATTGCCCATTAGTTTCAAAAATAAGGTTATGGTTTTTATTTATGTATGTCGATCATCTACAATCATATCGTTATTGTGAAACTGTTGGCACTGGTTAAGGTAGTTCGTTTTGAGACAGTAGGTATACTCGTATAACTTGTTGAGTTGTGGACATTGCCACAACATGCAAATGGCACCTACTCACTCTACTTTCGGAAATCGATTTAGGCACGTATTGCATTACTCGTATTAAACTTATTTTAATTAACTCTCACTTTGAGTGACAAGATTACCGAAATCACTTTTTTACTATGACTTAATAATTTAAATCGGCTGAAATACGTTGCGTTAAACACGCATTTAAAGGTGCATACTTAAATAGATACTCGGAATTTTTGTGAAGTCAATGTCTTAAGTTGTATTTAATCACGAAAAAAAAACACTCCCATAAATACCTACTGCAGATGGTATAAATGAGAAACATAACTTATTAGAATAGTATTATGTAACCTAATAAATATTTAGCATCAGCCCTGTGTTTGTTACATGGAAAATCTATAATCAGGAGTAATTATGTAGGTACTAAAATTTTGCCGGCGACTTCGCCCGTGAATTTCCTATCTCGTGGGAATTTCGAAAAATCGTGTCTTATTTCTTGTCTACATCATAAAGGGTACAAAATTTCAGCTTTCTAGGTTTTGGATGGGCCTTAATAAGTCAGGACATTTCTTTTTGATAAAATTTTTACCTACGGGATAATCTAAATAATAGAATTTGTAAAGACAATAAATATAGGAAGACCCTTGTGAAAGACATGAAATAAATATTTTTCAGGTCTTTCACAAGGGTCGTCCTACCCCCCGTTTGCACATCAAACATCAAATGCGAAGTTCAGCTTAGGCCTCGTGGACTGTACCTCCTTATAGTCTGTGCTCCATATGTACCTAATAAAGTAAGTAAGTTTGGGTTTCTCAATTATTTTTCATTTAACTTTTCGAAATCATTTGATCCCACCGCGGAAGCAATGCTAAGTTTCCCATAACTCTCTGTTATGTACACCGTATCATCAATGATTCGAAAATTGCTCACCCATATCTACGATTCTTTCTATATGAAATCGCATTGAGTGTGTATTTAGAAAACAAGGAAATTCTCGATTGTTCGTGACGGTCGCGAAAGTTGAGCGCATTGTATTATCAAGATTGTGTGGGTTATACTGGAGTGTATTGCATACCTGTACGGATGATTAAGGTTGTGAGTTCAGCAAAACACAAAATGCTACCGATAAGAAATGTTCTAAAGATGGACAGAATATACTTGAATAGTTTATTGCGCACCAAAATAAGATGTTTAACGTGTGTTTGCAAATGCATGTTAACTCAAATATCTAAATGAATGCAATCGGCTGCAGGAGGTACGTAAAACGTTAAATATTTGGTAGCCACTGCATCTTGTTAGACTTCCAGTTTTACCAGATAAGTAGGTATGGTTAAGTATCAATTGCGACCACATTTCGGAAAAGGCTAGGCAAATAAAACTTCGTTGTACCCACAGAATATCTTCATACTGATTAGTCGTAACTATTTTAAAATGCCATCATAAAGTTCAAACAGCACAATAGACTTAAATATGTTTACTTCCATCAAAAACAGTGTTTTTGATTGTTTAGATTAAATGAATGGTAGTTTTTTATAAGATCACTGTTTAGGGCGTGAGCAGACTGATCTGAAAGGAGTAAGGACGCCCGGCGCGGGCGCAGCACGCTTCCGCCAGTCAAGGTGACTGCGTTGGAATGGCGAACTACACACTATATACATACCTAATCATTATTGCAATATCTATAAAATGTCAGATTGCTTCAGACAATCCATATAAAATGTTATTACACATAATAATTTACAAAACTTCGTTTTGGCAGTTTTGATGTATTTATTTAAAATGTTAAATGTTTTGAAAGTTGAACTCGCTTCTATTTATTATTGAAGAATAAGAAACATTGAAGAAAACATGACAGTGGCTACACATTTTATTAACACTTTGATATTACACGCCTGTATTTATTACTTGACACTACATAACAGATAATAAGGCGACGCAGGTGCTCCAACGCGTTGATGTCTTTTGTAAGAGCCGTAAGAGGCTTTTCGAAATGCACTTAAACGGTCAGTATTCGATACGTTATTGAATAAGTACGTGTGGAGAATGCCCAATTATCTTCGCATGTGTATGTTTATCATATAACTTGGTTCATCGTAACGTCACGCATTGCTGGGCGACAATTAAATCGCCGCGTAAGCGTTGTCTGCCACCTCAATACTTCCATGACCACGTATTATGTACGTAGGGAAACATTGACAAAAAGCAAGGTTAATTAACGCAAGAGTGCTTCATACGTTTGCAATGAAATGACAATGCCAGATCCTGCCCCAGCTATTTACAGGAAATGTCAATTAGTGAAAATAGTTATAATGATTGTAGGACCTTTTCATAATACACTGTTGTTCAGTAGAACTTGCCGATTACAAATCAATGATAAAAGGAATTCAACCCCTGAATTTCCTATTGCTTTACTTATTGCGCATGATACACAACAAAAACAAGTTTAAAATACCTGTAAAACAAAAACTCATATTAGGATTATATTAATTATGATAATGCGTAACGTATATGTTGTTTAAATCGCTTTTTAAGAATTATAAACTGCACCTAACCTATAAGCAATGTCATTATTGTTTTAAGATTTTAACAGAAACAGCAAGTTCTACAGACATTAGGACAAATATTAAGTTAACAGTAAGAAATAAGCTTTAAGATGCTTCATATTGCAGGCTTGTAAATGACTTTTTGATTTGAGTGGGGCAAAGTTCTATGGAGTTTCTGACATTGGCCTTTTTCGTGAAATCACCACTTATGGGAAAAGTGTGAACTAGTGCGTTTATGGGAAAAGTTATTAAGTATCGGCATTAATTTATTATCGAATACTCGCGCGACAACTACCTATGTTGTGTCGATACATCGTTTCATGGAAGGAAAAATCTTGCATATTATTATGAGTTTTCTTCTAGGGTTAGGTCCCATATGTGTAAACTTTATGTTGTCAGCAATTTAGCATTACAAGATGTCATAGTCTTTCACTTGCACTCACGAATTACCTAATCTTCACAAAAGTGGGAGGGAATATACACAAATCGAAAGGATCGTCAATTATGGCAGATTAAACTTTCGAGTATCTATTCTTCCTTTCACAGAAGAAGATTTTGTAACAGGGTCACGCAGGGAAACCGGAAAATTTTAAACGTTCTGTACCTAAACGCTTAAAACAGCAGGACGTAAACCTTCGTTTGCTATGTATATCCGTGGATTTCGTGTGTCCGTGAAATGGAAAGGCGACTAATTTTAGACACACATATTAGCTGTTTTAGCATTTTACTCTGTTGCCATTTATCAGTCTGAAACCGAGCTTTTGTCTCCAGGTCTTAAGCCCACTACTAATTAAAAAGTCATTAGACGATGACATTGATGACTGACACCTGTTACACTATGGGACAAGGATCACCAATTTCCATAGAATCACAAACACATGGCGAGATTTAGGAATACAGATTTATTATCGTTAGAAACTGCGTAACACCTTGCGGCGAGTGAGTTTAAACTTCGACTTTTTGCAGTGAACGGCCACAATTAAATATTAATGTTGAAATAGAACAAGTTATGCGTATCTAAGTCCGTACCGCGTCCAGTGGCCGAGCCTGTTCGCAGCAGTGGGCCAGTGTGGTAACGAAACCCGCGAACCATTTGCCCGTAGGTGGCGTGCTTTACGTAATTCAGCTGTTAACATGACAACGACTAACTTGCCAAATTATGTGAGTACTAACAATTAGTTCCGCTAGTAAATTATTAAGGGCGGTACTTATATCGGTATGTTGTAAGGTTACTGTAGCAATAGACACTCGACGTACTTCAGTAATCTGTCACCTCACGATCGCCTTCAAGGTTGCCGCGAAATCGATACCTCGAATGCCGCCTGTGTGATCGACCTGAATTCTATACAGATATTAATTTACTTGTATAAATTTATTCATTGAATGCTACCGAGAACTTGTTGTGACTAGACATACATATAAGTAGTTAGATAATTTAATCATTTGTATATTTACCTAACTACTTTCACAATGCTTTGTCCTTACAATATCTAAGAGTATGAGCAAGTTTATTTAAGGAGGGTGTACTTTTTATTTGATTTGTCGAATAATAATAATAATATAATAATAATAATATGACAATAATTATTGTTGCTATTTAAAAATACGCAATAATTGTCGGAATTAAAAAACTATAATTAATTACAAAATAATATTTAATATAAATGAAAGTTGATAATGGCAATGAAAGGTAATAAGTTCACCTTGAAGAACTCGGAAGCACTTTATGACGAAAAAACAAGTTTAAAAAATAAAATCACTTTCAAAATTTTCGGAAAAAGGGATATAAATAAAAAAACTTGTCGGAATGTGAATAATGTAAGCGCCCTTGGCGAGGGCACGTCACCGAGACTCACCAGCAAAGCACGCATGATGTCCTGTGTCCTGCGCAGAGTCACGTCACTATCACGCAGCGTACAACCAACAAATAAAGGAAACGCCTCCCGCGCAAGCTATATGAGGTCGCCCACTCTCGCCCTGCGCCCGACGCGACCACCATACCTTATTGCAAGGTGACCAACTATGAACGCATACCCGAACCACGCGAACCTGATCAAATGCACCACTATACAAATCGGCTGCGCTGGCCGCGAAGATACCGCTAAACGATCTAATTATTTAAAACCTATTGTCTCAATTATTTGTATTCATAACGCGAAATGTAACATTATTTTTATTGAATTGGTTCTATTTTTATCAAGACAGTTTTCCATTTTAAAAAAATCCCCACAATCTTTTACTTGATCTGACTCCTACGGCTATGGATGTTTCTGCCCTATAGTTCTTGGTAACCGGATTGGATCTGTGCCACTTTTGCTATTGAATGGTAAAAAATGTATGAGGTAAGCTTCTATTCACGCCCATATTGAAGCTACATTATCTAGGAATGTTTTTAGATCTCCCTGAGTCACTACGAGCAATTCGTAGCATATCAAAGGTTACCATTATCCATAATGCACAATTCCCAATTTAGTCCTAACTTAACTTAAGTCCAGTTAGTACTTAGGCAAAATGATCTGGATACAAATACGCATGAACTTCGTTAGTCTGTAGTTCAAGAAGTTATTGAAGGTTACATTTATTTATATTACATACCGTATCCGCCATGCAATACATTCACGAAGTACCTACCTACTATTGATAACATCTTTATAACACATTTAAATCTTGCTCTAGATTTTAGTATGAGATTTTTTGTAAACATTGTTAAGTAATTAAGTAATGATCTCAAATAATTTATTTAAAAATAAGATTAACAGAACTAAGTTGTCAAAGATTTTATGACAAGTGTTACTAGCACTAGGATTGGCTAGTATCAGCCTGACCTAAATGTCTATCGGCTAATTTTATGAATAAATAATTACAAAATGCACACATGGATACATAAAATCGTAAGTTTTGCCTAAGTTACATTTGTAATGTGTCTTGCTCGACCTCAAAATAATCTTAAGTTCATGTTTAATGAAACTATAATCATTATTTTAATCTTTGAAGTTTTATTTACATAACCTGCGACAAATAGTTATCTGTAACACATAAGATGAATAGTTTTCTTTCATACATTGTCAATCTAGCAATGATCAAGTAGACAACGCTTCTTAGATTGGTAGGTAGGTATGTAATGGCGACGAGCCCAAGAATTCCCAAACTCTATCCAAGTTAAACAGCTTAAGTGACCTATGATATCCGATTGGCCTCGTCCCCAGTGGAGCCATTGTGCTTTAGATGATTCAATTTAAATGGTCACAGCATGCGATTTATCAGATTATCAGATGTGGCAACATCATGATTGTTTCTTTTAATGTTTAATGACATTGATATGCTCAGACTGCGCAACGTCAGCGCTATGTTCAGAATTTGGGAGGATATCTTTGGCAGTTGTCACGAGTTGACTGAAGTCAAAGTCTGACAACTATTGATCGTCTGGTTACACTAAGGACCCTACTTAGCCAGAAGTCAAGGTGGACGTTAATATGTTGTTTGGTATTGTTCGTCGAGTCGTTGAGCTGCGAAAGTTTTGAGATGAGCTAAATGATTACTGATAAATGCGTGCACTGACTGAACAGGTGCTCTTAAATCTGTGTGGTACTTTCCTCCAAGGGCCATCTCAGTCTATCTGCATGGTCCTCATATGATCAAACTAATATAGTGCCTGAACCTTAAAAGAGACTGTAAGCTCTGAGTCTTAACGTGTAGTTTTTGGACGTGCAAATGTGTTTGTTTAAACTACTTCGTATACTATAGATACACTTCTGTCTAACCCTTTGGGGATGACAGGCATGATGTTATGTTATGTTAAACTAGTTTACAGTAATAATTTATTTAACTTATCATTTACTGCAGGGCAGAGGCCTCTCTTCATACAGGGATGCGATGAACATTATTACTATACTTGCTCATTGCGTGTTGAGAATTGCAGGTTCAGGTTTGCTTACGAAAAATAGGTTTCGATTTCAGAATCTTTATGTTAAGCATGTAAGTCAGACTGACGGTGGAGTCATATTATGTGTTGGTATGTTGCAGGATAATGCATTTGGGGTGTGTTACATCAGTGCTATTTCGTTTTCGTCAGTCGAGTCACGCACTGGCAGGAAAGTGTATCGGCAGCATCACTACACGAGCAAGTGAGAGTTACCGTGGCCATAATAGTTCATTCCCCGCTGCGCGTCGCTGTACACATTACAAGCGCGATTTAATTTTCCGATGCTGGAAATTTGAAGAGGAGAGTCCGCGAAGATGTTATACTTAATTGAATCCGTCGTAAAATATGTTTGACATGATGAAATTGCATCTATGATGTATATTTATATTTATTTATATATGTATATTTTGTAGAAACCTCGCATTACAATTGGGCTGATATATATGTAAGTATGTAGATGACGAGATAATAAGGTAGAGTTTCTGTGAAGTTGTGATTTCTTCTTCTGAGTATCTCAAGCGATAGAGGCATGTGATCACAACAGAACACCAACACGTTTCAATCACCAATTGATATGTTAAAAAAGCGTCATTCATGATAGCAATAACAATATATTCCTCTTCTCACGACCGTTCATTGTTATAGTCTGGTATAAGTTGTACGTAAGAGGCTCACTGTCAGTTAGGGCGTCATTAGGGCGTTTAGAAGTCAACATGTAATATTAAATAATCTTTATTTGAGGACCGGTTTTTTGAAAATGGGATCAAAATAGTTACAGTTGTTTGGCTACACCTTTGTAGCAACAGTTTTGTAATTACGTATACTAAGTAAATACATTATGTATTAGCTTCGCCCCGCGACTTCGTTCGCCTGTAAGTCGTAAGACACCACAATTTACTAAAATAACAGCCTCATTTTTATAACTTTCCTGTAGTTAAACTGCTAAGACTGCTAAGACTTAAACTACGATTGTAGTTTAAGTCTTAGCAGCAAAAACATGAAGCGAGTCAGACTGGTGATGCGGAAGCAAGAGACGTACAGTAGTCCGTGTGAGAAGCAGCTCGTACTGAGTTCGACGCCCGCAGCCTTCAGTAGTCTTTTTGCATTGTTTGCAAAGTTTTTCGTTTTTTGTGAGTTTATAATCGCCTGCGATCCTGTATCAACATCTAAAGTAATTTATTCAAATTAGGCTGATAATCGGCACTTTTTGAACATAAAAAATACCATAAGACAGTCCCCCAAAACGCCCGCCCTTCACCACTTCCTAGTGCTTTAGCTGGGAAGAAGAAGAGGCGCAACAAACTACCCAGCAGCACAGCTGTCTGTTCGGTTAGAAAAAAAAACATTATTTTATGTGATTATACTTGTGCTTTAAACGCATTAAAAGGCAAATCTAGCAAAGAAGAAGCAAAATATACACTTAAACACAAAAAACAGTGATTTTTACACAAGAAATAAGTACAAACTTAGAGTGAATTTTGATATTTCATTGTATTAATACGTTGTGTGTGTGTTTATTGAGTTTTCATTTTTAATTTATTTTCATTTTAAGTGTTTGACATTATATAATAAGTTAGTTGTGACATTCTATTCATAAATTGCATTGTATTTAAAAAAAAAAAACCTCTAAGTAGTCTTTTTGTCATTTTTATTGGGGATATAATGCACTTTAATTTTAATTTTAATATTTCTACACCGGCAACGGTAGTATATGTGAAGCTGTTTATTAATATTAAGATCTTAATGTACCATGTACTCAGAAATAAATAAATAAATAAAACTACGTGCTCCCTTTCACCGGCTTCATAAGGTTCATAACTCATTTGTTGAGCTTGGTATAACCTTTCATAACAAGCTACCCTCTTCTTTGCTAGATTGGCATTTTAATGCGTTTAAAGCTCAAGTAATATCCAACCTTTGTTCAAAGGACTACTATTCCATCAACGACTGCATAAACGATAAGAATGATTTCTTAAAATTGTTTATTTTCTTTGACTATATAAGTAAATAATTTTTAGTTAGTTTAATTTATTATTGACATGACCTACTCATTACAATGTTTTTTTATTGAGTTGTATTTTAACATGTGGTTAGATAGCGTCCTCGACAATTGATCATATTATTCTTGCCTGAGCAACCGGCAGCAAGTTCGGCATGCTCCTTTAGATGTAACTGCTTGCGGTGACGTCGGGGGACGGGTTGCCTCCTTACCTCAAATATGGCGAGCGGCTTGCTGACCATGGTTTTGTTATTGTTATAGAAATTGTTCTGTTTATTTATTGTACTTCGACGGGGTTAGTTTATCATTTATGTGTACTTAATCCAGCATTGAATATGTAAGCTGTCACGCCCTTAATGCCTGCAGGCTTTTATTTATGTAGGTATTAAGTTTTGTTTACTTTTTTTCTTTGCTTGATTTGTATTGTATTTGTTGGTATATTGTCGTGGCTACCTGACATATGGCAGATAATTTAATTTCATGATCTGTGTCTCGTAATGTTTATTACTTTGCATTGCTTTTTTGTATAGAATCAAGTTTTTTATAACTGAACAGAAAGCTGTGCTGCTGGGGAGTTTGTTGCGCCACTTCTTCTTCCCAGCTAAAGCACTAGGATGTGGTGAAGGGCGGGCGTTTTAGGGGACTGTCTTATGTAATTTTGACTTTCGAAAAGTGCATATTTTCAGCCTAATTACTTTTGATTTTCATTATTTTTTTAGTAAATACTCCCACGGTAGTATTGAGATAGATAGATTGTTTTAATCTGTCATTATGCGGAACTGAGGCCCTTTTGGCATTATTATATTTGTTTTCTGTTTTCATAGTTTTAATGTGTCATTTTTTTTGTGTTGTAATGCCAATAAACCCATTTTTATTTATTTCTTTCTTAAACTGACATCAAAAAACCTGCAAAAATAATAAAGAAATTGTACTCGTAATGTCAACAAACACATAATGTTTAGTATTAAATCTAAAGTGCAGTGTCATTTAAAAAATCATTAATTGAATAATAACACTTATCAAGTAATAGGGCAGTTTATTTTTATTTCGATTGCATATTATTTTATGTAATCTGGTATTTTATTATATATGGTGGGACCCATGCCGAAAACACTTTTCTGTAGCAAAGCTGTATTGTAGCTACCATTTTGTATTACGTTCCTATTTTGGCTTCCGACTGGCCCTTTTCTAGTTCTAGTATCTGACACAGTTAAAAAGCTATTTTTATTTTTACCATTTCTTATTTTAAAAATTGCCTCGTTGGTCTAGTGGTCGCAAGAGCTAGCATGAGGTCATGGGTTTCCCAGTTTGGGCAAAGTGTTATTGGGTTTGTCTATTTAGAATGTCTCAGTAGCCGCCTGAAGTCTGGATTTATGCCCGGTTGATGGAAATAGGCTCGCCCCCTATTCAAAAAATCAGAATCAATAGTCATTTATTCAAATTTTCTTTAAGAAAAGGTGATTTAAACTAAAGCTCTTTTCTATTCTTATAATTAAATGTACAGGATAAACTAACAATAAATAAATAAAATAAATGAAATAAAAAGGATTCCCACTTCCTCACATCTCTTAACCCACAGATTCACAGAATTTCTCTAGAACAGAGAATGTAATACTATTAGAAATCTCTTAGCAAAATACTAAAAACTATAATAATAAAGAAAAAATATTATAAGTAACATTATGTTTATAACACTTAACTCATCATTCAATAATTTAAACAAATAATAATTTATATTTAGTACAATATTTAAATGATAACACTCACGCTAAGTCCATTTGTCGTTTGTTCGTCGGCACGGTTGGCGCAGTGGTTGAGCGATCGTTTGCTGCGCTGCGTGTCGCGGGTTCGATTCCCGAACGGTACAAATATTTGTATGACCTACAAATAGTTGTTCCGGGTCTGGGTGTCTTGTGTATGTGAGTTTTCATTTTTGTGAACGCACCCACGATACAGGAGTAATTCCTAGTGTGGGCAACATTTAAAAAAAAAAAAATTGCCAACGCTTGAACCAACTGCTTGACGATGTCCCGAAATAGTCGATGAGCATTGTGACTCCAAAGTCCCAGTGTTTCAACCCCAAACGGTTCAAACATATAGCTCCCAATAAGGTTGTTATACTTGCGCCGTTTGAGGTTTTCTGCTCCTGCAGCAGCTGCCCCGGCTTAGCCCGCCGTGCTAGGAAGATGGAATGGCGCGAGGGTGTCGACACAGGTTGCATCCCACACCAAAGGCCTACCCAACTTCCAAGGCAATATGGTCATTCCATCTGGGCTCTTCCCATCGTCACCTGCCAAGCCATTGGGTTCTAAAACAGCTGGCACCCCGGCGGTGACAAGAGCCCGACGAATGATGTCATTAATGCTGGCGTGCCGTGCCATACGAACACCGCTCTTGCTGCATGATAGGACATGGTGTCCGAGGCAGTTGACTGCTTACCGCATTGCCAGCGATGTGGAGCCCCGCAAGGAGCGCCCAGACTCAATCAAGTAGCGAGCCGGAATCTGGAGTCACCCAGCATAGTGCCTATGTTGGGTGACTGTAGCGCCTGAAGCCAGAGGCCGACTTCCATTCACCCACAGCGAGCTGGCGGGCACACTCGGCAGTATTGGTGGACGTATTGATAAGATTATTCCGTACCAACCTGCAGAGCGGCTCATCCCATCCAATCAGGTGAGCCAGCCGGATGATGTCATTTATACTGGCGTGTCGTGCCAACAGACCAGCGCTCTTGCTGCATTAAAGACCATGGTGTCCGAGGCGGTCGAGTGCTTCACCGCACAAAGAGCGATGTGGAGACACGCAAGCCAAGTCGCAGACTTGTAACGAGCCGGAAAGTGGTGTCACCATAGTGCTTTTGTTGGGTGACGGTAGTGCTTGACGCCAGAGGCCCGACTCCCGATCACCCACAGCCAGTAAGCTGGCACGCTCAGCAGTATTGGTATTCCGTACCAACCTGCAGAGCGGCTCATCCCACTGTCTCTGGGAAGACGGGATGGGTGACTTTTCAGGTGTACACCGCATCGGTAAAACATGGCACTTCAGAGTCAACCTGAGATACTTGTGGTTAACTTTTCGGTGCTATGGACCGAGGACAGCAACGCTTACACTGGAAATTTGTCGGTCGCCGAGCCCACCAAAACGAATGGGTAGTGTGGCTTGCAGCCACGCACGGTCTTCCAATGCCACATTTAAAATGGATGTTAGAGTATTTCGAATAAAATGATCGATTTTTTCTAAAAGGTGTGACTGCTTTCATAAAGATTAAGAACGGAGAAAATCCATAAAATTTGGACCGAAACAGCTATATCTGATAGGGGTGAATGCCGAATGTAAATTAATTTTAGGCCTTTCCGAAATATAGATGAATAGTGAAAAGCTGTCTTCTAAAATTGGGGAACCTAAGAGGTGTAGAGATCTTTTTTTCCAAAATTTTGATATCTGGGGCTATTGAATTGAATTTCTGAATGGTCGATTGTCTGTCGGTATTGTCACAAAGGTAAATTTTGCATTTTTTATTATTGAGTTCGCGGCCGATGGATTGGAACTGCTGCTTTAGGAGTTGAAGATCTTTTAGAACGGTGTCTACGTCACCTCCAAGTGTTTCATCATCTAAATATCGCACATTGAATTTTGAATTTAGCTGTTGTATTATGGGATGGATAGCCAAACTGAAAATGACTGGCCCGAGTGGATCACCTTGTTGGTATCCGACTGCAGATTCCAAAACGTTGTCTTTATTTAAGAATTTTGATGGGTGCCTGTAGCACTGCCACATAAAACCATTAATTTTTGGTAACTCCTTTTTTACTATATACATTGAGCTTATTAAGTAGGGTTTTGTTATGGACACATTCAAAGGCTTTGGCTTTGGTGAAAATTGCGCATGTATGTATTTTATTGTCTACGCTTTTCATGATATTATTTAGTCATTAGTACATTGCCGTATTAATACATTTGTTTTTTTCTGAAACCCTTCTTCTGTTCAACTCATAAAATGCAATATTAATTTAAAAACTTATTTATCGATTCATAAATTATCTTTTCTATAACTTTGGAGAAAACAGGAATTAAGGATATGGGCCTATAGTTGGCTAAATCTTCGCCACTGTTCTTTTTTTATGTGGCTTGACCACAACTGATTTAAGGCATTTGGAAAAACACCTGAGCAGATACATTTGGATATAACTTAGATGCACAACAATACTATCAGAAACATATTTTACAACTTTTACACACTATTTTTATGTTTTAAAGAATGTATTGCTCTCATCGCATCTTGGGGCAATACTGAAACCATAAACATTGAGTGAGGATCAATCCTCAAGTATATACTACCTAATGGCACAACACTGATACACTGATTGATGCTTTCTGACAGATTTTTCCTGAAGAACAGCTATCAATAAAAGAATATAACAGTAGATTGTAAACACACGGGATTTCTCATTAACACTTTAATTGTCACCTAACCATTTACATATATTTATTTTTATTATAACCAAAGATGACATAAGAGTCCTAAACTTTATGTTTTTCTTTGTTCGTTTTACGAACTATCCATAACGTAGCAAAAGGAAACAAAATATCAATGGTTGGGAATCGAACATACGAGTATATTTCAAAGCAGTCGTCGAACCACTAAGCTTTGTTGAAAGTTGACTAAAATAGCCATTCTTATATGTGATGATTGACTGTTTAGCTCCTTAAAGGTATAGCGGGATGATAATCATTTAAAAAGTTTAATCTGCAACTGTCTGCTATATTCGATACCTATTGAGCACAGTGAAGTAATGGAATAATTCGACTGTTGTATAACACTGGTAAATTGTGTTCTCTCTGTGAAATATTTGAAAAATGTATTAAAATATGTAAAATAATGAATGAAAGAAATAATGACAGTAATAGCGTAATAATTTAAAGCTTACAGGCTGACCAGCAGCCTAATTGTATAACACATTTTGCGTAAACGATTACGACTAATCCGTTTGATTTTGACAGTTCAACAACATTCATTGCGTTATTTACATTGTTGAGCAGAATTTTATATCTCAAACTCAAATAATTTATTTCAATTAAACCATTTACAGGCACTTTTGAATTGTCAAGGAGTCGGTCAGTCAGAAATATGAAGCTAGATGCCCATTCCAAAGCGCAGTAGATACCTATGGAGAAGAATGGGCAAGAAACTCCATGGACACTCTTTTAAATAATATTGTTGTTACAAATATATTTGTTACATCGATTAATGTTGACACTATAAGTGAGAACGTTGTACAAAAACCGTACACGTTAAAAGCGTCCAGAGTGCAGCAAAACATAATTAAAAACAACGCCGTGGCAGCTAAGAGATGACCAGTCCCAACTGACGGCGCCCGTTCACGAACATGACGCAGCGATCAGCACCATTCAGCTCAACCATTTTGAAGGGAGCTAAATGATCCGACACACGCGCCACCGTCAGCGAGACATTTGAGTGAGCATGACATACTATCAGCCGCCAGGGCACATTCAAGTCAATCTTTGACATTACCCGTTAAATGGTAGCTCTATAGTACAAAGTACTCAGATCTGTGCAATGCATCTATATAATAAAAAGGAGATTGAGTTTTTATAATGCAAATATATTCTTACAATCTTCAGCAGCTTCAACAGTATTTCAAATGTCAATTAATTAGTTGTGGTGTGGAGCAGGACCAGCATTAAGCCAGGCATTTTTATCAGTTATGTAATCCCCTAACCTATAATATGCCTGCCTGCATAGTGTGCGTTTGACAAAGGATTTGAATTTTGTCTCATTCAGTTGAAGTATGTGGGGAGGTATTTTATTATAACATTTTAGACAGTACCCCAAGAAAGACGAGTCTACTTTAGCCAGTCTGAAACCTGGTTGAACTAATAGGTCCCGATTTCTAGTACTATAATTATGTCTTTCACCTATTTTACTGTAAAGATGTAAATGTTTTCTTACGTACATGATGTTTTCATAGATGTATTGACAAGGTACCGTCATGATGTTAATATCCTTAAACAATTCCCTTAGAGAATCGCGCCTGCAGAGATTAAATATGGCTCTAATGGCTCTTTTCTGAAGAATAAAAATAGACTCGATGTCTGCAGCTCGTCCCCAAAGTAAAATACCGTAAGACATGATACTATGAAAGTAACTAAAATAGACCAGCCTCGCGGTATCTACATCAGTAAATTGACGGATTTTTCTGACAGCGTTAGCTGCTGAACTTAGCCGTCCTGCAAGAAATGAGGACACCATTGTAGCCTTGAGTCGAGCGTGATCCCCAAGAAAACCGTTTTATCGACGAATTCTAGTTTCTCTTGATTCAATACTATCTCACAATCACTACTCTTGACGTTTGGTAAGGAAAATCTTATACACTTAGTTTTATTTCCATTTAGTACTAAGTTATTAGCATTGAACCAATTTTGGACCTAGACCTAGTAGGACGTTATTTACGTCGTCAAAATTTGAAGCACGTCTATCTACCTTAAAAATTATTAAATTAAATTAAATTAAGTATCGTCAGCAAATAACACCATTTGTGGTTGATTTATTAAAAAATGGAGTGGGTCATTAATATATACTAAAAAGAGGAAAGGACCCAATATCGAGCCTTGTGGAACGTCCATTTTTACTTTTAAACCAAGTGAATTGACACCATTTATTTGAACTTGCTATTGTCTATCATTTAAATAAGATTTTACTAAACTGAGCCCAAGTTTTCTGAGTCCGTAATGCTCAAGTTTCAAAAGCATGGGTCGTGATCAAATGCCTTGGAGAGGTCGCAATAGATTCCTATAGCGTCTTGAGCCTCTTCCCACGCGTTAAAAATATGTTTTAATAAGGTAACACCAGCGTCGGTCGTACAACGCCCTTTGTTGAAACCATACTGTTGCTCGTAAAGGATTTTATTGGTATTAAAATGATTGAGCATCTGATTAAGCATTATCTTTTCAAAAACCTTGCTGAAAACCGGCAACACGGACACAGGTCTATAATTATTAGTGTCTTTACTGTCCCCGGATTTGAAAAGTGGTATTACCTTACTGTATTTCATTAGATCCGGGAAGACTCCTTGATCCACACAAAAATTAAATATTAAGGCTAAGTAAGGTGCTATAGTTTCAATTATGGAGGTACAGACTTTAATAGACATTCCCCAAAGATCTTCGGTCAATTTGATCTTGATTTGCTTAAAAAGATTTTACTACTGTTAAGGGGTTAATATGCTTAAAGTTAAATTCAATCGGGCAGGCTGAAACATTAGCGCTCAATAAATCAAAAGCAAGAGAGGGCGAAGAATTTAAGATTTCAGTGGTTTTTAGTGGGACACTGGTAAAGAAATTCACAAATTCCTGAGCAACTATTTTGTTATCGCAAATGAGACCACGTGACGTCTTCAATCAATCGTTCAATCGTCTTTCAATTTTCCAAACCGTCATTATTTTATTGTCTGCTGATTTTACCTTGTTGCTTATGTATAAGGCTTTAGCTGCGTTACAAGTGTTCTTAAATTTTTTTGAGTAAGAAGCAACATACTTATTAAAACTTTGCGTGTTAATATAAGGCTTAAGGCCATACAGCTCGAAAAGTTTTTCCCTACTATTCCTAAGTCCTTTTGTTGCCCAGTCACCAAATAAAAACTTATGAAACAATATCGAACTTACGAAGCAATGGATTAGCAATCTGTTTCAAAACCATTCAGATTTCGATTGATTGTGTATTACGCAATTAGGGTACAGACTTATAGGGAATATCGAAAAAAACAACTATCAGGTATCGCACAAATTACTTCAAATATAAGCTACTCTGTCAAGAAAGTACCGGGAAAATACCAATAATTCACAAAATGTTAGTTATTCATCAAAATTTATTTTATCGCCTTCAAAGTATGCTCCTTCAGAAACGATACACTTACCTACGCCCACGAATAATCCATTCATCAAAACATTTTTTAAACGCGTTTTCCGGAATCGAGTTCCGTTCTTGCGAATTCTCCTTTATGTCTTCTAGCGAATAAAAACGGATGCCCCGAAGTGGTAATTTGAGTTTAGGAAAAAGAAAAAAGTCGGCTGGAGACATATCTGGTGAATAAGGTGCTTGCTCGATGGTATTTGTTGAGTTTTTGGTCAAAACTTTGTTTACAATGATGGCCTTGTGCGAAAGCGCACTATCATGATGCACAATCCAAGAATTTTCTTTCCACTATTCTGGCCTTTTTCGTCAAATAAGTATGCTCTCTTAGACGCCGCTTATAACGCTCAAATAATATTCCTAATTTACCGTTTGACCTTCCGGCAAGAATTCCGTGTGCACAACACCGCGATAGTCAAAGAAAACAGTCAACATGACTTAGACTTTTGATCGACTTTGATGTGTTTTTTTCGGTTTCGGTTCTGACTAGTTTGCATGTCACGCTCGTAAATCCACGTCTCAACGCCAGTAACAATGCGTTTCATTAATGTTGGATCGGAATTGACTCGTTCTAGCATATCCTCAGCGACTCTTATGCGATTGAGTTTTTGGAGCGGCAACATGTTTCATACCCAAGTGATTATTTAAAATGGTACGGATCGACTCATGAGACACAGAAAATTCTGCGGGTATCTCTCTCAAACTTGCTGGAATGAGGATCTTCAGTCACTTTTGCGATGTTAACTTCAGTTGAATACGTTGATGGCCAACCAGAGCGAGGCATCTTCCATCAAAACACTTGAACGTTTTGTTCCACTCATAAGTACGTGTTTTTGGTACGGATCGACTCGTGAGACACTGAAAGTTCAGCGGCTATCACTTTTAAACTTGAATGAGGATTTTCAGTCACTATTTCCTTCACTTTTGCGATGTTAACTTCACTTGAAGACGTTGATGGCCTACCAGAGCGTGGCAAATCTTCTATCACATCTCGACCGCTTGTGAATGCTTAGTACCATACATATGTACGTGTTTTTGATAAAGTATATTCACCATAAGCCTTCTGTAACATTTTCAGTGACTCCGAAAACGAAATTCCATTGGCGATGCAAAATTAAAGACAAACTCTTTGTTCGATGTTTTTGTCCATTACAAAATTCGCAATACATACTGGCTATGATCTAACTAAAAACAGCACTATAACCAATATATCTACCAGATGCAACTTGAACTCGGCGACAAAATGGAAAACAGTTGTGCCAATCTAACAAAAGCAAAAAAAAAGAATTTGGAACCATAAACAAATCATCCATTCCCGATACTTTTTTCACAGTATATATATTGATGTACAGTTTTGACTTCGCTCCGATTTTATTATATGTATAGATATATAACTGTTGTGTTAGCTAGCTATGTGACAAGCATACCACCGCGGACGATGCTTTGCTTTGTGATTGATAGAAAGTGGATCATCTAATTGTATGTGGTCGTTTATCTAATTGCATTTCTCAGAACTGTTACGTTTTGTACTAATCGATACATATGAGAATTCTATTTTTCCTAAATATGAATATTGGTCAATTGATGGGTTTCAAGTTCTACATCATCACCAACATTCGATCTACCAACAGACCAACTCCCTTGTCAAAAAGTTAATCGAAAAGCTTATCCGTCTAGTCTTGGAAATTGACTTATACTCGTACTTACTAAACAATGATACTTAACTATTTGTGCAATGATAATAAAAGTCCGGATTGAATTTTAAATGCGTGGAGTATGACAATTATTTTTCTTTGGCCCACCATCATAATAGGCAGCTCAAGAGCAATCAATTCATTCCTCAAGTAGTTCAAATACCGATGAAGTTTGCCTCATAAAGTACGTCTTCTATTGTGCAACATAAACATTGTGCATGCTTATTATACACATTTAAACGCTTGGCATAATTTCACATGTGATTCCCAGTACTAGTGACTGCGTTGCCCGACGCTGCGGTATAAGCAAGGCGTCCGGCTCCGTTATCCGTCCTGCATCGCCTTTTTCAATGGCTTTCTGATTCGACACGTATTCTATTTGCCGCCACAATAGGACCTGTTACCAGGTTATATTCATATTGGTTAAATACTATGCAACTGGGTTAGTATACGGCAGGTGAATGACCAGAGAAATTAACTATGACCCGTTGATACTCTGCCGCGAAGGATAAACGATGGTTAGCAATAACAATTTTCTGAAATGATCGGTGGTTTGGCAAGATATTTATCTTTCGCCTTGAGAGTTCAACGAAATGAAAAGTTTACCATTCAAGAGTTTGGAATACAATAAGTAAGATAAGATCTGAGTGATTCAGTGTGTAGAACCAATCAACCTCACTTTATGCAGAGATTCATATATGTTCGTCGGCTACCTTTGTCAATTATGGTGTTATTGAGTAGCGCTTTGTAAGAAAGAGTGATGTCAGTCATAATCAAAGCTTTAAATATCTACTAAAGTTTGAAATGTCCGTGTGTCTGTGGAACAGCCCATGAGCACGCATGTCACGTCTGTCATGACGCCTGCGCAGGTCACCGTTACCGACATTTTGTAATGGCGCTCGACGAAGGGACCGCCGCGGCCCTAGACGTAGGAGTCAATGTCCCGACGATGCAATGCACTCACAGTGCACATGTCAATTTGTGTGCGACCACATGAAGCCTCGATGTCACCGCAACTCGAAGTGGCAATTCTTCAGTATTGCGGTCGCGACACTCTTCTGGCATAGTTACAAGTGTTATATAACGTACACTCAGATAGTCCAAACTGTGTGCGTCGTTTCCATTATATCAATTGGGCGAATAAACAGACAAATAATAAAAACGTATTAGTTTATTTTCGAATTATTACAGATTGATGTAATTTATTAATAATTTATGTAATTCAAACGATTCAATGTTTAATAGAGTCAGACAAAGTCATTAAATGTTATACATTGATTACCAAATAAGTACATAAGCCAAACATTAATGAAAACGTCATTTATGTCTAATGATGGTAACTTTATGTTAGGTAACATGAAACTATCGAGTCTATGTTCTAGAGTAGGTACTTATGTAACTTAAATTACTTAATGTAATGACAATAAATAAACTAATAGGTAAGAAATACAGGTACCTAATTCCCTAATTATAATTTTAGAACTGTACAATTATTAAAATAGATGCAAAAAATGTAACCTTCGTTAACATTGACAATATGTTTTCAATAATGTTTGTTTCAAAGAGTCTGGATTCTGTCTGGAGTCTGGTCTGGCTGATTTGACCAATTGTTTTAGGTTCTCGTAACACGATTCCGATTTCCGATACGTTATTTTTATTTTCATTACATAACATAAAAAAAAGGTTGTGACTCAATAACAATGAGGTATTATTACAATAAATCTTATAAAAATAGCATTTATACGGTCATACGGTAAGTTTACGAAAATTAACCGTTGCCTTTAAAAAATTATAACGTAACGTGCATACAAATCATGGTAATGCCGTCTCTGTTATGCATACGTGCATATTTCCCCCGAAGATTCGATTTGACAACGTCTTACGCTAAATTATATAGCCGATAAAAACCAGCTCGTTTTGACGTCAACCTAAGGACATGTAGAAGAACCATGGTTCCACTTTGCAGAGCAGGAAATACGTGATAACAGATAACGAGATAGTGATAGAACAAGTATTGAAGAATAGCTTAAATAAACAAATAATTCTGAAATCCAACTGTGGGTTGTCCTAAGCTGCACCCTAATTGCGTAACACACTATTAATCGGAATCTGAATCATTTTGAAGGATATTGCTAATCCATTGCTTCATAATTTCGAAAAATTTGTCGGCTCGACAGCGTAAATAACGCAATGAATGTTGTTGAACTGTCAAACTGAGAGCCATTCCCACTATTCGTGTGTTACGCAAATACCCCGCTGGTCTGTCAGAGCAGTAGAGCGTTCTAATAATAGCGATTAAGTGATGTCTCTTCAACGTTCTTATATTGATAGGTACCTACTTACCTGTATTTAACCTAACCAGTCCAGAGTCCGTTTTATTTCTTACCTTCATTATTGAACCGATTACCATAATTTCAGGTTTGTGACAACCTATTGCTAACTTCCACGTTTTTATTGACTGTATTTTTGATAACGACATTGAGTAATATTTAATTAAATTGATACACGTATCTACTTAATTGATATTTTAGGGAAGTCATTGAGTAATTATGTCTAATTAGATACTACTGCTAATAAAATATTGCTCAGAGCCCTACTTTTCATTAGTTAAGAATTATTGCTAGTTTAAATAGAGTCTCTACTTAATCTAGTTTCTTAATTAAATTATCTACAACACTAATTATAATGATACTGCATTGTCTTACAATTGTACTTTACATACAACCTACTCACAGAAATATTTTCCATGATCTGTTGTAATTCAAACGTTCTTCATACAATCTACTTAAAACTGTAAATTAAATTCGAAAAATTCTCACTATTCACTGTCCTTTGCACTTTGTACAGAGTATGTTGTGATCTACACACATTGGTAACTATCTTTCTTCACTTTAATGTGCTGCTAGTGCCCTCTGTCGTCAGTGATTGTAAACGTGCCGTTGCACGGTGAGTTGGTGTCAAACGCGGGCCTGAAAACAAAACACGATGTTAGTTCATATAAAATGATCTTAGGTGTAGATGGCGCTATTAGTACCAGTAGAATTATCAAATGGCAAGGGTCTTGTTCACTTCAACAACATCTACATACGGAAATGCAATATGGCCGCATGGGACACAAGGATTATTCGCACCTTGACCTGGTTCTAGCTCCTACGACACAGAGCTTAACGTGCTTATTAACACACTAACGCAACAGTTAACTACCTTGCTTTATTTATAGAAAGGACACATATTATCTCAATAGTTTAATTTCCGCATTACTTTCACATTGTAAGTGGCTGGAGTCATTATTTTCAGAATTATAAATGCCAGTACCGACTGCCATTTTGAATTACTGGCAGAAATATTTTTTCCGCAAAGGTTCTTTTCTTGGAATTTTTTGAAAGCTCCAGAGAACAATTCCCATATGTACTTCCAAGTAGAATCTGACTGACAGATTTGAGTAGAAATCGATGCATAAATGTTCTAGAATAGTGGTACTTCGTGGCGTATGGCCTACGTTAATCAGGTGGGATTGGATTGTTCATGGTTCGTACTTAATTGACCACTTTAAATTAATTCACTGCAATAAACGCTGTCTCGACACAGTGTATTTAGGATTATTCATCAGCGATAAGATTAATTACTTAGGATTCATTAGCATATTTTTTATCCATAGCGTGATATAAGTTTCTATTGGAGATGGATAACGGTCCCAAACAAGCTTGGCCCAGAAATGAACACAAATTAAACAAAATGTATTGTGAATTATTGTAGTGTTTAATAGCCCTGCCTTTTTTTTTCGTCGTAAAACTTGCTGAAGACGGTCCCCAAATCTGATGACTTCACAAAATAAATTCATTAATTCACGATCGTGGAGTAATCCACTGTCTTCCAACAGGTTGAATTTAACTCAAATGTAACGGCTATATCCCAAATGATTCATTTGACCCCAGTTTAAAGAACATTGGATCTCCGTTGGAAATCAGGCAGAATCAGAGTGGTCCGAGATGCGAGTTTTAGGTATTGCTATTTTATTGTAGCCGAGGTAAACTGCAATGCGACGATCCATAGTCCAAGAAAGGCGAAGCCAATTGTATTTTTGAACAAATCACAAGAAATCACAACGAAACATTCATGATTCTGTCACACGCAACACCATATAAATAAAATAGAAATCGTCAAAGCTACCCGACTGACATAAAGGGTTATGTTTTTGGCGTATGTATTTGTATGTAGTCAAATGTCGCTGGTGGTGGGGTGTGTGATCATTAAGTTCCCTTCAAAATGGTTGATCTGAATGGTGCTGATCCATACGTCATGTTCGTGAACGGGCGCCGTCAGTGGGGACTGGTCATCTCTTGGCAGCCACGGCTTATTTTTATTTCCGATTTTTATGTTTTTATTACGGGTGTTTCTACATCGTTCTCACATGTATAATTTCAACAAGACTGATGTAACAATTTTTTCTGTATCCATATTATTTAAAAGAGTGTCCATGGAGTTTCTTGCCCGTTCTTCTCCATAGGTACCTACTTTCGCTTTGGATTGGGCAACTAGTTTCATATTTCTGACTGACCGACCCCTGGACAATTCAAAAGTGCCTGTAATTGGTTTATTTGAAATAAATGCTTTGAGTTTGAGTTATGACTCAAACTCAAACTCAAAGCATTTATTAGGACATAGTACATTCCACTCTATTCATGTAGGATTTTTTATTCTCTCGTAGCAACCAGCAGGTTTGTGTTGACCCCCCAGCGTAACGCACTATACATTCAATCGCAATACGAAGGATTTTGAAGGAAATTCCCAATTCAATAGGTGGCGATTCACAAAAATCACCATAGCGGACTTTACCGGAACCCAATAAGTACAGGTGGGGGATACCTCTCTTCGCACAATTTACTTCGCTCTTAAGTGGCTTGGATTTCCTGCGATTTTTTAGCCTACCCGAAGTACTCGTGTAGTTGTTGAAGGAATGTCGGCAAAATGGATTCTTGATTTTTTTTTCTAGTACGTATGCGATATCCCTTCGTACAGCAGAAGGTGCTACACCTGCTAGCAGGTAGAGCTTATAGAGTGGAGTCAGTTTTAAGCAGCCTGATATTATCCGACACGCCTCATTGAGGGCAGTGTAAACGTGCTTAGCATGAGCGGATCGGTGCCACACTGGGCACTCAAATTCGTCAGCAGAAAAGCATAGAGACATGCCAGTAAAATTATGAATTATGACGCTGCTGTTACCAGGGTCATTTATTTATTTGTATTGGTTCACCAACAATGGTTTAAACTAGTTTTATACTGCGGGTAACATGCAAAAGTGTGTATGCAACAGTGCAACAATCACTTGCGCTTCTATGTCAATAAATAACGAATGGCATTACGTACTGAAGCGTACTCTTTTTTATTTTTATTTGCATTGTATAATTTCGGATACCGCTGAGCAGAAGAAATCTTACATTTTTTTTGACGTCACTATTTGGACCAACCTTTATTTCATAGTTTAATTCGATGTTTTTCCACGATACAATTTACTTACAGTTTTTCTCGATACAACACGATTAAACGTGTCTACGATTTATGATTTACAATTTGCAGGTTAGAATATCAAGATTCCGCAAATAGTGTTTGGATTTACTTACATTTTCTTATCGGTCACAGGCTTCTCCTCAGGGTGAGTGGTGTCCGACAGCAGCAGAACTATCCCTCCACCGACAGCCGCTAGGGCAGCGATCGTCACCATCGGTAGGTGCTCGTTTATCATCGTCTGCAAATAACAATTATGAAAGGTAATGTTTACCAATTAAAGTCATCGTTGAAAGGTAACTTTCCAATTAGCTACCAGGAAATCGTTTTTGCACTTACGTGCTATATTTATCATAGCATAAGCATAATCAACCTGGCCTGTGTCCCAGTAGTGGGAACATAATAATGTTCCCACTGCTGGGACACAGGCTGCCTCTCTGTGAGAGGGAGTATCTATATTTATCATAATAACTTGTAATTGCATTTTTTTCATTTCTATACGAACTCTTTAACCAGCCTCGCACAAAGGATGCCTGCTCGAAATGGCGGAACATAAAAATAGGAAGTGCTCGACTGTCTGTTTCCGATGTTTATTTTAATAAATTAAATGCAGTATATCATAAGTAATGTTTTTCTTACCAGTCTCCATAAGTACGGAATGCATATAAGCGCCAGTCCGGCTGCAATCTGGCTGGCTCCCACACCGAGGTTCCTCACCACTGTTGGGTATAGTTCGACAGTGAAGATAGGCATCATCATGTTTGTGGAGCCGATGGCGAACTTCCCGATCATCAGGCAGGCGATCATGATCCAATCGTCATCGGACGCTATCGACAACAACTCGCTCGCAATACAAGCGAGTCCACACGCTAGCATACTGATGAAAATTGGAATCCGCCTTCCTGCCTTCAAGAGAATCGGGATACTGATTGCTATCGCTGGAATTTCCACGACCGCTAGGATTATAGACGTCACGTGCAGGTTTCCCAAGTTGAAGTTTCCAATGTTCAGTAGTAGTCCGTAGTACGCGATAGTCATGCAGAACCATGACAAGAAGAGACATATTGTCCTCTTGCGAAGAACTCCTCGGAACAGCATCATGACGCTGGGTAACTCTGTGGACTCTTGTGTCTTGTGCAAAATCAGCAGTTTGTCGATATCTGATGGCATTTCACGCTTGTTGAATTTGGCAGCTCTCTCCAGTATTACCTTCGCTTCCTGAGTCTTTCCCATACTGAGCAGCCATCTCGGCGACTCTGGTAGAACGAACCTGTAAAATTTTTATTAAATGTTGTTTATTGAATTTTGAAACTCTGATGTTTAAATATTTTATTAGGTACGGTGATGTATAATAAACCAATGACGCCTTCACTAGAGGTACCTAATATAGCAACTACTTACTACTTTGTTTCAGGTCTCAGAATACGCTAATTGGCTATTTCAAACAACGGCTCTATTTTGATACTAACTAGTAAGACGCCGTCACATTTAAAATGGCGACGACCGAAAATGGCACGTTCGTTTGTACTTAAAATGAATGGTTTTCTAATTATGTTGAAACACTTGAGTAAAATAATTTGTAAGCAAGTAAATAATTACGAAATTATTGCGTACCATAAAGCAAGCAACAGACATCCGGGAACAGACAGGCTCAGTTGTAGGTCCCTCCAGTTGGGCATGAGCAAAGACAAGAGAGTGACCATAAGGTACGCGAGTGGCAACCAGAAGAAGTTGCACACTCCTGCGATCGTCACCCACTTCCCTCCCACAAGTTCCACAGACAAAACGAAGGCTGCGTATACCACGGAGACAGACACGAAGCCCATGATCAGCCTCACAACGATGTATTGGACGAAGGAACGAACTAATAGTGACAGGATGGCCAGAGAACTCTGCGCCACCACCATGCTCATCAAAATGCGCTTGCGGCCGAATCTGGAATGTAAGAAAATAGTATAAGTAACCCTGTGATTTTGTATGAATCATTCATTTAAGCATGATTTTTTCAAATCATTCTGGTAAATAAGTTTCGTAGAAATATTTTATCATTTTCCTGTAGTCAAAAAGTTTGATATGTGACATTTAATAATAAAAGGCCTGCGTAGTTGTCAAAAAGTTACAAGCCACATTATTATTAAAATGAAGAAAAGGTAAAGATAAGTCTAATGGAATTTCTGTTTTGTTTTGTCGGAAAGTTGTCTTTTTTTACAGTACTTATGATGAAAAATGTTTTATTCGAATGTAAACAAACCACCATTGTAACTAGAACCGATTGGTCAGTCAAACCATATTTATTTATGTTCTTTAAGTGTTTTAAATATTTTTTAATTTTCATGAGTATGCAATCAAAAAGTTGGCCACTTGTCATTTTACAGGCCGACATAGATGTAAAAATTGATGACAAGCCATAACTATTATTAAACTTTTACGGCATTTTACAATTTCTTTGACGAAAAGTGCGGGCCACTTGTATGGTTTTGGTAAAAAAAGATTTTTTTAATGCTGAGTACACACCACCCCAACGAACGTCAACGCATGGGTTTCGCTGGCCTTCGTTGTTCCTGTCTGGACGGTTTAGCACACGCCACCAACCGTTTTGACCGTTCGTTGTGTAAAATCTCCAAATGTATTTGGATATACCTTCGAAGGCCAATGCATGTGCGGTAGCCAACTCCTAATATACTTCGTTGGGCCGGTGTGTACGCAGCATAATACGATTTTTTATTGCTTTTTGTTCATTTGTTGTTTGTTTGTTCATTTTCTTTGTCATATAACATAACATCACGCCTTGGGCAGAGGTGTACCTATAGTACACCCACATTTCGCCAGTTATGTTTAAGTCCCATGTAATAGGGGGCGAGCCTATTGCCATTTACCGGGCACAAATCCAGACTTCGGGCTGCTACTGAGAAATTCCAGATAGAAAAACCCAATAACACGTTGCCCGACCTGGGAATCGAACCCAGGACCTCATGCTCAGCAGTAGCGACATTTAAAATAACCTTATGATGGATTATCAACGCTGTGTAGTTTTTTTTAAATATTGTTGTTTTTAAAATATTTACAGGATATTAATTAATGATTAATTTCCGATTGCACTGTCGGAAAATAAACTTTTTAGGCACAAAGGTTTATGTAATCACCATATCATATTGAATATGTCCGTACAATAGAATCTACCTATGGACTACAGAATGTATTAATTTGTAAATGGAATATTTTATCATATTGATAAGTAATGAAAGTCTCACCTGTCAGATATCCAGCCGCCGACAACTCCACCGACTCCAACCCCGACCAAGAACACGACTTCAGCCAAACTCGTGAGATGAGCTCTGTCGCACACCAAGTTCCATTCCGAAATTATCGTGTTGCCCACCTCTGACCTATCATAGTCCCACTCTGTGCATCTTTGGAAGGCGTCTATGAGGGGGGCGGTGTGGTTTAGTATGCTTTCCACCGTCACCCCTGCGGTAAGCGTCCGAACAGAGCAGCTGTCAATGGGCTGACTATAGTTTATCCACTCCGATAATGGCAAGCTCGAGAGATTCTCCGGCTTTCGACACCAGAAATTAGTCGCCTTTGCCTGAAAACAAAAAGATAAAATGAATTATAAATAACTAACATGTACATTGCATCTAATGCAAGCTTTGTAAATCGCGTATTATAATTTAACCTGTAAGGTAGATATCTAATCAATTGTCAAGATAGTGAAAGATTGTAATTCAACAATCTTAGCCCCTTAAGTTGACTCTGAAGTGCCGTGTTTGACAGATGCGATGAACGCCTGGTGGTGGTTTGTCCGGATACGGTTCAGCTCGAGAATCCATCTTTCCAGAGACAGTGGGATGAGCCGCTCTGCAGGTTGGTACGGAATAACATCATTCATACGTCCACCAATACTGCTGAGCGTGCCAGCCTACTGGCTGTGGGAGAATGGGAGTCGGGCCTCTGGCTTCAAGCACTACCGTCACTCAACAAAAGCACTATGATGACACCACTTTCCGGCTCGTTACTAGTCTGCGAATTGGCGCTCCTTGCGTGTCTCCACATCGCTCTTAGGGCGGTGAAGCAGGCACCTGCCTCGGACATCATGGCCTTTCCTGCAGCAAGAGCGCGGGTCGGTTGGTACGACACGCCAGCATAAATGACATCATCCTTCGGAATCTTGTCACCTGATTGGGTGACCAGGGCCCATTCGGGTGCCAGCTGTTTTAGAACCCAATGGCTTGGCACGCGACGATGGGAAGAGGCCAGATGGAATGACCATAATGCCTTAGAAGTTGGGTAGGCCTTTGGTGTGTTATATGCAACCTGTGTTGACACCCTCGCGCCATCACATCTGTCTAGCACGACGAGCTGTGCTGGGGCGGCTGCTGCAGGCGCAGAAAACCTCGTACGGCGCAAATATAGCAATCTTATTGTGAGCTTGTTTGAGCCGGTTGAGGTTGAAACACTAGGGCCGTGGGGTCCGAGTGTTCATTGACATTATTATTATTTCGGGACATCGCCAAGCGGTTAGTCGACTGTTTACATGACGAGTGGGCTGGCCTATTTATAAGTCAAAGTATCAGCATTGCTATCCAACGTGGTGTGATTGTGTGTCATGTCACGTAATTTAACAACAAAATATTTAAAACCATTCACATGGTTCAGCTCACTTTAGAAACACATTAAATCTCAATGTTATGGTCTGATGGCTTGACGAGTTAGCCTAATTAATAACAAAATATTCAAATTCTTTAAAATTGTAAAAAAATATTGACCTTTTGCGAAACCCATTCCATTTATATTTTATGGGACACAAACTTATTACTTGAGCCAGTTATCGGTCGAAGTAATATTTTACGTCAGCTAGGATGCAATATTTTGTACAAATTCTGAGAATTAAGTGGAGTGGGCTGCATCTGTTAAATTTCGCCCTAAACGATTTGTGTCGTTGTCACATAAAACCTTAGGGGCTGAGTGCTGAGCGTGGTGATTATAACGAATATATATATTATAACGATAATAAGGATTATAACGAAAAATGTGGATAGAGTTGGTATTAGACCACGGTAGAAAGCGGAAGATTTAAGGCTAGGCTAAGGAAGTTAGGAGACTTGGTAAATGCCGAGGGCCATGCTCATTTGGGCTGTTTTAGGAGAACGATTTAATATTAAATAAATTAAATATTGCTGGGTTGAAACTCTGATTAGACTAATCTAGTATATAACGAAGTATGTGTGTGTTTATTGGTGCAACTGGTTGAGTCTTTCATAATTATAATAATCCTAGGCTGATAGTGTTATTAGTTATTATAACCAATCAGACAGAAACGTGTTGTTTGGGAGCCTTTTTCACCACTTCTCCCCAGCATAAACACTTGGAAGTGGTGAAGCTCTTCGGGCTCTTCGGGGCTGTCTATAGACTTTCAAGAGAGTTGATACACAACTCTATTAATGATGCTAAAGTTTCAACCTCTACACTCATAGCTAGTAATTGAATGTTGTATTCTTTGCCTCTGGCCGATACTAGGGCTTTAAACTCTGGGCACGTCATAATAGCGGCGGTAAGTTCCCTCTCTCAGGAGTGGTTGGAGAGGTGCCACGGGGTCCTCACCTTCCGCCTGACACAGGTCCCGTTGGACACGGTTGTTTCGGGAGGTTCCTGTTTCGCATAAGGCGGGAGGAAACGTCCGGGTGTCACCATTGTGTGGATCGCCCGGAGGACACGGTGGAGCATACGGTGGAGGTCTGCCCATGTTGGGCGGAGCACCGCAGTGTCCTCGCGGAGGCGATCGGCGGCGGCGATCTCTCGCGTCCGGCCCTGGTCCAGGCACGGAGCGAGAGAGTATGGAAAGCCGTCACCTCCTTCTGCGAAGCAGTAATGCTTGCGAAGGAGGAGGCAGAGCCCGTGGGGAGAGAGGCTTGCGCCCTCACGCCCCCACTAGTCGCCGCAGTCGGGAGTTGCCTGCAGATTCCCGGCCACTTTAGGCGCGGGCTTGCGGTGATGTAGCTCGCCGTCCGGTAAGGACCAGGCCCGGGTCGACGGCGCGTCGTGTTCCACGCCCGCCTCAAAGGGATGTCAGCACAAAATGACGGTCCGATAGGGCCGACGCCTCAGGGTCGCAGGAAATTCGAAAGACATAACCGTGGCCCTGGCACAGGCAACTGAAGGAACACGGGTGGGTTTAAATCAGCAGAAGTCTGACACGCCCTCCCGCTACACCCAGAGCGGGAGAAGTCAATTGATGATTTCGCACTAAAAAAAATGGCTTTAAACTCTATTTAATAATGATCCTCGAGTTAGGATTTCTCAACTCTTATTATTTGGTAATTCTCTAATCTAATAATGATTCTTGAATGTTATATTCTTTATCTCAGACCAATAATTCAGTCAGAATGACATGAACACGTGTCTTGAAAATTTGCTTGTTGTGCAAATTTCTAGGGGTTTGGGTGTCCACATCTATCTCATATCCAGTCTAAGGACTGATAGGGATCATATCTCCTTAAGAGCTTGATGCCGACACAAAGCCGCTTAAACTAGCCGCTCCGTTGCTAGACAAGGACGGTCGCACGGTTGCTGCAGGGAAAGCCGCTTCGTCACGTTTATCAGTTTGATAGAACTGCTAGGGACCATGTCTCCAAAAGAGCATGGTGTCGACGCAATGCTGCAAGTCGCTTGCGTCACTTTATGGCAGTGTTTCTCTGAATACTGGAATTAGGTATTGTGTGAGTAACAACTGATCAAATACCTGTTACGCTAGCGTATGGGTTAATCACAAGTTTTTGCATCCCTCTATTATTTAGCTTTCTAAAATCACATTCAATGTATTTTCATCGCAAGGTCTGGCGAGTACGGCGGATTACGCAAAACTTCCAACCCTAGCTCTTCTAGCTTAGAGACCGTCTGCGGTCGAGCGTTGTCATATAAGAGCAACGGGGACGAGCTATTAACCAGGCTGGCCAGAGATTTGCGAGCTTCTTCATCATTGTGTCCTGTTCCTCATAGTACACATCCGCAGTAAAGCTAGTGCCATTTGGTAAGAAGCTGTGATGAATTATACCGGCACTAGACCACCAAACATAACCATGAGGTTTTTAGGGGTAAGTTTTAATTTGGGCCATTGCTTAGGCGCTGAACCGGGGTCTTTGCCAACATGATGACCGGTTGCGATTTTCAAAAAGAATAAAATTTTCAGCGTAAGTGACAATGCGTTTCAAAATCCCTTCGTTTCTGTGTCCACACACCTATAGAATGAGATATTGATGGCTAATACGAAATCGACATCAACACGTCTCGAATGAACTTACGAGTAATAATAGTATCTACACGGTTCTCAGGCCAGATCTGGAAAATCTCAGAAAGAATAATCCCATGAATAAAACAGGTTATACTCACAGTAAACGTAGGCAGGTAGATGTGGAATGTGCAGGGAAAAGAGAACAGAGACAGCAGGAACGTCATGAGCATCTGCCAGCGGCCATACTTGCCGATCACCGTAGACACCACGTCTGGGCCATCATCTTTCACAGGCGACACTGCCCGGCTCTTCTCCTTATTCGTCCCTTGGCTTGGGATTACTGGAAATAAACATTATATAATTTAGAAACATAATTTTCTTTCTTAAGGCTGTAAAAAGAAAATGTTATTACTGCAAGCAATTTTTTTGTTTTTTTTTTAACGTATAATACTTTATGTCGTTTTCAAGATAATTTGTGTTAAATAGTCTTTGTTTTACAGAAGTCTTGAAATATATGTCTTTTAAAAGTCTGTTTATTTGTTAAGTCAGCGGCAAAATCCGTTCATTCCAACTACGTAAGAATAATATTACAAATAAAATATGATTGCAATTTTGTTTCAAAATTGGTGCCATCCTATATAACTGTGACCAAGACAATTGCAATTTTATCATTACTAAAACATTAACAAAGTAATTATTTAATGACCCCTGAAATCATCATACATGTAGGTAAATAGGTGCTACCTAATTGCAAAAATTATATTTATCACGAACGTGTAGGTAATACAAGCCTCAAATTCATCAACTGAACGGTCGATATACAGGATTAATTACTTCTTAGTACCTACGTATATAGAGTATCTTTGTTACACGAATTAATAATACTTCTCGGCGTTATTTAATACTGACCTGTTCAAATCAAACGAATCGAGTTTCGTAACGCTAACCTGGGCTGCTAATTTTTGTAACGCCATTAGAACATACTTTAAAGAAATAGGTAATTGTATATTGGCCACATATGGACAGACATCTGTAATTAATATAAAATCATGTACCAAGAGAAACTACTTCCGACGAGTCAAGGCTGTATTGTAGGAGTGAATGATCGTTATAAAACCGACATGAGCTGGCTGTAATTAAATTAGATAAGGATTTAATTACAGATCATAAATTAAACTTCATCTATTTAAAATAACTAGTTTCTAAAACTCTAAGTTTCGTCTGTATTGTTTGAGGCCTGAAAACTTGCTAGACAAGCCTGAAAGGTGGACATTATTTGCAAGTAGATGAAAAATACTGGTGGGCGGCTGCATAATGTATGTCTATAGATTAAGTTCAGTTTAGTTATTGCTCGTCTCGAGTCGCGTGCGCCAGTGTGACGCTCCACGTGCTTTTCTCGCGAGCATTTCGCGCGCGCTTCCCAATTATTAACGGACACATGCGCCCGCGCCGGCGCCTTGACAATGATCTTCACATGATTGCAACTATAACGAATGACCCACTGCTACTGAATCGATGTTAATTTTATCATCATTAATAATATCTACATTCATGACTATATACAAGGATAATTTTGATAACTTTATATGCCAATTCATTAGTATTGTAGTGTATTCGTAGTAGCACGTTACATTATTAGTTGATTCTAATGAATTATAATTGCAAGTTAGACTTATTTTTGTTTTGGATATTCCTTGTGTTCTTGTACAGAAACTTTTTGAGACGTATTCATGAAGTATCCAGACGCGATGGGTCTTAGACATTTCAAACATACGCTGTTCAAAGTCCGATCCTTACCCGAAGCTGTAACCTTTGCGGGTTTTTGTTCTAGGTCTGATGGGATACATAATTTTTTGTGTTATATATATCTAACGTAACGTAAGACTGCGTGCGTAGTTTTACAACATGAACTGGAGAGGCGTCATTCGTTTAAACATTATTCTTCATCTCGCGGACAGCGCGCTGCATTCGGGGCCAAGGCCGCAGGGCATATCGATTACATGTATCGCGATTTGCATGGCTGACTTAGCACAACGAACGAATTGGTTTTCATGCAACAGTTATATTTGTCATCCCGCCCCCTGTTACCTGTGGGACTTGGACATAACGTGGCTGTACAACTGTCAAAATGTGGCTGAACTTTCGGTGCATCTCTGTCTAACCCTTCGGGGATTACAGGAATGATATTATGTCATTTAGTTAAGCAAAGGACGCGTCGCTATGTGCACTCACACAAACACAAAGCTCAGCTTAGGCCTCGCGGACTGTACATTATACCTGCTGAACTCAGCAATAGTGGCCTCGCTGCGCAAGGCAATGCTAACCAAGCAATAGTGCGCGTGCGAACCAAGTATTTATTAAACGAAGCCTATTTAGAGCAGTCACGGAATCTGCTGAAAATATTCAATTAGTTTGTGTCTGAAATATTTCAGTCTCTCAGTTTTAATTGTTAATTGAAGGCTAATCGTTAGATAACGTTTAGGAACTAGGAAGTCAGCCAGGATTTCGTGACAAAATATTATAAAAGACTATACGTTTTTTGTTCTAGGCATTTGATTTCGAAGGTTACTTTTTGTGGGTATCGTAATAGGACCTGCACTATTATAAATGCCCTAATATCATCGAAAAAAAAAAACGTTCCTATCTATCCTTTCAATTCAGTAGTTTATTTGAAAATAAAAAAAAAGTACATTCGCAAGTACGTACTGCGAAGAATTCAAATAATATCTCGTCATAAATAAATAAATAATCTGCCAAGCCTTTTTCTCATAGCATATGTTAGGGACTCGCCCCCTATTACATTGGACTTAAGCATAACTGGCGAAATGTGGTTATACTATAGGTACACCTCTGCCCAACCCTAAGGGGAAACAAGGCGTGGTGTTATGTTAGGGTTTGCTGCAAATAACTTGCGTATATGCCATTGAACTGAAATATACAGGACTTTGTTTAGTTACATAATGATGAATGAGCATTGATTAATCTCTTGACAGAAAATTTAACGTTCGACGACGACGGCTCGATTGTCCGTCTAGCGCTTGTCGGCACTCTTGTCATAGCTATAACGGATCCTCGTGCGCTATATCAACCCATGGATAGATCTAATCATTTCAGTTTATTTAAATTAAAATTGAAGATGAACTAACAAAGATTTATATCTTATCATACCAGTGTATTAACATCCAACTTTTTTGCTTTTATTACGCATACTGTTTCGGATTAGCATTATTTCAGGCTGGAGGAATTTCTTTATCGGAAATTAAATGTATCTGAACGAATTTCCGTTAGGATTGTGTACCAGTATAACATGTGTTTTTATTTTTCATCCTGTATTGTCTCACTGCTGGGCAACGGGCTTCCCCTAAAGCTTTCACATGTGTATCATCACATCAAAAATCCTGCCGGGTCCTTAAGCAAACGTAGATTAAGCCGCAGCCAAAAGCTTGTTATTACTATTTCATTACTCCCTATCCTGAGAACTGTGAAATGACAGGTAGATTGACCGTAGATGGAATAGCCTGCGGTCAATTTATCTGTTAATTTGGGCAGCACACCTTTGCTCAAAGGCATAGAGATCTAACACGCTTAGCCACCATCTAAGCTGGCAAGTACTTAGATAACCATGACCGTGGGAAATAGCTTGAATAGGTATAATAAATATCAAAACGCCATTGTACACACATGCATTTATTATCAGTAATATTCTAGTACATCTATTGACCATGAGCTGCTTTCTAAGTTTCATGTTTTTCTCAGACAATGTTGCAATATGACTAAATTCAATTGTGAATTGTTGCAACTAATCCGGTGATAAACATTTTCTACGGTGACTGGTTCACGACGTGTTGGTAATTGAATTGGCCAAGAACATTTCAATCAATATGGCTTCTAAAAAACTAATTAAATTAATCACCCCGCAGATGGGCCTGTTTCCTGGTGTGGTTAAAAAAATATTGTAATCTGTGACGGTTCCACTCTGTTCGTCAGCTCAGTAGTGAACATCTTAACCCAACAAGTGACCTGTTAAATTAAGTTTACTGCATTACGTACGAGATGATTTCATGTGTAACGCGATAGTTCATTCGTTAAACTGCAATTTTCATTAAACTTGCAGTCATTAAATCATTTAGTGTGTTTGTACAAATGAGTTATTTTCCAATGTAAGCGCATGACGTAAAGATAAGGCGTCATTGTGAGTGAATTTAATCTTAGTTAAAGTTAAAGTTAGATATTATTGAAAATAAGAGCTCTAGCAAAATTAGCATGTTGCTAATTATAATAATAATTTTGGGATCGAATTCAAAATAGCAAGTTATTTTCATAGTTATTATAGTTTTTTTTATTACGGAATCATAGCTCTGGAACTCTGTTTTCATTACCTAATAATTCCGCTTTTACTGACAATAATAGATTTCTACAAATTGTTGACGAGCTGCAATACACTAGGACCTACTAAATCAAATGGATTGGATCAAACGGTGTCATGCGTGACCGGAATTAGGAGCCGAAAAGTGTTTTGGCCAGCAGGCTTGTATAACATATTATATCATTCTCACAAGCTTAGAGAGGACAATAGGCATATTTGTCATCAAAATGTCTAAATTTCAGAGTAGCAACTTTTTTTATTACGGGCGAGAAAAACAACATCATCTGTTAACTGCTCTACACCGCGGAAATCTGGTTTCTCCAACAGTAAGGTCAGGTGGCAGTCTGTAGGAGGCACATTGTCACAAACCTCGCGTGATCAAATCCAAGACTTGCCTATGGAACGTGTGGCCAAACTTTTTTGACAGCTTTTAAAGTTAAACGGTTTTCTACTTTTCCTTTCTTGTGTCTTTCGTTGAACATTGAAGCAAACGTGATTTATGTACAGAGAAGTGGGTAAAAATATGTGCGACAATATATAATGAAAACAAATTATTCGTACGGTGATGTTTTTGCAATTTTTTTTTTCACAGAAGCCAAACAAAGCCTTGTAGAGTCTATACATGACGCTTTGTGTAGAATTTACGCTTATTTATCCAAAAAAATATTTAGTTCCAAAAGCGATTTAAGTACCTAGTACATTTGCATAGAGTTATGTGGTGCTAATAATTCGCATAATTTGGAGTCAGATCGCGGTGGTGTGGCGACACGCCCGCGTCTGCAATAGGGGACCTCTCCGGAAGTGAGCGTACTCAATGAAACTGATTCGACGATCCTGCTGCCACTCGGTCACTGTTCTGGTTACTCACTTTAATATAACATACTATCGTTACGCATTGTTCCCAGAATTCCGTTTACCTGTTTATATTTGCGTTCAGATTTTATTGCATGGTTCCCGTTAATCAACATATTTTTTCTTGAAGGAATACGAGAAAGGGATTTTCTAGCTAAAGAATCGTCTTATACCCTACAGATTGAATCAATTAAGAATACATCAAAACCGTTCGGTTCTTTAGAAATTATTTAACACATCAGCGACTTATTATATGTAGTCAGGTCATGCTTCATGTTCCGGATTGCATATTTCATAATTATAAAATCAGGCAACTAACATTGCAGATAACGGTAACATCTATAAGTTATTGTGATCATCTCTGTTATTGTCTTGTTTGTTCAAGTTCCTGGGTACGAGATATGCATTTATTGTTTTGAAAACGACTTACTATCTACAAATGTAGGCATAGTATGGCAGGCTCTTCAACAAATCGAAAAAAACTAAACGTAGGTAGTACCTTCTCCTAAATAAAGAACTGTTGCAGTTCCTGTTATCTACACGGAAAGTAGTAGACTGCGCTGAATCGATTGGCCGTGTACGAAGATCTGGCAATGGGCATGCCCTTAACCGATAATTCGCGACGTGAACTTTTCGACCCTCCGGTCGGCTAACATTGAACCAATCAGTGATTGAACTGTCAGTGTCGATCCACGCGATGACTCCAACTGTCGCTCCCTTTTGACTCCAACAGTATGACGATGTTGTTCTGGCGAAATTGATCGCAAACAGAAGTGGCTGACTACTTATTTAAGTCAGACTTATTTGAGTCATCCTAGGAATTCCTGTGTTATTACAGCAATTCATCAGTCATTTACAGTTGTTTTTGTTATAACGTAACATTCATGCAGAGATTTTGATCAATTGTTTTTGTCGATCAAAGGAATAATGATTGCAAAAAACTTCCTTTTGTTTGTTTCTGAATGCATCGTAGCGTAGGTAAATAGGTAGGACTAGAACTCGTCTGAAACCAGCAACATATAGGATTAAATGATTGTGGAACTGCAGTTCGTTGTTCAAGTTAAATGTAATTAAAAGTTGATTAGACAATAACTTTTATTTTCAAACCGACATCGAAAAAGTATGTATATGTGTATTTATATTTTTTTTAATGTATCTTCACCGACTTCTCCGTCGATGTGGACGTGTTTTTTTTAATAGGGGTATGATCTCAAGGTTTATAAAAATCCGATGAGGGGATCCCATCGAAATCGAGAGATATACTCAAATTTTATTGTCACACCTATAGCGGTTTTGGTATTTAATTAAAGTAACTCGTGGATTTGCTCTCGAAAAGCAACATTTGGTGGAGTGGAACTGATGATGAAGACCACAGATGGCCAGCAGAACTACTCAAATAAGTATTTCACTGGTTGCGATTCGACTACTATAATTTGGTTGCTAAGCAATTTATGTTCATATGGTGAAATGGAGCTGACGGGGATTACAAAAAGAAGAACCGACTTAAAAAAAAAAAACAATACTAGGTGAAAAAATAACTTACTTAATTGTTTTCGGAAGTCGGTGGCAAAAAAACTAAAATACAGATCCAAAGACACCGACTTCCGAAATTAAATTAAGTTATCACTTTGTAGTGTTTTTTTTTTTGAATTCAGTTGTTTTTTGTTGTTTAGCATAACTTTTTGTCACAACGTGGGTAAGAAGTGAGTTCTTACCCACGTTGTGACAAAAATAAAAACATCAACGTGTGGTCTGATCAGTTAGACTTTGCGCAAGCGCTTGAATGTATCCAGAGAGCGTCGACCCTCCCGAGAATATTAAATTAAATTCATCATTTAAAATGTGACACCCGTTCATTCTTTAAATCTACTTTAAATGGTTTCGTTGAAAATTGTACGGATACAATAAAACATATGGAAACAAAGTAGTAAGTTGTTGAGACATAATGCTTCACAACAATTACGTGGCTTTGCCTAGTTAAACCTTATTGTTATTATGGCTATACAATTATCCTTTGTCACGAAAATTGCATGAATATTCACATGGTTATTTGAAAAACAACATAACATTTTATTGTGTTTCAATAGGCTATATGTTGGCTACTTAACAAGGTGGTTATCCGAATTTGCCTGTTTTAGAATCAACTTTACTATATACATTTTTCGTCAATAAAAAACAATTCTTCTGTTTCATAGAATAGTGAGTGCAATATCAACGCGGTTAAAATGTATGGCAGAGATTTATTTTTAAAATAACCGACGAAAATTTTGAACTCAGGGCTGTTCAGAAATTCTGAACACCCCTTCTAAATCAGAATCTCCTTCTAAATGATCATGAAAAAGAATCCATGGTAAAAGATTGTGCGTCGATGTCCCTGCCACCCTGTAAAGGAACGTTGTGGTAAAAACAGTTTATTTTATTTTTTTGGATAGGAAATGTGTCACCCGGGTGTTTCCTGCAGCCTTATGCGAAACAGGCAACTCCCGAAACAACCGTGTACGTTGAGGACATGTGCCGTGGCGCCTCTCAACCCACTCCTCAAAGAGGGGACCTATCGCCGCTATTGTGACGTGCCCAGTGGTAAACACTGAGGTTTCTATGCTTCTGACCATTGATGATTATGATTTAATGAAGGTGTTGATGTTGACCTTCATTAAATCGTTAACGGATGTGCTTAAATATGACTCTGAACGAGTAATTTATTTTGACTTGAAATGTGATGCTAAGTCTAGATATATTCTCAACAAAATAAATATTCAAACGATGGTTGTGTGTCATTTATTTGTTACACTGTAAAGAAAATAAACAAATTACTCACGGAAAAACCACAACTGCCGTAAGTCGACGTTCGCACGGACGTAAAAATATCGCGGCGGGATTTTATCGCTCATTAGATTTTCCACTTTCGGTGTTGAACCGAGCATTGATAATCCAAAAGACAGAGAGTACATTCCAGCGCGTCGAAAAAAAAACATTGTTGGATTTTCAACTCTTGGTCCTAAGCAGTTGAACGTCGAGTAATAGTACCCACTCACAGCGTTTATGAAATTAATGATAATTATGGTAATACATTTCTATTCATATCGTATTCAAATGTACAAACAATGCCATAGACCTCTTAAAAAATATGTCAAAGTTCGTAGTCATCACGAAAATGGTTAAGTAGATAGGTATTTTGCTTTTCTACGCCACATTCTCAAGACCGGCTTAAAATAATGTGTGAATAAAACAAATAAAACTCTGTACAGTAAAATCATTCTCTTGTTATTGATAAATTTATTGATTTTGGAGCACTTTTCATCAGTTGCATTGGCTGGCGAACGAATTGTTTGTGTTGTATCCGAATGCACATTCAGGCGGGAAACAGGCGGGGGGGGGGGGGGGGATTTAACAGAACCATATTGGATTAAGCGTCGAAAAAGCTAATTCGATATTATCACTAACTTCCGTCCTTCCTTTAGTTTCGAGGGATCGTGACGAAAGTCTTGAGTCACTACTTATCTCTCTCATTATTAGTTAGTAAAGGCTGATTGTGAATAGGTACCGAGAAATTGGTTCCGGAGATAGAAAAAAAAAAATACGCGTTAGATGATAATATAAATCATCGTAGACTTGCAACTCCCACCAGTTCACGTTGAATAACAAGAACATAATAGGAAACACGCATTTATTAATAGAAATATCTCGTGACCTATTGTTATTATTAAAACGTATTCTTGTGTGACACATAAATTAATTAAAAACACATTAAACATAAACATTGGACTTATATGCTCCTACTGCATCTAAATGATCTTCTTTTCAGAAAAGTAAATTGCATTGTTATTTGCGTTGTTGGCTGTGCCCTTATATTTTATGTCCCGGAAAATATCGCCACGTGTCATCACGGATAATGAAGATAACCGTGATCTGGAGTGCACTCAAGATCAAATAGTATACGTTTTAGACATGCCCGTGCACTTAATTAAGCTGATACTCGAAGAACTATCAAGAACAAACATGTAATTCGGAAAAAAATCAATCCTTCTATCAGGGAAGGAAGTTTAATCATGACATTTGTCAAAGCCAAGGCCCAAGGGTCGGATAAACGCGCCTAAACTACTCTTGACTTCCTATTAAATAATCGAATGGTAAGTAGGTGGCCTCCTGAAAGTTGATCAAATGACTACAAGTACATAATCCGCACTCACCTACACACAGAAAAGACACACACTGACCTTTAAAAATTTACCAAACGGGAATCGGACAAAGGTTATTGTGCGTATATGGTTCCGAAGTTCCGAATTCTGTTTATTTACTTATGGTTATATAAAAACGAATTAATCACTTTTTTCTAAATATAGTAAAGGTCAATAGAATTGCTACAATCGATTAGGAATAAAACAATTATGTTATAAAGTTTTGGTTTTGAGGTCGCATATTAAACTCGCGTTTAGGACCGAAATAAATACTTAATCTTGGAAACTCTTACAAACTGAAATTATTTACAAGGATAGTATCCGATTTAGAAGTCATTAACAAAAGGCTATTTCCTCAGTATTATTTGGTTACAATGATATTATTCTAAACTTCCTTAGTGCTATAAACACAAATGAATAAGTGTTGGGCAAAAAGTAAAACGTGTGCCATAGACACAAGTCCCTCTGCCTGAGGCCTCTCTGCATATCTGAGCAGTCTTTGAAAGAGTACGTTGAGCGACCCTTTCATTTATTCACACGGCTCTCCGGGGACAGCGGGAATGTCTAAACGAGCTACTAGATAAAAATAATAAGAAATTTTAACAAGTTTTCTTTGATTGCATTGCTTTTTTATGTTGTCTAGATACGTCTGTGCCACAGTCTGTGCTGGGTGCAAAGGTTGATGTCTATATTTTCTTTTACCTTATGTTTGATATTCTTAATTCTTCTCTTTGATAGCTAAATTCGTATAAAAAGTACACTTTGCAGACAAGCTTATATTACAAATTAGAGGACTATATACAAGATAAGAATGCTTGGACACATGATGGTCCAGCTCCATAGGACAATCCCGTCTAGACAAAATCACACTGGTTGCTAATTTAATTTTTTATTTTAATTTTTTTTTTACTTACTCACACACTGACTTATTCCTAGTTAATATTTTAAGAAAGTCATATATTTTTACAGTGTTTGTAAATATGTGAGCACAATGTACCTATCGCGTGATTCATTAATCTGCCTTTGCTTTATTTTTAAATCTTCTTACCAATTGTGGTATAGTATTTTTATTCTTGGTGCATCGTCTTCACATATAAAAAATATAATTAATGTATAATAATATTGTAAAATATTTTAAAAGAGTAACGGTGGAGTTTCTTGCCACTTCTTCTCCATACGAAACTACTTTTTGGAAGTGGCGCCTAGAATCAGTTATATTTTAATGTAATTTTTGACGTTCAAAAGTGCCATTTTATGGGCCTATTTGAAATAAATGCTTTGACTTTAAATTAATTAAGTGATGTGCTTTTTCTGTACTAACTAATCTAAATGATGTTAAAGTTCACAAACGATTGTGAATAATATACAATTTATTAGATAAATAATTGTAACGACTGTGTGTTCTTTATTGGCTGCTTGACGTTTCCGCTTATTATCTTCATTAATACATCATTTGCGAGTTTTATAGCTTATTTCATTCGTTATGAGTTATTGGTAGGTGCGTTATTTTTATTTTGCTGACCTTTACACTACCTACAATATGATTGTTATTGCAGTGTGGTGTAAATTAAACTTAAGTACTGACTTTTAAAATAATGTTCCGGTAAGACCAACAAATCTTGAAAAAATTTATAAATAATTAGGGAACAATAGGTCTTGACATTATCCAACCCAAATTGGTTTTGTTACTTCCATGGCAGACTATTGTCTATAGTATAAAAAATGCAATAAACAAACTATAGATTCTATCCTCATAATAAAGCAAATAACAAACAAAAAACGAACACCTCAATTTGTTGGTTTGCTTATTTGAACGCGCTAAAATAACTTCTCAAATCCGGTTCCAGAGGAGAACCGGATTTGAGAAGTTATTTTTGTATTTGATACCCCAATTCTGGAGGAAGGCTATAGGCTTCTTATAAATATAAACTCATTAGGGTATCAAATGGCAATGGGCGTTCCTCAAAGATCGATATTGGGTCCATTCCTTTTCTTAGTTAACATTAATGAAAGATGGTGTTATTTGCAGATGACACATCACTGGTCTTTAAAATAGACCGACGCGTCGGTCGCGACCGTCGCGACGGTCACAAAAACTGGACCATGTGAACCACTCGATTTTTCAAGTCCAAGATTGGTTTACGGTAAATAATTTGGTGCTAAATGAAAAATGAAAACCATTTGCATTCGATTTAAATGACCTAATGTTAGAAGTAGCGAATATGACATCATATTGAATGGAGAAAAACTGGAATTTATTAATTAGACGGTTTTCATAGGAATCACGCTGGACGAAAAATTACAATGCGGACCACATAAAACATCTTTTGCGGGGCGGCTTAGCTCGGCCGCTTATGCTGTTAGAAAGATAAGACAGTTAACATATGTAATATACCGCGCGTTTGGTTTATTTTAGCTACTTCCACAGCATTATGTCGTATGGCATTTTACTGTGGGGTCGGGGGTCGGTAACGTTGCCCCTTCTTCTCCATACGAAACTACCTTTTAGAAGGGGCGCCTAGAATCAGTTCTATTTTTAAATGTTGACGATCAAAAGTGCCTTTTTATGTGCCTATTTGAAATAAATGCTTTGCGACAGTCGGGTGATATTTTACGCGGACGAAGTCGCGGGTAGCTTGTATCATGTCTTCTTCCTTAAAAAAACATAGTTAGGTAGTGTGATCAGAAGTTCATTCTGCATCCGACCAATGAGTATTCAATAAGTTCATTCAATACGTTTTGATTTCGTGTTATAAAACACTAGCTGCGCCCCGGGGTTTCACTCGCATAGGCCTCGATCCCGTAAGAATTTCGGGAATAAAAGTGTCCTTTGTCCTAATTCCGGTCATGATGTAACCATGTGCCAAATTTTATTTAAATCCGTGATGCTAGTGCAGCGAAATAAACAAAAATACACATAACAAAAAAAAAACTTTTTAAATATTAGTTAAGAAAACAAAAACTCTAGGTAGAATAAATTGTGATAATATTCAGGTAAGAGAATCCAAAACAAAACCGGACCAATGAAAAACAAATACGATGAAAACATATTTAGCAACATTTATAAAAACTTATACCTGCTTCATTCTTGTGGGCGCGTATGCGGTTTATACCTAACGACCGTACATAATAAACTTAATTATTTTTAATATTTTATCTCTTATTATAAGTGTTAATTTCAATTTCCAAGATAATATTTAGATAATTTAAAAAGTTAACTAACAGTCTCAAAATAATCATATGTAATAAGTAAAAAAAACGGCTAAGTGCGTGTCGTACCAAGCACAAAGTAGGGTTCCGTAGTTAGGGATATACTTATCCCAAGAACAAACTTAACATGGTAGTTGAAAAACATGTTCTCCTATTCATCGATATACGTCACGGTAAATTCTCCAACAAATCTACAAATTAACGATTTTTGTACTTTTCCTTTACTTATGCTGTAAGACCTTGGTCAACGGGAAATGCCCTACCCTACCCTAGGTTTTGATTCCACAGAGAGTGTCAAAATATGCGGGAATATGTGGCAGAAACGGCCGGATCTTTCGATTGCGTTCACTTAGAATGTCTTAGAAGTTCGATTTTTACGCAGCTCCAAGGGATTTCTGACATGAGTATTGACCTGAGAAAAAGGGTCTTGACAGACGGGCGGACGGACAACGAAGTGCTCTTTGGGTTCAATTTTTTTTCGATTGAGGTACGAAAAAAGAGGGGAAACGATCAAAGAGCTTCAAAAAAATTCTTCCGCATCGCTGTCAACAGGAAAAGTGCCTAAAAAGCTGCCAAATGCCACTTTGTATGGCAATGATGATTCTTTGGCAAAAAAATAGGCTTTCTCTCTAGTCACTTGAATAGTCGACTAACTGCTTGGCGTTGTCTATTATGAGAACTTATTATGTACCTTAAATAAATAAATAAACGATAGATACGATATTTCGATTTTAGCACACTTGCGACGATAATGATGATCAAATGGTAGTTTGGTAATATGCTACCAAACTGTTTCGTCGTGGTACCTATGTAGGTAGTTTGGTATACAGGCAAGAAATAAACATCCTTGCACTAGCCTGGCAATTAACATATTTTCAACATAAGACTCACAGCGATTACAAAGACAGCGATTACAAAGACTTAGGCTACTCAGCACACAAACGAAATGGATAGAAAACTAGTTATGACTGCTGCGCACTTATCGCCTTTACTGACTTTACTTATTACTTAGCTTCCTGTTTTCTGCCGCGGTCGAAGACGTAATAGGTTATCAGTAGCACAGTACAATAAAGTAACAGTATTACGTCTTCCTACAAAATGGCCGAAACGACGCGCTTTGAAATCTCAGTGTTTACCAGACCGCACTGTCTCGAGTGGCAGTTACGCACGGACGCACGCGGATGGTGCGACATTTATATACTTGAAATATGGACGAGGATATCGACTGTATTGGTCAGTGTATGGATGTTTGAATTTATCCAAATCGAAACCAGAAATATATATTTTTTATTACCAACTCAGTCGGCAAGGCCTTTAAAAATAACAATAATCTTACTTTTTATTTATTTCTGTGTATGTATGTAGGTAGCTGACAGGTACTTAGTAAGTATGTAATCTCTCTTTTCCATGCGATGAGTGCCCGAGTGTAGGAGCAAAATATAGGGAGATTAGTCAAAAACCGGGTATGGGGGTAAAATCGGGATAATGCAGTTAGATTAGTTTGTCAACAAACATTCAATGGCGATGGTGCAGAGTCGACGAAACTAAATAAGAATGAGTTTTTTTTTCAAGGCGAATTGATAGTATTTGATAGCATATTCCTACGATTAAACAAGTATTTCAATATAGTCAAATATCAAGTGGAAATTGATTTCTAGCAAAGATTAAGCATGCATGAACATGTCGCTTCCAGCAATACCTCGTTTATCAAAGTACGACTAGTAGTTTAGGAATTAAGAAGGAACAGATGAACATACATACATACATAGCCTGTCAAAATCAATGCAAAAAAAAACAAATCGATACTCAATTCTTTATTGCATTCCATAATGTGTACGTATAACAGTTGTTATGTTAAAACATCGAATCATTTATGGACCCTGTTGGGCACAGCAAAGTGAATTATTTATAGGAGAGAGGACTAAGGCGCTTTTTTTAAGATAAAAAAGTATTATTTGCTTTAAACGATTTTTTTTTTGGTGGATAATTTCAAGAAAAAAAAAAGAAGTAAGTAATGAGAAAATAAGGCAATTCAAAAGGCATTTTCAAAAACCTACATCACCCAAGAGAGTGGGCAACCCGAGTCCGTTTTTATCTATCGAACGGCCGTAAGGTAATTATTTCAAGGTCACTGCCGAGACGTGATACGGCTTACTTTATTATACTGTGTCAATAGGTAAATGAGCTGCAATCTCGCTTTCTTCATAAAAACGATAACGCTTGGGCTTGATACACTTGAATTGGTTTGATTAATGATATCGCGAATCAATTTAGCTGTTTATTTAATTTGTTGAAGGCATCAGATATGAAAATGAAGAAGTTTATTATTTTAATCGGTAATCGACACTATTGTTTACAAACAAATGTATTACAAGGTAATTTATTATTTGTTATTGGAATTAAAAAAGTATGTTTAAGGCAACACAATATTGTTAAGAGGTAGAGACTTTTGGGCGTTTTATTTAGATTCGAAGCATTCAAAGGATTTACAAAGAAAACATCAAGTTTATTTTAGTTTTACGAAAGGTTGTTAACCTTTTTAAGTGCAACATACTTAATGTTAGGGATTAAAAGTACCTAATGGTTTTTATTTTATTCAGTTGAGAATTGTCATTTGTCTGCTACGAGTAGGTTAAGCGTGAATTGGCTGAAATATGACGACGACTGTTGAAGATGGCTTTGAGAGAGATGGAGCTTTACATTACGGTCAAGACAAAGATTGTAGTAATTCAAAATATGTCTTATTAGCTTTTGCTCGCGGCTCACGGCGGATGTCGGAAAATATCCCGTCGGAACGATCTACTGGGATTAAAAGTACCCTAGACTATAGGGTGCAATGTAAGTATTGCGGAATTATCCCTCAAGGACCTAGTGGAATAATTCCGTCCTTCTTACACTGTTTTCATAAAACGCTATTACTTTACTCTATGAATACACCTAAACCTTAGTTATGAATCAATCTGCCCATTGGTGAAAACCTTATAGAAATCCGTTGGGTAGTTTTTGAGTTTATCGCGTTCAGAAAGACAGACGCCAACACGCGGCCGGGTCTTAGTTCTATAATACATAGCGACAGTGGTAGTGATTCCTTTATGGTACTTTAAATCCTGGCAGTACGTTCCCCTGGGATATTTTCCGAAATCCACGCGAGCAAAGCCGCAGGCAAAACCTATTTTCAGCCTCAATAAGAAACAAGGACACCCAAAGTATGTACAAGGTACAATTTAGCCAGTGTTCGGATAGTGTAAGTACCTATTATTATACGGAGTTGCATCAACAATCTAAAAGTGAAGGGCGACACCTAGAAATTGCAGGTTGCACTGTGTGACAGGAGAACGGAACTTACGACAATGACGGTAAAAACGCTCATGCAGACAATGCCTAATATATCGTGTCTTGTTTCGTAATGGTGGTTAGTTCATGTGTAATTACAAACCTACTTGGGTTTTAGAATTGAAAATGTTATTTCACAGAAGTAAGTTTTCTTTTGAGAGTGACGTACCTTTTCTTTTAAATTAAAATTGTAACGGTACCTATGTATTTTTTAAATTAGAAAAGATATTTGTACGCCTCTTCTGCTATTAAAATACGATAAATTTTTGAGCCATCTAAATCATTTACAAAATAAGTAAGTACGTTTTCAAACAGTTCTACTCGTAAATACACTTTCGGGTGCTGACTTGCACTAGAAAGGAACTAAGTACATATTGAAAAGCTTTTGCAACTAGGTAGTGACGAAATAGGTAATATTAATCTTATGTAAAACTGTTAGGACTTTCATTTAGCACTAATGTCGAAAACGATTACATTAGAGGTCGAGTCACAATCAGTTTTATCTTTAGATATGTTAAATAAATAAATAAAACATCAGTGTGATTATATTCCAAACCGTTATTGTGGGAAAACGCAAGTAATTTATTTAAAAAAACTTATTAATACAAATGTGTCTCTTCTCGTCAAATAAACAAGGTTCTGTACATGTTAGGTAGGTTCTTTCATTTAACTATCAAGCTATTCATAAATATTGAATCAACACTTGTTAGATAGATGTATGTATTTACAGTATTTATGATTGATGTACTTTATCGACATTAGTAGTGAGTGAATACAAATGATAAACCACTGACGCACATTAGCCGCCGATACAGAAGTTTTTCGTTTACAATTACATACTTAGATTATAATGAAAACTGGCTAGTACAAACAGGCATTTTTTTTATAACGCAATGTTGCATTTATTCTGTTATAGAGATATGAGGAACAGGGTGTTAAGTTCACTCATACTCTTTAGAAAAGGGGGGATCCTTCGTCCAGATGGATGTCGTATCTGGTGGGCAACTGCCGGACGATTGTTTTTTTTTTTTTTTGTATGGCATCTCGAAGGTCAACCTGTAAGGTTGTCGTCTGCTTAAGCGGACTTGCCTGTGGTGCCCTAATAAATTAGGGCCTCCTGCTAGGCCTTAAACTTAAATACTAACTAAAAATAAGCGACAACGCTAAGGGGACTCCCTGTGGGGTGCGGACCTCGGCTTAGGGCGTCGCTGGAAGAGGGCAGCAAGGGACTAGCTGGATAAGGGTTTATTGGATTTTGGGACGAATTTAAAGCTACAGGCTCAGCGGCGCGGGCTGGCTCGAGCATGGGTCGGGCCCGACAATTGATGTCGGGAAGTTGTATTTATGCTAGCTGCGCGGTAAACTCTGATTGCGCGATGCAGGATTTGTGTGACGTCATTGTGATGCGTTGTTCGCATGTAGCGGTGTAGATGCCGCCACACTGTATTTATAACCTGGAGTTCACACGCATAAAGAAGTTGTGATACTTTTTATCAATAAGTCTTTTACTTGTCAAAACATATGTCATATCCCTATCCACTTTTGAACGCTTACTGAACAGTAAGCGTTCAAAACTGGGTAGGCACGTTGAGAGTCGTTTTGCTGTGATCTCGCAGTACGACTGTATGTGTTTAAACGACACACACCACAGAGATCGCAGTTTTGCAAAGCACACACACTAACGTATCGTCGCGAACTTTCATCGCACTACACGTAACAAAAAGATATTCCCGTCGCACACGCATCATGCGCAAGATCTGGCCAGTTTATGGTATTCCTAAAGTTCGAGCGAATCTAATATTTATACACCATAAACATTAAGCTTCGATCATGTATATCCAAAATGGCAAAAGCGAATGGTTTATAATGACATTTTGAATAATTCAGCAAAATGTCACGTTGGCATAAAACCATTTGCTTCATATTCATTCACCATGTGACGTTGCTGCTTATTTAAGAGGTTTAATAAGCGTTACACTTCGTACTCCGACTAGCAAGGATTCCTTTTTCCTCACATCTCGACTCACAATATTTCTCTAGAACGAAGACTGAAATACTATTAGACATCTATAAGCCAAATACTATATACTATAGTAATTTAGTTTTTTATTTATTAAAAATAACGTAATATTTATAACACTACTCATCACTCACAAATTTAAGTAAATAATCCTTAAAATAATTTGTATTTTTCAGTTCTTTTAATTAAACCTGATAATGAATTTAAACTTTTTTAATACTGCATCTTCTAAGGTCAAGGAATAACAATGCCTTTGATATAGATTTATATTTAGTAAAAGACATACTCGTTCTAAGTCCGGTTTCATTAGATATTTGTGTTATCACATCATTTTCATCCACTTTTACGCAGAGCAATACTATTTTCCAACGCTTTAATATTTATGTTTTTAAAATTTTGAACATTAGGTATAACCACAACACCGCTAACAGTTTTAAACATTCGTCATTCTCATATTCGGTGAATAGTCGTATCGAACTGCATCTACCTCACAGAAATCGAAATAATTTACTCATTTTTGTGCGGTCTACCTACTTACTTTTATTATCTATGTAAACAAGAACGATACTCGCACAAGCATCGTACGATTAACGATTTACTACTAAGTGCCGATTTCACCAATGAAACTGAACGCGATCATCACTTTTAAACCTAGTTCAAGAGCTGTCATTGTCAATAATCCGTATCAATTTTGACACTGACAGCTCTTGAACGCGTTTTAGTTGTGCTGAACGCGTTCAGTTTCATTGGTGAAATCGGCACTTAGTGATCAGCACATAAACTACGTTTAAGAGCTGTCAGTGTCATTATTTTCTATGGAATATTGACACTGACAGCTCTTGGACGCGTTTTAGATGTGATGAACGCGTTCAGTAACATTGGTGAAATCGGCACTAAGTTAGCATGCCATATGTTAAGTTTGTTGACATTATGAACTACTATCAATTACAAAGTGAATGTGTGTGCATGTCTACAGTATAGAAACAACTTATATATGAAGGTTTTGTGAGATTGCTTATAGACTTATGAGCGCTACTGTACATGTTTTGACGTTTTCGACAAGTATTCTACATGTTTTTTAGACAACTAGTCTTAACAACTTCTTTTAGGTGTAAAAGATACACGAAAACAGAAGGTAGGCATTTAGAATAAATGTTTTATAAATTGGTGTCTAGGCTGCCTCGTTGGTCTAGTGGTCGCAATCGCTTCTGCTGAGCATGAGGTCCTGGGTTGGATCCTAGGTCCGGCAACGTGTTATTGGATTCTTCTATCTGGAATTTCTCAGTAACAGCCCGAAGTCTGGATTTGTGCCCGGTAGATGGCAATAGGCTCGCCCCCTATTACATGGGACTTAAACATAACTGGCGAAATGTGGGTGTACTATAGGTACACCTCTGCCCAACCCTTCGGGGAAACAAGGCGTGATGTTATGTTATGTTTTATAAATTTGTGTCTAGGCGGGATAAGAAAACAAAGTTAAGCAAATGTAAACATAGTTGAACGATAACAATATTATCGTCTAGCAGAAATACTGACACATTTAGTCTGGCCACATTGCATTATATGGATGGTCAGTAAAAACTTAATGTCTACGAAGCCATATTCTTATTTAAATTATGATCAAGGGCACTCACCGTTCAATGTAGAGGTCTTACTGTGTACGAGTTTATTACTGTTTGACATTGAAACTGTTCATAACAGTGAAAAGGATTTCCATTTTCGTGTACGTATAATGCTTCCGTATTCAAAAAAGAAACTTGACAGCACTATGTTAGTAGGTAGACCGAGTTTATACTTGCATTTTAAGTTTTTGTCAGACTACTTTAGCCCGCAGGAGAAAAGACTAATGAAGTCATAATTAAACCAAAATAAGGACGATAATAAAACAGTAAACATCAGAATCTAAGGTTAATAAAAATAAACGTAACTATCTCTACGTGTTTCTGAGCGTGAGAAGTATCCAATCATTCTACTAAGTAACAAAATTTCCGGATTTATACAGAAAAATAAACTTGAATTTTGACAGTTAACTTATCTATCAGAATGTAAGTTACTATGAATTTAAACTTATTAATTTTAATTTGATTTATTAGATTGTAAAGAGATAAGGATATTATTACAGAAGTTATTTAATTTAAATATTATGTAAGTATCATAGGCAGGTGGATAGCAGAGAAGGAAGAAAGGCAATATTCAGCAGTGAGTGGAACAAGGCTGCTGAAAAAGTGATGATAATGATGCTAGGCAGAGGAGTACTCCTTATAATGATTCTGTCACCAAAATTAACCTTGACTTAAAAAAATATCTTCGGAAGTGTGTACGGAAGTCGTTTGCTTCCTTAGTTTGTATATGTCGTGCCAATCTGGCAGTAATACCGACCGGTTATCGGTCACTCGTTGCCATTGAACTGTCTCTCGTACTTTACAGTGCGTGCTTAGTTTTTTGAACTACGATGAACATGGAGGAAATAGTCAACGATCGGTGCGGAAAAACGATATACCTAGTATGTATGACTATTGAACTGCTTGGGATCTATTGGGGCTTTATAGTTATCAAGTAAGTTAAAATAATAGGCAACCGATGCTTCTTTTCAAAAAAAGTTTGGCGTAGTGACGTAGGGCGTATATTAGGCATACGCGTAAATTAGGCGTTCCATAGCCGTGGAGTCTATGTATTGTAAATGCATTATAAAAATGAACGGAGGACCAATTCCCGTATTTAAAGAACATGCGAAATATAATATGAGTTTCTTTTGTTTTTATTACATTTTAAACGTATATTTAATCGCGGTAAACGCCTCCAGAAGGCCAACTCGCGTACTTAATAATGTTCAAATTCAAGTCGCAGTCTCATCTCTGCGACAATTAATGTCAAAAACTTGTCAAAAATTTATGTAATTTGATTGTATTTTCGGCAGATTGAGACGGAAGTAGAAATGCGAACGTTCTTAAAAATACGAGAATTGCCCCTCTGAAATCCAAGTGTCACAGAGTGGTCCTGCGCGAAATGACATGGTAAATCAATAAATTAATCATGAACCGTAACCAACAGCTTCATTACTCGTTAATGAACAAGTCAATTACGTTCTTGACTTTATGCAGACCACGATTAACTTACATGCAAACGAATGTAGACACATTAGATACCAGACTAGATTTTTTCGGTACATTTGCAACTACATAGTTCTTATAATCTTAATAATATTCCTAATAGTTTTTATAATCCTTTGTAAAGTACCGAAACTAAAGACAAATGTGTGTGGTTGTGTTATTGTTTTGAAGGAAAACTGCCTGCTTAATGGCACCTACGTACCTCACGTGTAAAACGATAAATCCATTTACCGTAATATTACAAAAATAAACATTAAAATTTCGAGTAGTTGCTCTTATGACGTTGGTCTTGGCTTCATTCTCGGCTTGAGCAAATTGTTATTGGGTTTTCCATCAGGATATGGTTATCCCGTCTGGTTCGCTCCAACATGACTTAAAACATTCCTAGCATAATGTGGATGAACCTACTGTACATCTTTACCTATTAAATTATGTTACAAATATTGTTTTCTTTTAAATTTGAACAGCAAAATATTCATAATTCCGTAAAATATCTCATATTAACTTCGACAAATTATTATTATTATTCTTCATTATTCTCTCATAATCACAAACACAGGACAAAGTCAAAGTAACTCTTAATCAGAGACTGGTGTCTGTAGTAGGTAAAACCTGTATTACAGATCACTAGGCTTACCCTCCATCGGACACTCACTAGTGACCTATGACTGTTTTAAATGGACATACACGTTAAACATAATAAAGAACTATTACAAATGAATAATAACAGGAGTGAAGCAAAATAAAAACCTAATGTAAAGCGATTTTGATGAAAAATTGGAGTGAGTATGTGTGAGTGTGTGGCGGTGAGAGTGAGAGTGAGGGTGTGTGTTTGTGTTTGATGTGATTGGTTCATGTGCACTCTGCCCTAGAAAGAGGATAGATTAACAGCTGCTTGTTCATATTATTATATAAATATAGACCCAGGAAACTATATCTGTGTGTCCTGCATACATCGGTGGTTCTTCTCTTACCGGTGATTGTTTTGGGGTCGTAAAAAGTTCCGAAAGCTTCTTAGTAACTGTTAAGAGAATGAAAAGTTGTGTAACGGTCAGTACCTTACATCGCCGATGTAAATCATTTGCTGCAATTGAGTGCTGACTGATTGCTTCATTGTCTCTATGACTTCTGTTAACGTCTCGACCTGTACAATGATACCCATCATCTTTAAATATCTGTTAGAGATAAGTAAATATTAAGGAAACAAGCTTAATTTAAGGAAAAAGTGTTGGGAGTCTTTTTATCCAATCAATCAATCAATTTTTAAGAGCAAATTGCTGTCTTCAATCCCGTTTATAGATAACGATTGGGTATGGCAACAGGCAGCCAAACAATTTATTAAAAAAATGGTTATTCCAGCGTTAGGCATAGTGCCTCCCTAACTGATATTAGACTTAATATTTTCAATGATTACAGTACCTCCAAATGGGACTTCACATAAACAAAACCAAAACTTCAACAAGAATAATACAATTTTAATATTCAAGACATCACGTAGGTATGGTAGTTTTTATCATTGAACAATGTAACAAAAGAAAATGACTTTTTTCCTTAGTTGTTAAGAGATCTACGCAGGCTGTTGACTCCGTGGAATGTTTGTTCTAAACCTTAGACAAAACGAAACCATTCGGTGACCGGTCTGATGACGTCTATAATATCAGTCTCAGTACTCTATATATATTAACGAATTCCAAAATTGTTTAACAGGAGAATCCTAAAAGTAAAATACAATCAGGAAAGATGTACAGTTGATAAAAGATGAATATTTCAAGGGAAAAACCATGTTTTGAACACGCTTTTATTAGCTTCACCTATAACTAACTATCAATCAAGTTTATCTTACTTCTTGTTGTCGTATCGTCGGGTGACAAAATTATCTTGTTGCTGATCTGATGATGCTTGATGGAGCCAGGAGGTGGATAGTGGAACTTTTCAGTGGCTATTACTAAACCCCTCGAGTTTGGTGTCATATGATTATGAGTCCAATAGATTGGGTTTGGTAACGTGGGTCTGATGATGGGACCATGAGGTGATATTGCAACTCGTCAGTGGCTCCTAGTAAACCATTCAAGTCATAACCTCGTTGACTTTAGACTTCTTAACTAAATGAAAAATGTACTGGACAAAAAAGGGAAAATATAAAAATGTGTTGTTTAAAAAAATCTAAAAAATAATTCATGAAAATCCTTGGAGTGCTTTTTACTTTAATCATTGTGTGTACTTTTATTTAGGTAGGTATATAAATTTAAACAAAGCGCTCCACGGTTTTTGATTTAATCATTGAATATATAAAAATAACTACTACAAGTCAATTTAATTATTTTATAATTGTTTGGTCGCGTTATATGCGGGTTTTTTATTTTTTTGTCAAACTTTGTTTTTTCTATAAATAAGCTATGGGTCGTCAAGATTGATTTAATTCTACCTTTGTGCAGAGAAATTATTTATTATTCGTGGTGGAATTATTCGGAAATAAAAGTTAAAGAGAATGGATTTCTTTTTTAAAGAACCTTACTTATACTTAACACAAATTGTAACTTATCAACCACGCAAAGAATTATTGCAAAAAATATTGCCTAAGGTGAGCATTTACTTGCTCATGGCGGCAGCACTCACTTGTAAAACGCAATGCCTGTGCGTATACTTACAACACACTTTAGTTTGCAATCATTGTTTTGTATCACAAAAAAACCTATATATCAAACTTTTTGCACGTTTGTACGAAATAACCCAGAACTATATTAAGCTAAGCCTACAAAAAGTTTTATGTTTTATTTCTGAACATGTGTAAGTACAATACGTAGGCCTGTTATACTGATGAGTATACATTACAGCAATTACACTTAATTAATTTATCTCGAGCATGTAATAAAGGTATATTTAGCCAAACAGAACAATTAACGTTTTTATTTTTAACAACATTCAAATTAAAGTGCTTACATAGTGGGTGTAGCTTCCTCTTGCAAAAATGTGCAAAACATTATCTGATACAAGTCCGCGAGGCCTAAGCTGAGCTTTGCATTTGTGTGAGTGCACATATAGATAGTGTTGGTGTGAGCGCGGTTTATACAATCGGCCTGAGGCGCTGTAAGCCCCTCCGTTGTTGCGATTGGTAATCACTCACACAAATTCAAAGCTCAGCTTAGGCCTCTCGGATTGTACCGCGTGTGATATAGAATCTTTGGATAAGCGGTAGGTAGGATGTGTGTGCGTAGAGGTAAGTGAGGCATGGTTGCAATGAAAAGGAATTAATACAATTATAAGTACTAACCATACTTTAAAACATACGGTTATGAGTTATATACATTATAATAAAAAATAAAAAACACTTAAGATGCTTATTAATTAGCAGTTGAGTTATTTTTAGGTTCTTAATGATAAATTATAATTACAACTAAGACATAATATGCTGGGTAAATTGGAGGAAAACCCCAAATGGAGCACGAGTAAGTACCTGGATTGTAATATTTTTTGCCAATTAACATTTTGGTTTTCCTTTCATACTTAATTATAATACCGACACAATTCTGATTCATCACAATTCTGATTCATTACAATGTGAGAATTTGAAGGATTGCGGTAACATTAGCAACATATCGAAGGGACAAAAGCGCTAAGAAGGTGCCTTTTTGGAGCCGCAAGTGTTTATTTAACGGCGAGACAGTGTTGTAACGTTGCGAATGGACGGTTATAGAGGTACCAGCATTGTCGGGTTGCGGCCATGCATACGAGGCGCTGATTGCACCCAGCGTTGTGATCAACGCACCCACTCGACCGAATAGATTGAAATACAACGTAGCCCTTCCCTATTTGTATGGACTCTATTACACTCCCGGCACTTAAAATACACCACGACGTATTGTGTTATGAAAACTGGAAGTGAAAATTCTTTTCACATCCAACATTTTTCAGTTAATTTGTTAGCATAGCATGACATCATTTTAGTATTTGTGTATGAAGATAATTTATAACAATATATGTTTGTTAATAAAGCCTGCGTTTTTTTATTCCATGATTCTAGGACTAGTGCTTAAACAAGTTGGACAGGATTCTCCTTTAAAATTACGAATGTTCTAAAAGGTGTGGCGTAAATCTAGAAGGTGTTATGGATAAAAATTTGATGTTTGGGATTTATTTTTATCCGTCACGTGTTTTGATTTCATTTGCTTCCTTTAACATAGTTGGCCACCTGTATAAAATGACTGCGCTGTGTGATAGATATTCAAATTGTATTAAGTACCTAAATACCCAAACAAGTAGTTTTTTTTCTGTCATCTGTCTTTAATCTGGTTTTTTGCCATTAAATTAGATTTAGGTAACAAGTGAATGAGTAAGTTATGGAAAAATATACTTTTTCGAAAGCCATTACTTACTTTATATAGTCAAACATAATTTTACTGAAACACCCGAATACAACAAAAAGGATCTATAGATATAAAAGGTTGTTTAGGCTAGGTTAGTTTATTTGTTCAAAACCCATGCACGTTGAAAAAGTACCTACTTAGATATATGTTTTGCCACTTTATGTTCATACAAGTTATCATTTTCTTATATTTATCATTACGCTACTGTCTTTGTTGACTGAAAGATAATGATTTTGAACATGGTAGGTAATTATTATATATTAAAAAAATCCTGGAAAGTAACTCAGCATACGAAAATAAAAAACCCAATGCATTTACTTGTTATAAATAAATATGACCAATCTTGCGTGGTCTGGACCATTCTCAAAACTATTCTCAAAGCACGTTAGCATGCTTCTCAATCAAAATTAGCAACTCACATAGTAGCTTGCTAATTATGTTACATTGCATCGGTAGAAACCGATCTTTCTAGTCACTGAGGTAATTCTTTTGTTTTACTTCTACGTATACCTCATAATTGTCCTACAATATGACCTTTAGCAGATACAACGTAGTTACTTTAATTTTTAAAGTAAAATAAGGGTACATTACACAACATAACAGTAATTACATAATAAAGTTATTTATTGAAACCTCGGTCGTGGTTAAATGTTTAGGGTTCCGCAGCCAAATGGCAAAACACAACGTTTATAATTTCGTTTTCGTATAAGTTTAAATTAAAATTTTACTCGGTCACTATTTACACTATATCGATGAAAACTTGAAATGTGTATTCTGTGCATCGCTGGACAATGGCGTGGTAAAATAAAAATCGAGATGGTACAAATTCAATGCACTTGCGTGTTTATAAATGAGTTTGCTGTTAAGGTCACTAAATTTGGTAATATGACATATTTTTTTGAAAAGATTAACATTGTTTTTCATAGTTTTTTCGAGAAATACCTTTAAATACAAACTTATTTTAGCGTACGATAAAACAAATACTGTACATGTGTAAAAAATATAGCTATAGAAATCAGGCTTCAATGTAAGTACAGCAAATCAACTTACCTTCCTACTTGTTTGATGTCAATCAACAAAAAAATTACTTATCTAAAGATTTTTTTTTTTTGCAATTTGCAGCTGGATGAGGTAGGTAGAGTAAATGTAATGTAACGTAAGACAGATAACAAAAAATTCGACCAAGTTCTACTTGATGTAATACAAAATAATTATGTATAATTTCCATAACATTTCTAGGCCAGCACTTTTAATGTCTCTGTATATTTCTTACTTGTCGAGATCACAAAGAGTTTTTATAACTCCCGATGAGTCATTTGTGCGATGATTTTTATCTTCGCCTAACTAAGTTGTTAGGTACTTAATAAATTAATTAATAATTTTGTTAATCAGTAGCTTTATTAATTAGCCCTACTGCACTCCAGCTTACTTATAAAATAAACTGAATAAATGTATCTTTTTTGGTTGAAAGGGTGGCAGGGGCATCAACGCGCAACCTGATATCATGGATTCAGTACATTATTTTGAAAAAAATTGCTGGTCCATACATTTTGACCGCCTAGGTATTGCGCTTTTCTATGAAACAGCAGATTTATTTTATACCCGACGAAAATTTTATACGCTACGTCTACAATCATGTGCTGAATCATTATGATTAAATTTATATTTTTACATGTTAACACTCAGTCAAAGTTTTTTTTTAGGATTCAGATAAGACGTTTGATAAAAATAACTATTTGCTTTGCTTGTGACAGGTGAAATTGTCCGCTTTCAAATTGTTTTTTTTTTTTATTTGCGTATTCAAATCTTATCTTAATTCATCATGTCTGTATGTCTTTTGCTTTTTACATAAGAAGGCTAAGCTTATATCTTACATACGAAACATTATTTAACGAAACCGCTTGTAGGTATTCTAATGCTAATTATTTTATAGGTATGTTATCATCTCAGAGTTGGTAGAAAATGTAATCTAACACTTGATTTGCAATAAAATCAGTATCAATACAACGATTTGAAGAATATTTATAATCTTTTAACTGTTTTAGGGTCCCGTACACAAAGTTTGCGGGACATTTATCGATTCAGGGATCCGTTTGCGAAGTATTGAGCTTTAAGACCAGACACTCTAAAATTCTTTCCACGCAAGCTCCGCCACGTACTAAACGCAACTTAAAAAAGTTGAGTATCACGTGCGCTCTTGTTCGAGCACGAAACGAAATGGCGTTAGTCTCAATTCTTTTTCGTTTACTAAAGTAATAATCGATCTAGAGAAAAATTTCTTGTGGCTGGATAATAAACTTCTAAGTTTTAATGTTAATATTTATTTTGGATATAGACGCCAAGCAGTCTTGTTTTATTTTAAATAACTTTAAATAGACATGATTTTCGAATAAAAAATAAGTACGGCGAAAATGTTGCAATTACGTTACGTAACTGTCTTGTACATGAAAAGTTAAATACTAAAGTTCCATTATGATTGTATGCGTGACTGTTTGAGAATATTCATGCAAATTAACGTATATTTTAGGGAGCCTCCTCTTAAAGTGATATTTTTTGTTAAAATACGGTGTCTCCCCCACACTAGTACATTCGCAGTGGTATGGGAGAACATGTTTTTCAACTAAAATATTAAGTTTGTTCTTGGGATAAATTCATCCAACTACGGAACACTTCATTGTGCGTGATCCGACACGCGCTTGACCCGTTTTTTTTTTGTAATTGGTATCTGAAAAGACCTGGCTGACTGCTGGTCGTCGGAACACTTATAATATTTATTGATTAGTTACTTTACCTATGAGTTAGCTATAAATTATGCATAAAACAATGTTGTTAAATACTTGCGAAAGGCATAGATTTTAAACGGTTGCATAAAGCAGACTGTATGATCCAAAGAAGAAAATAGGTCAGTGAGTGCTCCGGTCTAACAAGAACAACTATGTTGCTTATGTTTTTGCAATACTTACATAAAACGCTTTGCTACGTACCGTCAAGCGCAAGCCAAACACGTGGAACTACAAAAACCGCCCTACCGCTGCGACATACCGGCGCTGTCATTGTCAAATTATTACCATGGACGGGCGGTTGATTGTACGATACTAAACAATCTACGTAAGACCAATACCTATCTACAATTTTTTTTTTAAATTCTTTTTCTACTAACTTCTACCGTTACACCTAATGCGATAAATGCGAAACTAACTTTTAATCTTAGATACTAACATAATCTTAAATCTATACGTAACTTACTTTAAAAATGTATTACTTGTGAATTCACTCAGAGAACAACAAAATAAGTCAATAAAATATAATACACCTCATGTGGTAAGCAGCACAAATTAGCATCGAATATTGTCAGCAGGATTTATGTTTCGGCAACATGGGGAGCCGAGATAAACACCTATTTCTCTATTTACGTTTTCAAGGTGTGAACCATATATGTATTAACAAGCGTATAAAATACTTATACGCTTGTTAATAAAATATGTAGGTACTTGCACCAGAATTGGTGGAATCAACATTGTAAATACAAATAACCTTTTCTGTGTTTTATTCGTCACATATAAAGATATGTTAGGTAAATTAATGATATTATATGGCCAAATAAACAGAATTAAACTTTCGTTGAGTGTGTTAATAAGATTTTTTAATGTTAATACACCCAGATGTTAGTATTTAAGAAGATGAACAAATTATTCACCCTCACATAAGTAAAAGTAATTATAGGTACTGATTCGTCAATGAATAGTTTAAGATTTTTATTGTTTGTTATCGTTTCGCCTACACTCATTTCACGCATTTTTTTTTGGTATGCAGTAAGTTAAATAAAATCGTGTGGAACGAATGGGTAAAAAAACAGGTTATTGACGGTATTTTGACATTAGTATTTGTACCAGTTTATTGTTAACTAAAATGGTTTAACACGTTCACTGCGTTACAAGCATGTCGATTCTGTTAAAATCTCACCTTTAAGACTTGCGTGGAGTGAGCTGTCAGTGTCATCCCGTCTTGGTCAATCCCTAGCATCAGTGGCACTGACAGCTCACTCCACGCTCACTTCATCTAAGTTTTCACGGTGAGAGGGTTACAGAACAGCACTACAGATACTTGAGACCTGGTACGTACCTATCATTCAGTGCGGGGGCGACAGATACAAATTGACTGCTGGTTCGGGAGCTGTATCTTAGGAGCTAAAACACAAATGTATTTTTGGGATTGTCTCGTCAATTATATCTAGATTTACGTAAAAACTTCCAGGTCGGTTAGACCTGACTTCGATAGAACGTTTTTTTTTAAAACCTTGTACCGCACTGAAAGTTGGGTTTATTTGCAACAGTGATGTACTCACTTAAGGTGTGTTATAATAAGATAGAAAATATTTCTATCTATATCTTGTTTGACGAGGCAAGTTAGAGGCAAATCGATATTTTACAGTTTGTATGGTTAATTATTTATTTATTGTTGCCATATTTGACGATCCAAAATGTGTGAATCCGAATATGCTTCGACGAGCAACAATAATATGTTTCTAACACATTATTAGAAATATACTAATTCTACCTTAGATGTTACTTACCTTTTTTCTACTCGCTTTTGTATAAAATACTAGTTAGTAGTTGTGATATATATGTAGGTAGGTGTGTACGGGGTTTCTGGCTAGTGAAATAATATTATTAATTCGTCATTTGGACACGTATTCTGAGTGAGTGTTGATAGTTTTAACAAATACTTCGGCTCATCGGCCTTCCCATACAAATCGCGTCAACTGATTGGGTAAATTTACATGGAAACTCAAAAGCAAAATGTCCGAATTTTTACATTTGATCTGGCATTTGTCCTAATGAAAAATCAATAATATTGTATTATTTCTATCTAATCTATATCTTCACGCCAAATCCCTTGCGGGTGCAAGGGATTTGGCTTGGAAGATATAGATTCCGAAGAAGGACCGTGTGAAAACCGAGCGCCACATGACACGGTCCTTCTCCTTACACACCCTATTTCGCTTTTATAACATTCAAATTCATGGACGGAAACAGACCGTATATCGACTATACAATCTTCTAGACACACATTATTTTTATCACTAATATTCTTTTTATTTTGTCTCTAATACTCTTAATGTCAATGTCATGGATACCTGTTATTTGCATGCTTACTGAAATGCTAATCTAATTTCGTTGTGTTATTTAATTAGAAGTGTATATATGTAAATAAATATATAGTATCGACTTTGCACATCACTGAATTTTTTGTACTTCTATGCGGTATTTTCGATCTGGCAAAGTTTTCTCATTATTTTTTACGTAAATAATTATCGGATTTATTTAACACAACAGGGTTTAAACAAGCATGGTTAATGTAGAATATATTCCCGGTTTTTTATTCAAATTAGACTTTTAAATGTTGTAAAATTACCGGGCCTTGGAGCACAGGTACGCACCGTGGCAAAGGTACAAACAGGGTAGATACAACCTGGTAACGCATATACTTAAAGTTTGCTGAGGAACTTCCCGCAGTGAACGTGTTAATAGGCTGCACGTGTAGTGTTCGGTGCAATATTAGCAACCGAACAGCTCAGCACTTTTGCCCGCGTACATTTTCATAAATGCATGTATCGCGGTAATTACCAGTTAGTACGTATTCGACTCGCGTTACTCCAACCAAAACCATATCAAACCACCTTAGTGCTAATTTAGCTTAGATTTACCATATCATAACTGTAACAAAACCGTTGTATTCAATTAAGCGTTTAAACTATATAAGTTCGTATATCATTAAATCAGTGATCGTATACCAACTACCAAACCATAACCAGTCCGATATAGTAAGAAATCAAGCTTATAAACCAAATATCAACCAACCCAGAGTTTAGTGCTAAACCAATCAGGCACTCAATTCGACATGTACTTTGACTGGGTTCATTTATACTAGTGCGGTACCTAGTAGTTCCTGAAATATTGTGATTCCCCTATTGCAGCCCTAAGGCGTTGGATGTTTTAAATAAACCAAGGATCCGAGAGATCTTAAAGATAACGAATAGCGATGAAATAAAAACTCCTTAATTTAATAGGTACTCACTCTTGAACAGACCCATCTTGAAGCACTTTCTCATAATGTCGGTAAATGTATTAACTTTATTTACGTCGCCCATATATGGTGAGCACTTCCTTCCACTAGTCTTTAGAACAAATGTCTTTATTATATCATTAATTAATCAATTAAATTAGAACTAAAATCACCGGGCCAAGTCTATGATAAAAATTAAAGTTACGTAAACTCGTGAAAATGGTTTGTTGAACGTTCATGTAGCCGGCTCGCTACGACCTGATACATTATCAGACTGAAGCGTCGTCGCAGGCGCAGCCACCGCGCGACCGGCGCGCGCGCCGATCTCATTGCCGCGCTCCGTATAAATCACACGCGCGGATTATCTTATTAAACTTCGAATAATAGTATCATAATATCCCACTGTTTGTGTGTAAACAAACAGAAATATAGACGATTGTAATTATGCGTTTATTACGTAGCGTTTTAATTGATGTCTGAAACGAGATAGACTGTAATAGATCATTGAAGCGTATCGTGTGTGTGCTCTTATTAATTTTATGGCAGCAAACATCAATCTAGACTCTAGTACCTACCTACCTACTTCCATATTTACTTACGCAGTGGCTTAAAGGTTAAAGGAACCGCTACTCTAGTAACAGGCTCATAAGGTTCAGGGTTCAAAATATAGAATGTACACTCATGCGACTTTTTCAATCATATTACGTTTGTCCTTTTTAACTTGATCTTGAAAACTATGCAACTTACAGTGAAAGCAAACATAGAGATGAAGGCTATGTATTGGGCCTTTATCAAACATATGCAGTGATCATTCCTTCTACAGGTTCTACCTGCAAGGACATTGAAGCCAGGATAATAATACAGAAATAAAGTAAGTGCAGCTCTTTCAACGGAGTTGCCATACGCCCACAGCGACAAAAGCTGCCTCTAAAATGGATATCACAGGCGCTCCAGATCCAGGATTAATAAACATAACTTTTTTTAAACAACACAATTAGCAACTTAAAGTTTTCAAAGCCAACAAACAAACTGAACTGGTGTTTTATATCTTGTGCACGTCAAACTTGTCGATTAAGGAAAAAGGTTTTGCTTGAAGTAAATAACATTGCAACGGGTCGGCAACCTGCTTTTTGGCACAATCCGAAGGATTTGACACACACAAGCACAATCAGCCTATAACGTTCCCACTGATGGGACACAGGCCTCTTCTCGGTGAGTGGGAGTGCGCCGTAATCCACAACGCGCGGCCCAGTGCGGGTTGTTAGATGTCACATATTATTATCTTCTAATTTTTAGTTCTAGGACATGCCGGTTTCTTTACAATGTTTTCCTTCACCATTTTGAGAGCAGTGGTGATATTTATACAAAGTATAGCGCCTGCCTGGATTCGAACCTACGACCTCGCCATTGGGCCACCACTACTCGAATGGCCAAACCCAGAAACCTATGACAGATCGCTAATGATAGACAGTATATTTCTATCTGTCGATGTCAAACAAACTGCTGTCAAAACGTTATAGGGTTGCATACTTTGGCTATATTGGAACGTTAAAACCAGATATTGATAGGTTTTTCTATCGTACGAGAAAATTGGAGATAGATCGTTATTGGGTTCGGCTGTTATTAAGCACATATATTTCAGCACATATCAACAAATATCTGTTATATTTATGACTGACATCGTTCCAATGTACAGCAGCCTAATTGCGTAACACATTTTCGTAAACGATTACGACCAAACTGTTTCATTTTGACAATTCAACAACATTCATAGCGTTATTTACATTGTTGAGCAGATTTTATAATCGAACTTATGAAGCATTGGATTAGCAATCTGTTTCAAAACTATTCAGATTCCGATTGATTGTGTATTACGCAATTAGGGTACAGGATGGCAGGGACAACGACCTGTTAGACAAAATGGATTGAGCGTTAGCCTCACATAAGTTACCACTCTCTAGAAAGCGACTATGCGGCCAATACCTGTCTCTTTTCTGAACTCCTGTTAACAAAGGCGCAGTAATCGAATTAAAATTAATAGGAAAACTTTGAAAATTACAGTGACTTATAATAGGAAAAGTGGTTATTTAGACTTTACTGGAGAAATTCAGACGATAAACATTAAGAATTATGGAAACATTTAAAAAAAATATTATTATGGGGGGCTCGTGGCTAAGTAATAACAGCCGCACGAGTTGATCAGTTTATGCTACGCTTGCCGCGGTTAGTCCTTGTATAGGTGACCAACTTTACATAAGAAGACCCGCATCGGAAAACAAGTTAAGCCGTTTTTTCCGGCTGTCATTCGTGGATCTTTGACAGTCGTTAGGTACGCGTAGTCAGAAGCACGAAGGAAGACCAATCAGAATTCTAGACAGAGACAACTAGTGACCGTACATTCGTGTTGTCATTCTCGTACTTTTCGGTTTGTTTTCACTGCACTGCTGAATACGGAACGTTCAGTCAATTCTCCATGTCTATGATGATTCTGAAACTGTCGGTTTCCGATATAATGTTACGAAAAAATTTCGTGTCGGTGAAATGATTGTCAGTTATTTTGAAAAAAAAATGCTGTTCCGTTTTGTTTTTCTATGAAACAGCAGATTTATTTTAATAACCGATGACAAATTGCTACGCTAGGGGGTCTAGAATCATGTGCTTCATTCGTGGTTAAGTAAATAAATAAAAAAGAGGATTTTTTATTTTGATTGACGTCTTTGCGTACCAAAGTAAGTGTAAATTGTTAAATTAACCGATCTGAGAGTTGACTGAGAGTTGAATGCCTCATTGGTCTAGTGGTCGCAAGAGCTACTGCTGAGCATGAGGTCTTCGATTCCCAGGTCGGGCAAAGTGTGTGGGTTTTTCGATCTAGAATTTCTCAGTAGCAGCCCGGAGTCTGGATTTCTGCCCGGTTGATGGCAATAGGCTCGCCCCCTATTACATGGGACTTCAGCATAACTGGCGAAATGTGGGTGTACTATAGGTACACCACTGCCTAACCCTTCTGGTATTACAGGCGTAATGTTATGTATGAAAATTTTACCAAATAATAATTTAGTGTGAGAGTTTAAGTTATTACGGAATGTAAAAACAACGTCAAAAAAAAAAATACTATTCAATAACCAATCAGTTTGATTTTGTCTAGCCTCTAGATTGTCCTACGGAGCAGGACTAGCATGTTTCCAAGCATTCCTGTCTAGAATATCATCCTCTAATTTGTAATAATTATGTTTGTTTGCAAAGTGTACTTTTGACATGATTTTTTTTTTTTTTTTTCATTTTGCAATATATCCCAAAGTCTTTTGTTGAAACATTTAACACATTACTTACCCCATAAAAGACGTATGAACTTTAGATAATATAGCATTGGGAATGTGAGTGTCAACATTTACCCCTCTTGTACATGTAGAAGAAATCTTATCTTTATATTGGTATTTTTCAAAATGTTTTCCGTCCTTTTTGAAAGACTTTATTAACAGTCCTGCACCCTAATTGCGTAACAGACTACCAATCTGAATCATTTTGAAGGATATTGCTAATCCATTGCATCATATGTTCGAAAAAATATCCTTAGAGAACCTAATGAAGACTTAATGCTCGACTTGGATGTACTGGCACACCCTAATCTACATAAAAGAGAATTGGGCACGATATTGCTGGCAATCAAAAATCAATTCAGAGAAATAATTGAAGAAATATTAACGGAGGCTTGCAGTTTAGTGAAAACTATTTTTTACCAATTCAAAATGAAGCTGCTCAAGAAGTTTGAAAGCTACACGATGGCTAATTTGCTCCGTGTATGCTGTTCCGTTTTGTTTTTCTATGAAACAGCAGATTTATTTTAATAACCGATGACAAATTGCTACGCTAGGGGGTCTAGAATCATGTGCTTCATTCGTGGTTAAGTAAATAAATAAAAAAGAGGATTTTTTATTTTGATTGACGTCTTTGCGTACCAAAGTAAGTGTAAATTGTTAAATTAACCGATCTGAGAGTTGACTGAGAGTTGAATGCCTCATTGGTCTAGTGGTCGCAAGAGCTACTGCTGAGCATGAGGTCTTCGATTCCCAGGTCGGGCAAAGTGTGTGGGTTTTTCGATCTAGAATTTCTCAGTAGCAGCCCGGAGTCTGGATTTCTGCCCGGTTGATGGCAATAGGCTCGCCCCCTATTACATGGGACTTCAGCATAACTGGCGAAATGTGGGTGTACTATAGGTACACCACTGCCTAACCCTTCTGGTATTACAGGCGTAATGTTATGTATGAAAATTTTACCAAATAATAATTTAGTGTGAGAGTTTAAGTTATTACGGAATGTAAAAACAACGTCAAAAAAAAAATACTATTCAATAACCAATCAGTTTGATTTTGTCTAGCCTCTAGATTGTCCTACGGAGCAGGACTAGCATGTTTCCAAGCATTCCTGTCTAGAATATCATCCTCTAATTTGTAATAATTATGCTTGTTTGCAAAGTGTACTTTTGACATGATTTTTAGATTTTCTTTCAATTAATTGCAATATATCCCAAAGTATTTTGTTTTAACATTTAACACATTACTTACCTCATAAAAGACGTATGAACTTTAGATAATATAGCATTGGGAATGTGAGTGTCTTCATTTACCCCTCTTGTACTGATGTAGAAGAAATCTTATCTTTATCTTGGTATTTTTCAAAAAAAAAACCGTCCTTTTTGAAAGACTTTATTAACAGACCTGCACCCTAAATGCGTAACAGACTACCAATCTGAATCATTTTGAAGGATATTGCTAATCCATTGCTTCATATGTTCGAAAAAATTGTCGGCTACGTAAATAACATAATTTATGTTGTTGAACTCTCAAAATGAAAGCCATTCCTACTTTAAGGGTGTTTCACGCAATTACCCCGCTGTCCTGAAGATCGATATTCAATTTAGTCTGATATTCTTTCTTTCGAGATTGTATCGACGTCAACACATTTTAATAATAGGACGATACGTTATTCCACCATAAAACTGTTCACAAAAGCGTGCACAAACTTAGATATTCAGCAGTAATTGTAATGAAATATTTTTTAAATGAGATCTAAAAATACTGCAAGGTAACAAAACATTTCTTCACATTCACAATTTATGGAGAACAATAAAAAAACGCGCTTAAATCCTACAATTTACTTTATTTTTGAACAAATAACATTTACCGTCTCCAAGGTGTAAATCTACAGATTTCCGCGCGTATCTAAGGATCTCGAGTTTAATCTAGCTGATAACAGTTCGAGACATAATTATGTTGTTGAAGGAAGAACGTCTGTGTCTTAGAGAACGCATTACGATTACCACTCATTAACAAGTGTAGAAAATTATGTTACAATGAACCAGGTAACTAAGGTGACTCAGTACAAGATAAATGGAATAATTACGTAATGTAGCTGTACTCACATAATGGTTAATCACCATTATTAAATGAAGGGACATTAGGAATTTGGGTTTTATAAGTATAAAAGACGAAGCTTAGCCCTATTTGTATCATACGATAAGCAAGGAATCAAGAAGTAACTTATCCAAATTCATCACACACCCAGAACGGTAAAAGTAAGTGCCTTTATTTTTCATTTGTCTGTATTTTTAAGGTCTGTGTTTTGTACGCAGAGGAATGTTTTAGCAAGTGTATACTTTCCTTGTTTGCGGTAATTCATGTTTCCTTGACCATGTTAATATACGGTTGAGGTTTAATCATAGTCACATCCGCTTGTGGTCTATAAGCGGATACTAAGGCTGTTTATGTAAAAAACTTCTTTATTTAAAATGAAGTTATTGGATCTGTTTTTGACTTTTCGATATCCAATCACTAACTATGAAGTAAAATATGTATAATGCCCTAATCTTTCCAGAAAGCTATATGAATTCCACACGAGCTATATAAATTACACTTTGGCACTCAGTGAACACTAGAGAAAAACTATTTTAAACCCCAGTTAACTAGTAGTCTGGCATTCAAAGTGTTAAAGGAAAAGCTTTTCTCTAGCTGAAGAAGCTCTACGCAATGTATTAAACATTAATTTCCCTATGTGCCTCCCTCGACGTCCTGAACGCAGGAAATATTAAAAATAATATTTATTTTCAGATGCTCCGTGGAATTGTTTTTGTAATGGCGATCGCACTGTCTGTTCATATAGTTTGCTCAGATCCTACGTCATCAAAAAACCCAAATATCCTTAGAGAACCTGATGAAGACTTAATGCTCGACTTGGATGTACTGGCACACCCTAATCTACATAAAAGAGAATTGGGCACGATATTGCTGGCAATCAAAAATCAATTCAGAGAAATAATTGAAGAAATATTAACGGAGGCTTGCAGTTTACTGAAAACTATTTTGTACCAATTCAAAATGAAGCTGCTCAAGAAGTTTGAAAACTACACGATGGCTAATTTGCTCCGCGTAATTATCAAAGGTGTAACTGATTTTACTACGGTATTTTCCGATCCTGAGCTGTCCTTCGATGAAGTGGCAGAAGTAGAACCCGTGCAAGTGGCACCACCAGTGCAAATTGAAACTTATAATTATAGAAATCCATATTATCCATCAGGGGTGTCAACCCTATTTCGGAATAAGAGACAATAAATAGCATAACAACACAATTCATTAACAGTAAGTTTTTGTTTTTAAGTCTATATTATAAGTGAAATAAATTATTGAGTGATATTTTTATCGGGCATTCTTTATTCAATAAACCTTATTGCACAAAATCACAAAGTTTGTTAATGCCAAATATGGAAAAAAGCTTCATAAACATTTAAATAAAGTCATTTATCACTTTGGAAATATCTACACCAACGTCAGCTTCGCTTTTTACGAAATCCACAAAATTTTAGAAAGAGCTAGGTAACCTTCAGTCTTTCTTAATCAGCATGAAAGATAATGATGATATATGAATGACCGTGACTCTATGAATTATTGTAAGCATACGTGACCAGATATAGTATAAAAATACACATTTGGTGTTATTTGTAACCACAAAAGTCGCGGTGATCAACAATAGGTACTCGTTTAGACAGAAATCTCCATAGAGGTGAGTTAAAGTAGGTGTACTTACAAAGTTATCGTGTATGTTACTTATTAACATGTGTAACATATTAGCTATTTAAATTAGAGAACCAATTGGAACTGTACGACTTGTGACTTTGTCGAAAATCCGAAAAAGTTTTAGGTGTAAAACAAAACGCTAATCGAGACTAACTTATTTTATTATTATGTTAATTTTTAAATATTGTTCATAGACGAAGGTCAAGGTGTTTGAAAGAGAAGAGGATGTATCGGTGTGATGGGAAAATAAATAATAAGAGTGTGGAGCAAGTAAGTGAGTTCGTATATTTGGGTAGACTATTTACAAGGGATGGGAAGATTGATGGAGATGTGGAAAGGAGAGTGAATGCGGGAAATAAAGTGAATGGTGCTACACATGCAATTGTGACCAACCAGTTGATGTCCAAAAAGGCACGAAAGGCTGTTCACAACGATGTGCTGGTGCCTACGCTTAAGTGTGGAAGTGAATGTTGGGTGTGGCAATAGAAGCATGAAAGCAGAATAAATGCTGTGAAATAAGTTCCTTGCGGAGCATGTGTGGTGTGACTATGAATGATAGGCTGAGGAATGATGTAAGAAAGCAACGGAGCGGTTTAAAAGAAGATGTAGTGACAAAAATTTAAAAGAGTGCTTAGATATTTTGGTCATGTTGAGACGACAAACAAAAGGTATTTACAGGGCAGATATGAGTGGAAATGCCGGGAGGGGACATCCTAGGAGGACATACAGTTTAGACCATATTGGTGATGTTCTTCAAAAAGGTCAGTGGCGTAGGACTCGCAACCAGCGCTCGTGTGTCGTCGTGACCAGACGTATGAACGTAAACGAGGTAAAAGTAGTATGTAAGGATCGAAGCAGGTTGCGTTCTATGGTTTCTGCCTAGCCACATGGGAAGAAGGCGTGAGTTTACGTATAATATGTATGTATGTTCCTATTGAGACTAGACATTCAAATTGTGTGCAAGCTAGACAAGGCTAGATACCTACAGCATAACAATCAATCAAGAAACAATTAAAATTCACATAATTATTGCCAATACCTTTTTTACGAAGATTCGGTTTTGTTGTCAATGCAAAGCTTCAAACCTCTGTTAATTTGTCAAAATGTATATGAATTTTGGAAAAAATACAAGCGGTCAAGCAATGTGTAAAAAAAGAAACGTATAAGGTTCGAAAAAAAAAAACATAAAGATAAAACGTGTACTTTAAAGAGATTCCATCATGAAACAATGTAAAAGTTGTATCAAAAGATAAGGCTAATGTTTTTATGCGCATGTTGAGAATACATGACTGTTATAACTTTTTTTTAAAGCTTATATTAAATAGCGGTGGGTAATCTTTATTCCGGCAAGTGAATTGATTCACTTATTCCGACTCCGGGTCCGGTACCGGTTCACCTTATTTATTCCTTTGGCACCGGCACTCACTCGCTCATTTTGGTTCCCCGGTTTCGCAGAACATTTTATTCATTTGGTTCACTGGATCATTTGGCACATTTTGAATTGAACAGTTGGTTAGTTAGAGCGATACGACGTGTTCCGAGTACTTCCGAGTGACTTGAGCGAGTGAACGAGAGTGAACAGTGAACGCGCGCTCCGGAATCATTTGGTACCGCGGTGCCGGTAAGGATTGTGAGGAATAAATAAGGTTTACGTATCCGCGTTCGGTACCGGCTCCTTTGGATCAGTACCTCCGGAGTTACCCACCGCTAATATTAAACATAGCCGTTGAAGCGCTCGCACCGGCCGGGCCGGCCAGTTCACGCTGAGGCGCATTACAAAACACAATGCACTACATGAGGGCCCTTAAGATTTGAACAGACTCATGATGCTCCTGTCCTTGGCTCAAGTTATCTCAAATAAATTCAGTCGGCGTAACATATATTTTTGTTCATCATCTTCGTCATCGGTAGGCGCCCTCTTTCCAGCCATATCACCTTTCACACAGTCCATCTATTGTTTCTTTGATCTTCCCCTACTCTTATTTTATTTATTTTACTCTTCATTTCAATCATCAAACATTTACTCTTATAGAATAAAATTTTACTCTTCACTTTCTCACTCATTTTTAAAGTTTACCACAAGACCAAAAATGCACCCACTTGAAACAGTCCACTGGCACGTCTACATACATACGTACATAATCAGCCTATTATGTTCTGGGACTCAGGCCTGTGAGAGGGAGTGGGCCGTAATCCAACACGAAGACAAAGTGCGGGTTGGTAGATGTCACATGTCTTCGAATTTTTGGTTCTAAGACATGCCGGTTTTCTCACGATGTTTTCCTTCACCGTTTTGAGAGCAGTGATGATGAAATAATTTACACAAAGTAAAGCGCCTGTCTGGGTTCGAACTTACGACCTACAAGTCGTAGTTCGCGGCAGTTAAGACTGGGCCACCACTGCTCCCACTAGCAGTGCACAACAGAATCATAGAATAGAATCATGGCACTGCACTGATCCAGGCCCAGACTAGTTTAGTTTAGGGTTGAACCTATTGTACTTATCTACCTTATGCTAAATTACTTTAATCTGTATACTGCGCAATGTACTTGAACTTTGTGATAATAAACAATTTATTATTTTTTCTTTATAAGGTTTTAACTAACTGGCGAAATTTAGGTGTACTAAGAGGTACAACTCTTCCTAACCCTTCTGGGATTACAGGCGTGATGTTATTTATTTATTTATTTATTTATTTATTGTTAAGGCACTTCAACGACCTACTCACTAAAACATACACAAACAAAAATCACATACAGTTTTAGGTATAGTGAATACGTCACTTACAGAAGTGCTATATGTGTGAAGATTTTAACAGACTTTAATCTGATGTGCTTAGCCTCTAGATAAAACATCACAAGTAATTTTCGATAGGACATTTTAAACGTAACAAAAAATTACGCTCTGTTTCCCTTCACTTAAAGGCACTGACAGCAGTTAGGTATTATGAAACAGTTAACGGGACCCTTAGTTAATGACTTAAACCAAATCCATACAAATTTAAGTAGGTGACTATCCTTTAAGTAACTATTTAATATTTATTATCATGTCTCTAGTGTTTCTCAATAAGGGGGCGAGTGCATTTTTTATCGGCACTCTAAGCAGTTATACTAAATAATAGCTTACGTTTTTAATTTAGATGTAAAAAAAGACTTTCACCAAAGTTAAAGTTTTCGCGAATTTTTAAATTCGTTAATGAACAATTGTCCAATCTAAGATGTGTAGATTCATTCAAATGCATTATTTATAAGTAGCTATGGCAAAGCTAGGTCAGTCAAGTTTCTCTCAGTAAGCATTTAGACATAATAAGTAAATTGAACATTAAAATGAAATCGAATTGCGTAATTGTGCCTTGACCAAAATAGATTATTATAAAACAAAACATTACTACATTGCTTCAGATTATCAACAGATTATTTACCGCAGCACTACCGAGGTATCGGTATTGCACATTCAATTATTAAAAACATGATTATGATAACTTTTCACAATAATTATGATAAATACAATAATTCTATTATAATGTTATGTATGAGCCATGCGTTTAAATAACACTTACACTGGATATGCCTTTGGCTTTGCTCATGTGAACTCATTATATACTAACTAAAACCGGCCAAGTGAGTGTCAGACCACGCACAACGAAGGGTTCAGTAGTTGGATGAATTACAACAAAACTTAATATTTTAGTTGAAAAACTTGTTCTCATATCCATTCCTACTGAAAATATATGTGGTTCGACTATTTCTCGTTAACTTGTAAAGCCTACTTAGCTGTGATAGTTATTTTTAACTTTGTTAATATCCAAGAATAACCATTTAGCTGGCAGGTGGGAGGGACACCAGACTCCAACAAAGAGTAGCACTTTAAAGCCTAATACTTCGCAAACGGATCCCTGCATCGAAAGATGGTTTTCAGTCACCCGCAATATTTTTAACGAGCTTGCCAAGGACACCCACAACATAGGGTAGGAAAGGAAATAAAAAAACATTCTTACTGAACATGTAGGGTACCCTACCCTAAAAAATATATTTTTCAAGATTTTATTTTACTACTTTGTAGGCGTGACTATATCCATCCATCCCAAATGATAGCTTTCTAGTATTAAGAGTCTTTGAGCTAAGGTACCCGGACTACGGAACCCTACAAACTGACCAGAGAACCTTATAAAATCACGAAAAGCGGATAAGGATTCAGATTGGGCGTGTGTGCTACGCGACCTACGGGCTACGCGCTACGAATGGGGGGTTTTCGTAGCACATTGTACTTGTGCAGTTACACCCCGTAACATACGAAGTTGCTGCGCAATTGTAGAAGGACTTGTGATGCGTTTTCTACATCACTTTTTTCAAATATTAATATTTATTGTTGTAGGTGAATTTCAATTGGAATTTAGATTTATTATAAATCCAGTGTTATACTTTTTATTTTGTCAAAGGAGACTGGGCGATTTTGGAAGTGGTCTATGGACCAATAGCGATACGGTTTTGATATTTGTGTATACCTCATTTATACTTTGACAAAAGGACATCAAAATCTGACCTGGTAATTTTGAGAAACACATTCAATTCGAATTAACATTATAAAGATTCTATATAATGATAATTCCAATGGCAATCCAATGTTTGATCTTTTTGCTCGTTACCCGTTTACCCATGAGCCACTTAATGTGTCACGAGATAAACTAGGAAACCAACTAATTATGAGTCTGTACCTCACCGCTGGTTCACCTTTCTTAGAACTTGACACGAACCATTGAACACATGTCATGCACTTCCGTAATAGGTTCTCAAGATCAAACTTCTAGCCAGCTTTTACCACCAACTCAATGATTTAGTTATCATTATAAACAATAAGCGGTGCAATTGTTACGCCGAATAAAATGAATGTAGCAATTTAGAAAAAACAAAAAAAATACTTTCTTAAAAAACAACAACTGGCGAGGGTTCTGTAAGGCTAATATACTAACTACGTTTTTAAATTCTAGTGTTTTAATACGACCTATTAAAAAAAACTTCGAGCAAAATGTTTGAACAAGTTAATGATGCTATTCATATCGAACAGGCGCCAAACGTGTCGTGGCGTAGTGGTCCTTAAGATGACTACTGACCTACATAATAATATTTATTTTTATTTTTACGACAGGTTACAAAAACAGAAACTCAAAGGTGCATAGCACATTTTGTAATTTTGTAGGTTAGACACTTTCCCTTTTACGTTATACAACATAACATTATACACTATATCAAACTTTAATAGCATTGAGTTTTGGTTACCTGCGAACATGTTTCAGAGGATTTAGCTTGCCAAGCTTGTGGTTGCAAAAGTTGTGGCGGTAATCTGCAAACTCGGCTTACAAGTCTAGGAAATTGCTCAGTTCCAAGTAGAATCCAAATGGGTAGGCGGCCACTGTGGTAAGAATGTATAAATGTTAAGCTGGTAAGAATCCAGCTTAACATTTTGTTTCATCCTGAGCCTATAGTACTCCCAAAGAAAAACGTTGATTGAAGATGGCAAAAAGTCGCCTACAGTTTTGTATTGCAATCTGTTACATCAAGGATGCAACAAAGCTAATTCAAATCTAAAAAACAAAGCATATCTAAATTTATCTTTTATAAGGTATAAATTCTAGTTGGTTATATGCAGAATACCATTACCAAACAAAAATATCGAGTATAATGGCATTATTATTACGGAACAAAAAGTCTTTTAAAGAATTTAGGCGCCTGACATGATTGTAACTTACGAAGTAACGACCAACACACGGCGTCATAGTCAGACTAACCGCTCAGGCGCACTAACGCCTTTGAAAATTAAATAGCAATCAGTTATTTAATGCAACAAGTAGTAAGTAGTTTTCTTGTAATAGTAATATTTTAACTGCTTTATTTTAAGATTGTTCACCTAGTAGGTAATAATAAGAAAATCATGTATTTACCTATAATTGTTTGTTTTATTTAGTTCTTTATTTTCTGTAATTTCTGTGGTATATGCGAACGTTGGTAAATCTAATAAATAAATATTTGCATGACAGCCGGGGCCGACAGCTTCACGTGCTTTCCGAGTCACATAGCTGACCATGGCAACGTTGCTTATCCTTAATCTGTGTGGTCGCAGTTTAGCCAGATCTAAATATAAAAATAAATTAAGCAAGTTTTATTTTTACTACGGCATAGTAGTCGACTTTTGACAAACGAGGTATCTTTGGAAGTTGTTCCGCGGGATATAGTTCATATGATGAGACATAAAATCCAACATGGCGGCTTATAGCGGATGTAAAGTTAAAAAACAATCTCGTTTGGTATCTTATGATAGGTCTTATAAGAAACAATATATTTTATTTCTTAAGATAAACAATATCTTTACAGAAAGCATTTGCTTTCTGAAAATATTTTTTATCTAGAATTCTACAAACGTAGGCATTCTTGTTTATATAGGTATAGCATTTTAGTTGGCGTTTTTGTCTTAGTTTTCAAGTTTCTTTATTTGGCTCCTTGGAACTCCTTGTTATGTCCCTCAAGTAGCGCGGTGAGTGGTGTGTCTCTCTTACCCCAGAGATCTAGTGCATTAAGACGTACCGTCGCCAGTGTCGCCTCCTGCTGTATAAACGGAGCGGTGGCAGTTCCAGCATGGCTTCAACTGCTGCAGTCGGAGTGGTCATCATGCAGCCCGTAGCCGCTAAGCAGGCTAGTCTGTGCATGCATGTAGTTTGTTTGAGGCTGCAACCAGCTTGGTTCGGGGCCACCAGACCGCGGCTCCATAGGTGATCATGGGGCGGATCACTGTGGTGTACAGCCATAGTATAGTTTTAGGGGATAGTCCCCACTTCTTACCTATCATTTTTCTGCACTGCCAGAAGGCCCTGTTAGTTTGTTTTCCAAATGACTACTACAGTTTAACTAACTATCTAGAATGACCCCCAGGTACTTGACTTCGTTGGCCTGCTGAAGTTCTGTATTGAACAGTTTCGATAGGCGGAAAGGGCCCAATGCTCATTTTTGGGTAAACTTGACTAGTTCAGTTTTAGTGGAGTTCACTGATAGGTCAAACTCCCTGCACCAATTTTCTACGATACCTAGCGCTTTCTGAGTGAGGTTGCAGATCGTGCCAGTCACCTTCCCCGAAACAAGGATTGCGAGGTCATCAGCATACCCTATAAAAGCGGCTGGCGTTGAGTTTGGTGATGAGGTCATTAGTTACCAGATTTAATAGAACGGGGGACAGCAACCCTCCCTGGGGGCACCCTCTGGCTATCATGGCCAGCTGCTGCTCATCCTCAAGGCGAACCACTCGTTTGGTTAGCATGTTTGTAATCCAGTCCGTTAGTATCTGTTATACTCCATATCTAGAGAGGGCGCTGCTGATGCTGGAGAAGTTAGTTTTGTCAAAAGCTCTTTCGATGTCTATGAAAGTGCCCAGGCAGGTGCCTTTTTGATGAATCGCTTCCTCTATCTGGCTGTCTACCAGATGAAGAGCGGATTCGGTCGACTTACCCGAGCTGTACCAGGCCACTCAGAAAGTATTGTGAAAATAAGTTTTTATGTATGAGAGACTGGCCAGTTATGGTCTATTTTGAAAATAAAATTATTTGTAAGTTAAATTAGGTACATTCCAATTTCAAAATTTCCGTCCACATTGTTTGCGAGCTAATTTTAATTATCGTATCTCATAAAAAAATGGACCCCGGACACATTTTCGCGCTGTGTTTTTTTTACGATTTCAAGTGTCGCCTGAAACCGGACGAATCGTACGATAGACTTCAAATGGCATTCATGGATGAAGGCCCTTTTAAGGCAACCGTTTTTCGTTGGTATAACGCATTCAAGCGAGGGCGACTAACTTTGGGGGATGAAGAAAGACCTGATCGTCCTTGGACGGCTGTTACAGACGATAACGTGCTAGCAGTGAAAAATGTAGTCCAAGACAATATGCGAGTTACGTATCAAGAGATTCAGCACATACTGCAGGTTGGATCGGGAAGCCTTTACGAAATTCGACACGTGCATCTTTGCGTGAGGAGGATAGTTTTACGCTGGGTGCCGCAACCTGACTGATGCTCAGTAGCAGGCCCGTGTGGAATGCTGATGGTGTGGTGATAAACAAGTTTGAATCAGACTCGTTTCGGCGTGTTTACGACATCATTACAGGAGACAAGTCTTGGATTTATCAAAACGATCCAGAAACGAAGCGCCAGTCGACGGTTTGGGTGTTTCAAAACGAATCAACATAAAGCCAACCTAACCTTCCAAAGTAAGATCTAGAAGCGGGGGGAAAATTTTGATCGCGAGCTTATTCAATTTGACTGGCTACTTGGTGTCAACTCCTTTACGGAACCAAAGAAGCATCAACGCTGAATGATATACTACCAAATACTTTACAGAAGTTTTCTCTGTTGTGAGCAACAAGCGACCAAATACAGGGCTCCAAGGGCTACTGCTCCACCACGACAACGCGCCTTCGCACACCGCGCTTAAAACGAGTGACTTCCATGAGAGGACGCCGGTCAAACTCCTGGGTCATACTCCTTACAGCCCTGACCTAGCACCGTGTGACTTCTTTTTGTTCCCAAAATATAAAAAATAATTTCAAAGGGATACAATTTTCGTCGCCGGTAGATGAGCTGTCAGCGTTCGAGCAGGCTGTAAACGAGGTGTCTACGGCGGACTGGAAAAAGTTTTTCGAAAACTGGTTCAGATGCATGAAGCTTTGTATAGAGGCTAGTGGAGGGTACATTGAAAATATTTAATAAATAAAAAATACCTTAAGAACACCACGTATGCGTGTTGGTTAACGTGTAGCGGACGGTTTTTATATATTAAGTTTACATAAAACAAACAAAAACGAAACAGTCCATAACCCTAAACTAGTCATAACAACAAAAGAAAGAATGGAACTGACTAACAAATAATATGTATTGATAACGTTTAAAGATAGAATAGGTACAATGTATTTGCTATAATAAACGCTAAGGTATGACGATAATGTGTGTTTTTATTGGCATAATTATAACCTCAAAATCTGAAAGAGTTTTGGATTTTATACAATTATGAAAATCGTTTAGTATTCTAACTTAGCTTTAATCGATTACATGCATTATTTAGAACACAGAAAGTGAATTCACGTCTCAATTGACTCTTTGGCTAATGATGTATGAACGCCGAACAATGTCCTTTCGATGGTTATTAATCAATCACGCCTTGTAGGCTAAAAGGATTTGGATGGCATACACACCAATAAGTTCACTCTATGTCGTCTCAAACAGACTAGAATTGGTTTCATACGTTACGCAAAACGAAAGTCGTAAAATCAAGCAGAGTGCGGTCTAAACGAAGACAATTGCTCTCGATGATTTGCTGAAAATGTGTTACGCAATTAGGCTGCCGGATTATACAACATACGATACTTTCTATCCAGGTAATTCGTTCCCGTGGGATTATTTCCGATTTTCACGCCGGCAAAGCCTCTGGCAAAAGCTGGTGGCTTTATATTTTATTGATGTCATAAATATCGAAATCGAACTTCACGCGAGTTTCATTACGACCGTATTAAGGCTCCCACAAACAGGAACGACGCGACAGCGCTACACTAAGGCACCGCTCGTCGCGCGACACGGGATCCTTTGTGTGTGTCGCGCTAGTGAGCACGAGATTTTATTGGTGAACTTAGGGTGTGTATGCCTGTAACTATGTTCATACACTTGGGATCAACTAACTCCATCGGTTAATATTAGTATGCATGTAGTGCTATAAATACACATGTCATCGTAGCCCTTGACCAAAACAAGCTCGCATTACGTTATCGTTTCAAAGTATGCTGAACACTGACTGCAGCATCTATCAGGTCATGGTGATTAGTTTAATTAATAGTTACCATTATCTCCCTTACTTATAAACGCTGTATAAAGTTATGGAAAGCTTTAAAAAAACATACCTAGGTAAGTATCTATTATTACACTATCTTTACCTTCACAGCCATTTTAAGCAGGTAATTGTACATGCACACGAGCAGCACGAACGGCAGTTACCTCTGCCGTTGACGCGTGCCGTGCCAAATGTTTTACCTATTTCAATCATATTAAAATTGCAATTACCTGTACGATTTTTCCCACCACATACCTACTTATTTAATTAAACGCAATTGCATTGACTGTTTAGTAGATACTTTCAACAAGATATAAGATATAAGAGAACACTCAAAACATTAGATTTTTTTAAAGACATAGGATTTGACTCAGTAATATTTAGTTAAGTAGGTACGTAAAGTGTAAAACCACTGAAGCTTTTAATTAGGCTTTAGGTTTTAACGCTGATTAAGTAAAGGAAGACGATTTATCTGATTATTCATAAGTTCTTTATAGACTATAATAGTCGATAGGTGATTGCATAGGCGAGTGATTGTCCGAGAGTATTACTTGCACAATATTGTAAAGTGTATCGTGATCAATGTCATTCGCCGACTCAGACCGTTCATAATTTTCGTCAGCCTTCACACTTTTAATTATCACCGCCCTTGTTATAATTAATCCATAAGATACATAGCATTGAAGTATAATTACCATAATGTTCTATTGTCAAATAGCCATAATTCTTTGGAATGCCGATGTTTTTTCAATGAGGCGTTGTGCACGAATCTCTCTGAGGGTAAATCGCAATCCAGAGCGATCACAGTTTATATTCCGGTCACAGTACAACTTGTTTTGTCACGGAGGAACGTTTTTTATGTTTTACATTCATTGCGGAGAGGCAAACGAGAAGGCATTTGAATTTGGTTTAGAAACGAACATCTCGAGGACTCGTTCAAAATGTGAATTGTGTCATTTTCACTAGTTAATTAACACGAACTGTAGTAAAAATGCTGTTGTTACAAAACGGTGTTCGGATTTGAGCAGTGGTGAATTAATGACATGTTCGCTCCTCCCATACAAATGAGTCGTGACAACATCACCTCCAGCTGTCAAGTGTATCGGCTATGGACTGCAATGTTATCTACGCCTAGACTAGTAATGGAGGTCCAGATGTAGGTCTAAGTCACACGTAGATAGCAGACGACAACACTAATAACTTCGAATGATATATTGAGCTCTTCCTTTTGCCAATTATTTCGTAGCAAAGCCTCATGGCTTTGTAGGTAGGCATATAAGTTTACATGCCCGAAAAAGTACTCATCTTAGGCCCAAAAAGGGTAATTTCTCCAGTTGTCTTGGATCACTGAATGTAAGGTTTGACTGAAAACTCAACGGATCGATAGAGAGAAGTGAGGAAGTCATTCCAAGAGGTTTTCTACTCCCACAGACTGACACAGCTGTTCTGTAGATAACGGCGGGTTGCTGTAGATACCATAATAGGTATTAAGATATTCAAACAAATCGTATTCCCCCACGTAGCATAGCAGATTGATCCAAAGGTTTTTTTCATTTGTGCCGTGTTTTGGAATCTCTGTAGTACTTCAGTCCGGGAACGATGTTCTACCCCAGAATTTGTGTATTCCAAGGAACTACATATTGTTTGTCTTATGTTAGAAACACTACAAGAGTGATTTTGACTCAAAGAAGTTTCTTGTAAACCTAGTTTGTAAGCGTTCCTCGTAATCTCTAATGAAAAAAACCTTTAATGAAATAACTTTGCAGCTAATAATAGCATTTTACGGTGATAACTGATAATACTCACTACACGTTGTAACTAGTCGTTACCGTGGTGCGCCTGAGTCGTTAATTAAACAAACGATTCTCTTATATTAGCATAACAACACAATTTGTCAACGTTTTCTTAGTAGCACCATGTAGCACTCAGACTTATTTGAATAATGTTGTAACTTGACTTCTATATTTAAAATTAATGGTTCTATTTGTGGTTTGATAAGTTTTACAGAATCTTTGACTGCGCGTAGTTCCGACACGCACTGAGCTGTTTTTGCTTTTACCTAAAACATAACGTAACATCACGCCTGTATTCCGCTAAGTGTAAGGCAGACGTGCACCGAGTAGGTACATCCACATACACATTTCGTTAGTTATATTTAAGTGCCATGTAATAGGGGGCGACCCTATTCAATAACCTAACATGTGAATGTAGGCAACTAACTAATTGTAAAATTTATAGTGTTGATTTGATTTTTTGATTGCATTGCAGGAATTACTTACCTGAAAAACGTAAAATCTCGTCAATGTTCATTAAAATCTGTCTCGGCGTTATAATTTTTCACTGGGTATAGAAAAATGTTTCAATTCCTGCCAGATTCTTGCACGACTCACAATTGTTATAATATTAGTTATGGCGTTTAACAACGCTTATTAATAGTGTTTTAAATTCGTTTAGCAATATGCAATCGTGGTTAACGAAACCACCAAATTTTTAAACATAAATTTAATTGGGTATTCTTGTATTTCTTTGAACAGTTCGAAGTTACCGCAGATAGATTACGTTTAGAGACAATAAACTGTCGTGTAAACGGAAAGGATCGACAAAAAACACACCTTAAAATATATATATTTAGCCCTGACTTCACTTAAATTCTTTTGCAAAATTACCAGGCGCTGAATACATTCTTCTATTCTTTAGCTCCCGTGTGGTTCACATGGTGAGATCATGTGGTATTGACCAGAGGGTCGGCCACGAAACATGCGTAAATTCAATGTCACACGCTTCTAGCAATGCTAAGACGCAAATTGTGCAATCGACGTAAAAGATAAAGTGGACTTTGTAACTAGACCATCAGATACGCCATAGAAGAACATTTT